>CAMZMU010000052.1:62243583-62486817 GCA_947311845.1 Poa pratensis
AGGGCCATCCTTTATACGGGATAGAATATTGTTTTTTAGGGAAGAGAGAGAATATTTATACTATTATATTTAAAAGGAAAATATGTTGTCCCCGGGCCATCTTTATATGCTGCACCATGCTATTTTCCTGTTTTATGAGTTGAAACGGTGGGGAGAGCAACAACATTCTTGGTTGATTTTTGTTTGGTCAGTTCAGCATGAATTCCATTCCTTAAAACCATCTACCTTTTGTCCCGTCCCCTTAAGAAATGGGACTCATTCTGTTCACTTGAAAACTATTGAATTCTCCCCCAGCATGGGCGGACGCAACGCCCCTGCTGCCCAGCGCTCGCCCGGGCTTCCGTCGCGCCCGCCTCCTGAAAATGATCGCTATTAGCTAGCAAATCACGATCGAGTTGGGGCAAAACTGCTCGGCAAAAAAAAAAGCACCTCACGTGTGGTGGGCTTTGAGGTGCTGGGCCTTGGGCTGTTTCTTGCCCTGTCGCACGCACACCAGGCTCGATCGAGTCCATCTCTAGCGTTGTCGTTCCCGGACACTCGATTCCCCATCCCCAATCCCCATCGACCTCTGCAGCTCTGCTCTGAAACCCTTGACCGCGATTCCCATCCACCCCATCGGCGATTCCCCATCCACGCCAGGTCGCCAGCGTCGCAGCGCGACAGCCCCTGACGGGCGACGGCGTGAGACCGGCAGGCGGCCGGCGGCCGGGCAGACCATGGACGATGGAGCCCCGCGAGGAGGTCCGCCCCTGGCTGCAGATATCCGCGAGGGCGATGGCGGCCTTCTCAGGCAGCAACGGCCAGGCCCAGCTCCATCTGGGGGCCGCAAGCGCCGACGAGGCGAGTCAGGCTCGACTTCAACAGCAAGTAGACAGATTGGTAATTCCATGCCTCCATTTTTTAAATTCCGGTTTGTAACTCAATTTACAATTTTCTGACCATGAATTGTGCATTTTTTGTTGATATAATTTGGGCATTAGTTTTTAAATAGCTATACTACAATGGCTTGAATTAATGATCAATCTTGATGAAAATCTTACAAATTTCAGGAATTGGGAGCTTTTTGGTTGATACAAGAAGCTTGCCCCAACCACCGCCGCAGCCAAGTGTGGCAAATGAGGAGGAAGAGAGGCATGAGGCGGAGGATGTGTTTAATCCGGATGAGATAGTGTGTGATCCGCTCTTAGGAAACAAATCAATGAATATCATCCAAATGTTCAAGATCAAGTGAAAAAAGAATACCTTTTGAAGGGGCCAACTAAGCCAATTGTGAACTTTCCTAAGAATGGAAGTGGAGCTAGAGGGTTTTCAAAACATGGTATGATAAGTATGATTGGATAGAATATAGTGAGTCTCATGATAAGGCTTATTGTTTCCATTGCTTTCTTTTTAAGCCACTTGGAAGTGCAAACCGTTTTGGTAGTGACGTCTTCACCAAAACCGGGTTTAGTGATTGGAAACACGGTTACAAAGCTTTGCCCGAGCACATAGGTGGTGTAAATAGTGATCACAATAAGTCAAGGTTGCATTGTGAGGATTTTGTTAATCAAAGACAAAGTGTCTCTAGTAATCTCGCTCGTGCATCAAAGGAATCCGAAGAACTATATAAGATCCGTTTGACATCTTCCTTGCATTGTGTAAGATTTCTCATAAGTCAAAGGTTCCAAGCTATGAGGAAGAGAAGGAAAAATTTACCTCGTAGGCCTAGGACTAACTAGCATGCTATCTTGGTGTATTTCTTTATCCGTGTATTAAGATAGATTTATTTTTGAAGGCATGTTCATATGATTTACTAATCTTTCTATTTATATTGTAGGGTCTCTATGTTGGTGTTGGGCAATTCAACTTTTGGTCGACCGTCGGAATTTCATTAGTATTTTGGTAGTTCTTAGGTTCAGACTTGTGAACATTGGAACGTGTTGGGAGCGTGTAATGTAGTATATTCGTGTTTCCGCGTTAAAACTATCTTGAACACATTATTTGCTCCATATTTTGTACATTTGTGCGAGATTTTTTTTTTTTGCATCGTGGCACGCCCAGGCTTCGATAAATTGCTGGGTCCGCCACTGTCCCCCAGAAAGTATCACCACAAAGAAACAAACAAGCTATTGGGCATCATGTAACCAATGTTCTGTAATAAAAAAATTTTAATTCGAAGAGTATTGCCATAAAATATCCTAGACTTGTTCCTTTTTCTTGGAACAGCCTCCGACCTAAAGCAGTAGAAGCCAAGAAAAACAGTTAAGAAATAGTAAGACTGCAAAGGAAGGAAACCGTCGTGAGTTTCCATGACTGACAGTACAAAACTCCGAGGCCAACTAGAAGGGAAGATCCTATGGAATCTCCTTTTCTTCCCACCCTCCTTTGCGTACGAATGCGACTACAATTCAAGCGGTGCCAGCATTAGCTGCGAAGCAAAAGTCGCGTGGCACGGTTTTTGTCCAAGAATATGCTTCTTGCCTGATTCGGATTCTAGTCTCCACTCTTTCTCTATCCGTTTCCTCCCAGGACCAATGAGGCAACGATCCCTATCGAAATCACTACGTCCACCCGTGCTTCACTCCGCTCACTAGGATTTCCAGTTTGACAACTGAGCTAATGTGAGTTCAAACGATGTGGCACTTGAAGGGCGACACCGACAAAAATGCACTCTAGAACAAACACCTTTTTATATATAGATAGATCAATTGGCACACGCCTCGACGATGTGGCTTTTTCATAAGAAGATGAAATTGGTCAGTTCATAAGGAAATTGGTCGTACCCCAAGGTTGCGCTCCAAACCAGCCGAAGAAAATTGTCACCCAAGTGACAAGCTGTCACCCTACTACAAGTAGATAGTTTTTGGAGCCGATGATCTGGCTTACACACCACGCATCAGACGAGCCGATGGATTTGCCACCCACGTGACCAAAATCGATACCCAAACGCACGACGGTGATTTCCTTTGCCACCGCTCCGACTTCATACCAAACTTGAGGCAGTGCCCAGCCTAGCGAACTATGAGATTGTCCGTCATCGCAAGGCGTTGTCGCTCGAAAATCAGACCACCAAGACCAGTGGCGGAGCTGCACTGTAATTATGTGGTCAGTTGACAACACAAAAAATTGATAAGCAAAGAAAGTTCAGCTATGGATACACCATAATTGACACCCAATATCCTACTTCTTGACATCACTACAGTTTTTTAAAAAGCTTTGACATCACTAGCTGGTAGTCCTAGCTCCGCCACTGACCAAGACGACGCCTTCAAGGGAATCGATTGATAACTTACACCAATGCCCACACCGACCAAGGCCTCAACAAACACATTTTTATATACACGAAGGTGGATTTTGTTCGTCGCAGGACATGTTAATGGAAAGATTTTCGTCACGGTGTAGTCGACTCGCTGAGAAAATGCAAGTAAGCCGAGCTGAAAATAAAACGAGGTAATCCTTTTCGCAAAGTAAAAAAAAAACAGGTAATCCCCCCCGGGTGGCTGTAGCTCGCTCCTCCCTCAACCACACCGCCCCACGCTCCAGGGCGCGGTCTCGCCACGCCAAGCATATGCCACAAATATTCCAAGAACATCACTCTCCTCCTCCTCCTCTTCCGTCCAACGCTCACCTCACAACCCACGTACGAACGAACCACCGCCTATATTACGAGCACTCATCGCCGCTTCACCCCTCACAATCCACAAAACACCAACGCTTTTCACTTTGTGTTATTGATCCTCTCGAGGGTAGAGATAGGTTGGGATCAAGCAGCGGGTAGCTGGTGGTGATCGATTGGTAAATTTGCGGCATGAAGCATGGCAAGTGGCACAAGAGGCAGGTCGAGCAGAGCCTCCCGGCGTGGAGGGACGAGTTCCTGCGCTACAAGGAGCTCAAGCCCATCATCAGCGCCGTCTCCGGCGGCCCGCCCTCGCCGGCTGAGTTCGTCGCCCTCCTCGACGCCGAGATCGAGAAGATCAACGCCTTCTTCATCGAGCAGGAGGAGTTCTTCATCATCCGCCACAAGGTACTGTGAATGGAACCGTAAATCTGCACTATTTGTGGCTACGAGTCCTCTGACTGACGGTTTCCGTGTTCTTGGAGCAGGAGCTGCAGGAGGCGATCCAGGGGGCGCTGGCGAGGAAGCCCGCGGTGCCGGCGGCGGCGCACGAGGCGGAGATCGCGGTGATCCGGAGGGAGATCGTCAACTTCCACGGCGAGATGGTGCTGCTGCTCAACTACAGCAGCGTCAACTACATCGGCCTCGCCAAGATCCTCAAGAAGTACGACAAGCGCACGGGCGCCGTGCTCCGCCTCGCCGTCATCGAGACCGTCCTGGCGCAGCCCTTCTTCACGGCCGAGGCGGTGACGCTCATGGTGAGGGAGTGCGAGGCCATGATGGAGGCGGTGTTCCCCACGGCGCCCGGCGAGGGCCAGGCGGCGGCGCGCCGGGACCGCGAGGCGCTCGCCGCCGCGGAGCAGAGGATCTTCCGCAACACCGTGGCCGCGCTCCTCGCCATGCAGGACGTGCGCAGCGGGAGCTCCACGCGCGGCCGACACTCGCTGCCGCCGCTCACTCTGCCGGACTACGAATGGCTCAGCTCCTTCCAGCCGCCGTCCCCAATCCCCATCCTATGACCCAGTTCCTCCGGGGGGCACATGTAACTGGCTATCTGTACTTTCAGATTTTTTTTTCGAACTTGCTAATGTAACATACTGGTACCAAGATGTGTACTACTGAGTTTGATGTGGATAAACATATAATCAGCTGTGCATTATGCTCCTAAATCTTGCAGGTGATGATGCTTGGTAACAGGATCAGATAAATCGAGACTGAGGGTTTTTATGTGTTCAGAGAAACGATTCCGTCAAACTCTAAGTACGCAAGATGATTCCTTGATCAGAACGAATATTTCTCACAATGTAGCGAAGTGGTCACAAAACGACATCAAAAGTGATCAAGATAAATTAGTTTTTATTTTTCACATTGCACTAGTCAGCACACCCTACAACTTTCTAAATGATCCATTGTTCCTCCACCATGCTATAACTCCACTCCAATAACGAGATAGCAAATTGCGTATATTTTTATTTATTTTTGCATAATGGAATGAAAATTACCCACGCATGCATTTGAAAATGCACATAGCCAGACTTTTACATGGAGCATGAACAACTAGATCGATTCGTGCACAAGAAGAAGCATGTCCAGGAAGTATTCGAGCCCAAATGGCAGCCTCCTGATGAACCAAGAGGTCAGGGTAATACTCTAAGCAAAAATTGTGCAAAGGTGTGATATGATCTGTTCCAACTGTTAAAGTATATGTCAAGTATATAATATCACCACTTCCTATCAGACTAATCTTTTGGGATAGTTGGTTGATAGAACTATTCTAACATGGTATCAGAGCACTGAGGTCTTCGGTTCAAGTCTCAACTCCCGCATTTCCCTACCATTTATTCCACATCCTTTCCAGGGTGTGAGGGGAAGTGTAGATCATTCCACATCCTTTCCTGGATGTGAAGGGGGTGTTAAAGTATATGTCAAGTATATAATATCACCACTTCCTATCAGACTAGTCTTTTGAGATAGTTGGTTGATAGAACTATTCTAACACCAACAACCATGATGTTTCAGAATCTTAGAGCACATGAGTCAAACCATCATCACTTAGTCAGAAGTCAGAAATCTCCACGGCGAAGATTTTTCTGCGATACATAATGCTTTGCGGTGACGGGGTCAACGAATTAACATATCGGCGCAAAAAGGTTTTTTTGACTAGATAATTGACTCCGTCAGACTCGAGATCTGACTACGAATACACCTCAATAGTTTCGAGGCTACCACGCACGGCATGTATCTCCTCTGTCTCTATCGCTACCTCGTTGGAAGATGAGAGAAAATTCTTGTTCTAAGATAGATTGATACACTGATAGTACACGAAGATGAAGTGAAGCCCACGTATTTCTCCAAAAAACAAGACAAGGTATTCCCCTCTGAAACGCCAAAACTCCAACAAGGAGAACGGCAAGTTGCATCTGCTTCATACAAGACCAGATGTCCAGATACATCTGAAAAGGACGTAAATGTTTCATGGACAAAAGGAATTCAGTAGAAATTTTTGTGCCCGTGAGAAACAGCCAGGCACCGCGACGATTAGTCTTTACCTACTACTCTCATTAGAATGATGACTGGAGAGGCACAATGTCATTTCCTCTTAGAATCTGTCCTATTTTAAGAAATGCTGGGAGGCAGCAAGATTTAAACGCCGGAAACAACATTTAACCTGTACATGGGTTGAATATGTTAGAGAGATACTTGTATATTGTAGTTTCCCTATTAGATGGGGGCTCCCTGCATATTGACACATGTACATCACTATATATTGTGGCCTTTGGCCCCGTGGAATATAAGTTGCTTATTCCTAACATGGTATCAGAGCAGGTTTAGGGTATCACGCACGCGCAACTCGTGCTTTTTTTTTCTTCTCCCGATCCGATCTGTGGCCTCCGTGTTTCAGCCCGTACAGGTCGTTGACCTTGCTGCTTCCGTCTCCGATCGTAGCTGTGTGCTGCTCCCGTCCCCGATCGTAGTTGTGTGTCGTCCGTCGTTGCTGCCTGCACGTCCGTCGTCTCCGGCCGCCTCGTCCCCGGCCGCCCTGTCGCCGGCCGCCTCGTCCCCGGCCGCCCCGTCTCCGGCCGCCCCGTCGCCGGCCGTCCCCGTTTCCGGCTGCCCGACGTACAGCTCGCAGAGCTTCCCGGGCCGCCGCCGTCCTCTGGTCCTTCTCGAGGCTGCCCTCTGCTCTCGTCCGTGAAAAAGCAGCTGCCCTCTGCTCCCGTCCGTGAAGAAGCAGTTCCCAGATCGGGATTTGACTAGATCGAGATTTGACCAGTCATCCGTAAAAAAAAAGAGAGAGGAAAGATGTCTGCATCATCGAGCTACGTCGCGATTCCTCGCTGCACTGTGATATTTGATGGCACGAACTATCCTGATTTCGCTGCATTTATGCGCATTCATATGCGTGGTCTTCGTCTATGGGGTGTGCTTTCTGGCGAGGTCTCCTGTCCGCCGTGCCCCATTGCTCCTACAACTCCTACTCCGCCGACACCACCGGTCCTTCCTGGCGATGCTACTCAGCCTGATAAGGATGCAGTCCATCGTGCGGATGTTGTCACCGTTGCTGCTTATGACCGGAAGGTCCAGGCGTATACTGACGTCCTTGAGACCTACCGGTTGGATCTGACTGTTTACGCCCAGTGGATGGATGATGATGCTCGTGCAGCGGCTGTTCTCACCGCCAGTGTCCTACCGCAATTTGCTTCTGAGTTTATGGGCCTCCGTACTGTCGCTGACATGTGGGCTCACCTTCGTCAGCGCTATCAGCCGTCTGGGGATGCTCTTTACCTGTCTGTGGTTCGTCAGGAGCATGCTCTTCAGCAGGGTGACTCTACCATTGATCAGTTCTACACAGAGAGCGCTGCTATCTGGCGTCAGCTTGACTCTCTTCGCACTGCAGTTTGTGGTGCTTGCTCGTGTTGTTAGACTGTGCGCTCCGACTTGGAGTTTCAGCGTGTCTATGAGTTCTTGTCTCGGCTCCGCAAGGAGTTCGAGACCCGCCGTGCTCAGCTGCTTGCTCGTGGTCGTGTTCCTATCTTAGAGGTTATATCTGAGCTTCGTGCTGAGGAGACTCGTCTACGTGGTGTTGGGTTGCTTGATGTTCCTTCTGTGCTTGCTGCTCGTGGTCCTGCTTCATCGACTCCTTCACGGTCCACTGCCCTGCCACTTTTACCCACTCCTCAGGGTCAGGGCTGGGTCGTGGCCATGGTCGTGGCTCGTCCACGCTCTCACTGCACCTACTGTGATATGGATGGCACACTGAGTCTCGTTGCTACACGAGGGACCGTGATCTGCGTCAGCAGAAGGCGTCTGCTTCCTCGGACTCGTGCTCCTTCTGGCTCGTCAGGGTCTTCTGGCTTCACCGATCAGGACATTATGCGGCTCAAGCGGATTCTCGCTGCTTCAGGTTCTTCTTCGACGGGTACTGCTGGCTCTGTGACTGATTCTTCTGGCACTGCGCGACCACCATCTTCTACACAGTCAGGTACATCCTCGTGGGTTCTGGATTCTGGAGCTTCTTTTCATATGACTTCTGATTCTTCCACTCTGTCCTCTCTTCGACCTCTTGATTCTCCTCTTAGTGTTCTTACTGCTGATGGTACTTCTCTCTCTGTTTCTAGTCGAGGCACTCTTTCTACTTCTTCCTTTTTTGTCCCTGATATTTCTCATGTTCCTCGTCTTACCATGAACTTGTTTTCTGCCGGTCAGCTTACTGATTCTGGTTGTCGCGTCATTCTTGACGCCGATTCTTGTTCTGTTCAGGATCGTCGCACACAGGTTTTGGTTGGAGCTGGCCCTCGCCGCCGTGATTCTCAGGGGCTTTGGGATATAGACTGGCTTCGTGTTCCTTCCGCTGCTACCTCGCCTGCCAGTTCTCTGCTCGTCGCCTCTGTCACCGGCTCTTTTCAACAGTGGCATCATCGTCTTGGTCATCTTTGTGGTTCTCGTCTGTCGTCATTAGTTCATCGTGGTCTTCTGGGGCCTGTCTCAGGAGATGTTTCTTTACAGTGTCAGGGTTGTAGGCTAGGAAAACAGATTCAGTTACCCTATCCTACTAGTGCGTCTGTATCTCAGCGTCCTTTCGACTTAGTTCACTCTGATGTTTGGGGTCCGGCTCCTTTCGCTTCGAAAGGGGGCCATCGATATTATATATTTTATAGATGATTTTTCTCGTTACACTTGGCTGTATTTTATGTCTTCTCGTAGTGAGGTTCTCTCCATATATAAGCGTTTTGCCGCCATGGTTCTTACTCAGTTCTCTACGCCTATTCGTGTGTTTCGTGCTGACTCTGCTGGTGAGTATATCTCCAAGCATTTGCGTGGTGTTCTTGCTGAGCAGGGCACTCTCGCTCAGTTCTCCTGTCCCGGTGCGCATGCTCAAAATGGCGTGGCTGAGCGTAAGCATCGCCATCTTCTTGAGACTGCTCGTGCGATGATGATCGCCTCTTCTCTTCCGCCTCATTTCTGGGCTGAGGCCGTTTCTACCTCGGCCTATCTGATTAATATCCAGCCTTCTGCCGCCCTTCAGGGTGCCATTCCTCTCGAGAGACTCTACGATCGTTCTCCTGACTATTCTATGCTTCGTTTGTTTGGTTGCGTTTGCTATGTTCTTCTTGCTCCTCGTGAACGCACCAAACTAACCGCTCAGTCTGTTGAGTGTGTTTTTCTCGGATATAGTGATGAGCATAAGGGCTACCGTTGTTGGGATCCTGTGGCTCGCCGGATGCGTATTTCCCGGGATGTGACGTTTGATGAGTCTCGTCCTTTCTATCCGCGCTCGACCTCCCACCTCTACTGTGGAGGATCTCTCTTTTCTTACTTTTCCTGATTCTCCTCCCGATCCCTCATATTTCTCCTCCTCCTCCTGATCCGGTGCCATCTACTCCGACGATTTCTTCTCCTCCTTCGTCGCCGCCTTCTTCACCCTCCTCCCGTGTCTTCCCCGTCTCCGCTTCTCCGTTGTTCCCTCTCTCCTACTTTTCCCTTCCACTATACTCGTCGTGCACGTGTTGTGACCGAGTCATCTGATGCACCCTCTACTTCCGGTGCACCGTCTCAGCCGACTTATTCTCTTCGTACTCGGCCTTGTCCTTCACCTGATTTCTTTAATCCCGCTAGCTATAGTGTTCTGCGGTTCCGAGCCGACTACGTATCGTGAGGCTGTTGTTCATCCTGAATGGCAGCTTGCCATGGCTGAGGAGATTGCTGCGCTTGAGCGCACTGGTACGTGGGAGATCGTCCCTCTTCCTCCTCGTGTTCGTCCTATCACATGTAAGTGGGTCTATAAGGTTAAGACCCGCTCTGATGGGACTCTTGAGCGTTGGTCGCTCGTGGTTTCAGCAGGAGCATGGCCGTGATTATGATGAGACTTTTGCTCCAGTGGCTCACATGACCACTGTTCGGACTCTTCTTGCCGTGGCATCTGTTCGCCATTGGTCTGTGTCTCAGCTTGATGTTAAGAATGCCTTTCTTAATGGTGAGTTGCGTGAGGAGGTTTATATGCAACCACCACCTGGGTATTCTGTTACAGATGGCATGGTCTGTCGTCTTCGTCGCTCTCTATGGCCTTAAGCAAGCCCCTCGTGCATGGTTTGAGCGCTTTGCTTCTGTGGTCACAGCTGCTGGTTTCTCTCCCAGTGCTCATGATCCTGCGTTGTTTGTTCACTGTTCTCCTCGTGGTCGCACTCTTCTTCTTCTATGTTGATGACATGATCATCACTGGTGACGACCCAGAGTATATTGCCTTTGTCAAGGCACGTCTGAGTGAGCAGTTTCTTATGTCGGATCTTGGTCCGCTTCGTTACTTTCTTGGGATTGAGGTTTCGTCCACCACTGATGGTTTCTTTATATCCCAAGAACGGTATATTCATGATCTTCTTTCTCGTGCCGCTCTTACTGATGAGCGTACTGTTGAGACTCCCATGGAGCTCAATATTTCTCTTCGTGCTCTGATGGTGATCTCTCTCTGATCCGACTCGTTATCGACATCTTGTCGGGAGTCTCGTCTATCTGGCTGTTACTCGCCATATTTCTTATCTGTCCATATTCTGAGTCAGTTTGTTTCTGCTCCCACTTCGGTTCACTATAGTCACCTTCTTCGTGTTCTACGCTATCTTCGTGGAACGATCTCTCTTTGTCTGTTCTTTCCACTTCCAACAGTCCTAGTCCTACTCCGATGCTACGGGGCTAGCGATCCTTTGGATCGCCGTTCACTGTCTGCTTACTGTGTTTTTCTTGGTGGTTCTCTCATTGCCTGGAAGACAAAGAAGCAGACCGCAGTTTCCCGTTCGAGTGCAGATGCTGAGTTGCGAGCTATGGCTCTTTTGACTGCTGAGGTGACTTGGTTACGGTGGTTACTTGCAGATTTTGGTGTCTCCGTTACGACACCCACTACTCTATTGTCTGACAGTACATGTGCTATCAGTATTACCGTGACCCGGTGAAATTGAGCTTACCAAGCATATTGGTGTTGATACTTCTTTTGTCTGTGCTAGTGTGCAGGATCAGATTGTTGCGCTGCAGTATGTGCCTTCAGAGTTACAGTTGGCGGACTTCTTTACGAAGGCCCAAACTAGAGCACAACATAGATTTTTCCTCTCCAAACTCAGTGTTGTGGATCCACCATGAGTTTGAGGGGGGGGGGGGGGGGGGTTAGAGAGATAATTGTATATTGTAGTTTTCCTATTAGATGGGGACTCCCTGCATATTGACACATGTATATGTACTATATATTGTGGCCTTTGACCCTGTAGAATACAAGTTGCTTATTCCTAAAAGAATACCTTTTTTTGTCGAGAAGATCCACAAAAAATTGGGGAAACATTCATAACAGAAGGACCTTGTTTTCCTTCAGGAAACAATACGCCTGAATTTTAAGGAGCAACGCTTGTCCATCCGGTAGATCCAGTTATGCAGCAATTTTTTGTAAAGAGAAGGGATTGCAGTGGTGGTGCAACATTACAAAATAATCCGACACCTTGCCTAGGTTCTTCTTCCTCCTGCAGCATCCGCAGCTTGGCACTGATCATCTTCAGCGGTTCCTCTGCCGCCACCGGCGACTTTGCCTGTAACAAAAAATAAATTTGTGAATAAGCTGCGGAGAGGATGCATCCCACTATGCTATCTTGAAGAAATGCCGAGATCAAAGAGATGAATTTTTTTCTTCTAGAAAACACAAAAAGATTTTGCGTTTCATTTTATTGGGAAGGTAGAAAGTTTGTTACAGCAGACTTTGCCTCAACAGAGGTATACAATTAAGATAAAAACTACATCAGTGGACGTTTCAGAAGGAAAAAAAAGGGTAATGAATAGACGGGGAATATATCAAATAGGAGATTCTAACTAGCTTAAGCTGATGCATATGCCATTATTCAGTACTACTTGTCTATACCAGAACAGGTACTGTTTTGTCTGGTACAGGAACAATAGAAGCAACGTGTTATTCGTGATTTAGTATTAATAAGAAGACTAACAACGATTAATCCTCGAAAATGTTTAATCAAGAAATAATTAACAAGCTTTAAACAGCCATATGCAACTCGGATTTTTATTTCACATATCCAATATTTTGACTTAGTGTTTAAGTGTGAGTACAAGCATAGCTAGCAACATAGTATTATTTACACTTCAGTGAAGAACTAGTACAGTTTTCCATACATGCATATAGGACATAAAGATGCGATTCATAATTATGGATTTATGCAAAAGGCTAGAAACAACGTCGAGGGCGCGCAGTGGCGCGATGGTGGGCTGTGGCAGTGGCCACCCCGCCCGCCCGAGCTCGACTCCAGCGGGAGCGAGTTTCGGGTGCCTCACATGTGAACAGTGTCTGCTTCTGGGCCAATTCCACCGTGTTTCTGTCAGAGGTATTGTGGTGTGCCCACCACCGCAGGGGTTTCCCAGTAGGTCTAGGCTCACGGGGCTCAGAAGCTTAGTATAGTCTGGTTAGGTCTAGCTTGCGCACAGGTGGCGTGCGTGTGGTGTTGAGTGTGTGTGGTGTGAGTTGTGCGTGAGTTCAGATACTACAGCTGTACTGTAAAAGACCAGGAATTCTCAAAAAAAAAAACGTCAATTAAGATAATGCTATCTCAGGCTGGGCGTTCGGGATTTCCCGAGGGAAATTCGGGAAAAAATAATTTCGGGATCCACAATATGACTCCCGATTTTCCATCCAAAAGTTTAATTCCCGAAAATTCGGGATCCCGACAATTCGGGATCGGGATCGGGAAATCCCGGATTACCCGAAGTTCATCACAGAGAAAACAATTACAGCAAAATTTCAAGGGAGTCGATGGAGCGCGGGGACGGTGGCCAGCGGATCGACGACGGCCGGCGTCGCAAGATGGACCGCGGACGACGGCGGCCGGCGGCGGCCGGCGGGCGGACTGGACCGCGTGGTCGGGGACTCGGAGTCGGCGACGGGCTGGAGCGCGGGCGACGGCGGCCAGCGGATCGACGACGGCCGGCGTCGCAAGATGGACCGCGGACGACGGCGGCCGGCGGGCGGACTGGACCGCGTGGTCGGGGACTCGGAGTCGGCGACGGGCTGGAGCGCGGGCGACGGCGGGCTGTGAGAGGCAGAGGCGAGCGACGTCGCCCGGCGGCCGCGGGATCGAGGCTTGTGGCCGTGTGCCCGTGTGGCGGCTGGCGCTAGCTGTGTTTGGTGCGACTGGGAGTGGATGGTGAACGTACGTCCTCGCTAGGGTTGTTGCCCTCGCTGTAGTTGGGCCAGAAGACAGACCTGGGCGGCTGGGCCTTGTAGCGAATTAGCTCGGCTTTCCCTATTTCGGGATATTCGGGTGTCAACACCAGATTCCCGAATTTCCCGAGATTATTTCGGGAAATCAGATCACCTTCCCGAAAAAAGTGTCGGGATTTTTGTGTTCAGGTAATTCGGGATCAGGATCGGGATTTTCGGGTTTCGGGATCGGGGATCGGGAAATATGCCCACCGTGAATGCTATCTAGCAGAAAAGCATTAAAAAAACATTTAAGCTTTCAAATGTGCCAATCGAATCACTAATTCACACATCAGATAGTGTGTCTTTGTGTTTTTATGGCTGTCATTGCTTGTTTCCAACTTGTTAGGAAAATCCTGCTTCAAGTATCAGCGCCAAGCACAAAACTATAGCATACTTTATTTATATCGTGATGATCAGAAAAATAATTATAGTTTCTTTTAGCTTTAATGCCGTTCAGTAAAAAAACATCTGCTTACCATCCAGATAATTGACAAAAAAACAGATACAATTTACTCACCCTTAAGCACGAGAACAATATTACAGCAGACTAATTCCCAAAACCAAAATCTAACTGGAATTTGTTTTTGCCTTGGAACAGCAGGAGCACTGCTTATTTTCATTGATAGAAGACGGCAAAACTGTACATGCCTAGAGAGGCAGAAAGAAAACAAACAATAAGAAAGAAGGAATAAGCAAGAAAACTACTAAAGGCCTGCACTAGTAACCACTAACCAGAGATACATCTTCTCTAACTTTCTATTCCAAATCAGGCGCTCTCATCTCTTTTCCTTCGAAAAATCTTCGTCCACGCTCTTTCCAAACATGCCAAACGACATAGCAGGCAAGGGAATTTGTTACTTGTTCATATTCGGAGAACTGTTTTGTTTTCGAAGAAGGAAACACGCCTACCCAATTTGTACTACTCTCTCTGGTCCAAATTTAAAATGTCGCTAGCTGTGCTAATACGTTGTACGTGACTAGTTAATTTTCTACGACACTTATAAGGGATCGGAGGGGGTAGTAAATTTGCTTGAATCTAAAAAGGGCAAGCCAACATGGTGAATAGTAAACCCACCGACTATGAAAGCAACACATTCCCCACATATTTTTCTTAAACAAAACTTTTGCATAAGCCCTTTGCTGTGTAAAGCTTCATCACCACTTGAAAGCAACACATTCCCCACATATTTTTCTTAAACAAAACTTTTGCGTAAGCCCTTTGCTGTGTAAAGCTTCATCACCACCTAGTCAGCAACTGATGTTGAATTTCTAAGGTATTTCAAATTTTCAGTCCTAAACCACCTTCAAATTAGATGCCCAGAATTTCAGCAATCTAATCATATGGCTTTTCTTCTTATGTTGCCACTACTGGTAAAACATCTACAGGCTTACTAGAGATTTGGGGACGCAAATATACGGACATGGGGTATTACCTGCGGTAAAAAAATTCCTGTAGGGATAATAGTCACGGAAGTAATAGGTGTTGGACTGCCTTGCAGGGATGCTTCTGATCTGTAACGTCTCAAGGTTGACCAGAAAGACATCAACATCCCAAGAAAGAAAAATCCCATTAGTCTCGTCATCAAAACCTCGCAGACGAAAAGCCCGATGGGATCCCAGCGGAAGTTCCTTTTGCAGCTCAACCTTTTTCTGAAGCACCAGTCGGGCAGTATCATGAGAATCGACCTTCCTCACCCATACTTCAATGATTGGTTTTGTGACTAAAACACTTTTCAATACAGCGAGCCCAATACCATTGTCCTGCGTTCGTAGCAACTGATAGCAGCTCCAGTGGGTATCTTGCTGATTTGCTGGCTTCTCAGTCACACCAAGGCTCTGATTTTCGATATCAAACTCAAGGATGGTACCCCCTTGAGACACCCAACAGAGTGCATTCCCAATATGGATGCTCGGCGTTATGAAGCCAATAGCACCTGGTATTGTTTTTGATACAATATTTCCCCAAACACCAGATTATGATTCGTAGAGGCAAGCAGATACACTCGAGGCCTTTCTGTCATAGTACAGCAAGACCAATTTGAATGGGCTCAAGCTGCAATCGCCGTGCACGTGGCCATTGCCAGCAACGCAGAGCACCCCGCCATTTTGGACGAGGGCCCCATCTTTGTCCCGATGAACTCCGGAGGAAGAGCTATTCGGCTCTGGTGTCTGGTGATCGGATCACACACGACGGCCTCGGAAAGTGCAAAGTCGATGAAGAGGCAGAGGTCGTGGTGGCAGCCACGGAAGAACCAGACTTGTTCGCGGTGGCTGTGCGGCGGCAGCGAGAAGCGCTCGGCCGGGATGCGGTCAGGTGGGTCCAGCGTTGGAACGAAGTTGGCCCCGCGACCGTTGAAGAAGAAGTAGCCGAGGAGGGGAGGCTTGTCGTGATGTTCACGGAAACGGCGGAAGAATCCAGGGTTGGAGAGGACGGCGAGCCAATGCTTGCAGACGAGAGAGGCACGAGGGAGAGAGGACGGAAGCGGAGGGAGCCGAAGGAGGATCTCCTCCAGGAGGTTATCAACTTCCAGCGGTGGCAACTGCACCGCCGCCGGCGGCAGCATGGCGGAGGAGGAGACCCTACCAAGTGCGGACTGGCTCGTGGAGTGTTGTGGTCAGTCTGTAGTTACGCCTCGAGGCAGGTCTGGCTCAACCAGTGATGCGCCAGGTGATAGAAGGATAGGACTGCGAAAAGGCAGTTCGTAGCTCTATGGGTCTGTTTGTCCATCGGTTCAGAACAATCCTTCATCCATCGGTTCAGAACAATCCTTCTAATCTCCACTTGCAAAAAATCCTGAAAAAAGATTCAAGGAAGCGTTTGAGTAAGTTCATTACAAATCAGAAGAGTTGAGTTAAATTCAATACATGTATGGACTGTAACTGTTAACTTAATACTTTATGGTTGAAAATGAGAGAAGACAGGAGTTGCTTAAAGCATAAGTAATGGTATTTGAAAATGTCCCTAATAACTCAGTACCAGAGGAAATGCCAGCGTGTATACTAACTAATGCCGCGGATAGGTGATTTAGCTAATGCGTCTCGAGGAACGACATGCATCTCTAGGAAAAGAAAGATCCAAGGGGGAAATGTATCTTTATTACAGGAGAACATGATCTCATATAGCTTCAGATAACAAGCACTTACAGAGCTTCAGAAAACAAGAGGAAGGCGCAAGGCCATATACAGAGCTACTGCTACATCTCTTAACAATGAATTATTTCGGCCGTGATGAGGGGAGAATGCCTATTTCTGCCACTTCATCACCACCTCCATTTATTCTCATTGTTGGAACTTTCAGTTTTGCCGTCCCTCCAGAAGATGAGGTGAAGCCCACGTTCAGGACTCCGTCAAGGTAGAGACATGCCATGGAGGTTGAGGCGTTCCACGTAGTATGCTCTTTTATTTTCGTGTGTTTTATTTTAGTTGGTTCGAACCATGTTTGGATTCAGCCGGTTTGAGTTTGTGTTAGGTTCGATTTGGGCCTGTCCAACCGGGTTAGGTTTTGAGTCACCCATATAATGGGTTCGGCAGCCGCCATGTATGGCTAGACAAGAATTTGAGATTAAAAGTATCGTGAGGTTCGTCCCAAGATGGGTCGACGTATCGAGGTATTGCTGGTTTATGATTACTGATCGTTTTGATCTGTTGTTTGCGCATCGCGTGGGGTTGATTCCATCGATCCAACGTTGCTGTTCTTGGTTCGCCGTGAAAGATTGGGCCTAAAACCCTTTTGGATCACGTTGATCCTTATCATCTTGGTATCAGATTCGTCGGGTTCCTCACGGCGAGTTCGTTCTGAGATTTATCTGCTGCTCTTGATTTGCTGGAGAAGTTCTGCCGGAGGCTACTGCACCGAGACACCGGTTCTGTTGATTGGAAGATTGAGATTGTGGAGACGCTGCTTCCGATCTGTCCGAGTCGATCTGCTTCCGATCTGTGTAGCTCATCGAGAAGGCTTCGGAGTCCCTGCCGCCGCCACGATCTGTCCGTGTGGTACTAGGTTTCTCTGCCTAAGGGCATCTCTAACCGATCCCCTAAAATCGGTTAGAGGAGTAAAAATACGCAGCGGCGGCACCTAACCGATCCCCAAAACGGTTAGAGGAGGAAATTTTTACTCATCGGAGGAGTAAAAGTGGCGGCCGACTCCTAAATTTACTCCTCCAAAACCAATTCCGAGAAAACCTCCCGCTGCTCCGCCTCGTCTTCCCGCCCTCCTCCGTTCTTTCCCGCCCGCCTCCCCGCCGGCGCCGATGTCGCCGACTCCGCCCGGATCGACGCGCAGCTCTCCGGCGCACCTTCTCCGCCCATCCTTGGCTCCGGAGACGACCCGACGCCGCCGCAATCGGAGATTTCCGCCGCGTCCGCGGCCGAAAAGAGGTTGGGGGCAAAGAACGTGGTCCGGCCGCCGGCCGGCACGGTCAAGGCCTCCGGTAAGGCCGGCGGCAAGCGCGTGGAGGCTCCCGAGGTGGCGCCGCGTCCTCCCGAGGTGGCTCCTGTGGCCGGCCGGCGGCAGAGCAAGCCGACTCCGGCCAAGGTGGCGCTCGCGGAGGCGGCGGCCTCGAAGAAGAAGAAGAAGAAGAAGGTCGAGGCGGCGCTTCCGAAGGCTGCAGCTGCCTCTTCGACGCGCAAGGCCTCGACGGCCAACCCTCCCCGAGGCCGGCCACCGCGGCCGGCCGTCGTCAACCTCGACGAGCCAAAGGTGTTCGATGAATCGTCGGCAAGGTAAAAAATTTCTTTTTCTCCTCTCCTCTCATCGGTTGGCTATTTGTAGACACACGGTGATGTTGTTTTGATGATGTAGTGTGGCGGAGGAGGAGGTGGCCACCTTCATGAGCCAATTGGAGGGTAGCCATGCCGCCGGGATCGACGACATGAACTTCGACGATGAAGACGTTGAGGTGGAGGAAGAAGTGGTTGAGGAAGTGGAGGTGGAGACACAAGGAAGCACAAAGAAGAGCCGAGCCTCCAACTATATCGAGAAAGAGGATGTCACATTGTGCTATGCGTGGATGAATGTGTCACTCGATGCATCGGTTGCCACCGACCAATCGAAGGATAGGTTTTGGGCTCGTATCGAGGAATACTACAACAACAACGTGGAGGTGCCGATCACTCGCACACAAGGCTCTCTTGGCCACCGGTGGGGTGCCATTCTTGAGAGTTGCAACCGGTGGTCCGGTTGTGTTGATCAAGTGCACACCAACCCGCCAAGTGGAGTGCCCTTGACGGAGTTTGGGCCACTCATCCAAGACCTCTACAAGATGCGCAACAAGAAGAATGAAGGCAAAGCTTTCACCTTGCACCATTGCTACAACGAGCTTGTTGGCAATGAAAAGTGGGTGCGGAGGAATTGGGAGACCACTCCAAAAAGGTCTAGGGTGAGCATCTCCATCGATGCCAATGATGAGGAAGACGAAGACCCGCACAAGAGGCCCGAGGGGCAAAAGCTTGCAAAGGAGAGGAAAAGGAGAGGTGCCCAAGTTGGAGGCTACAAAGAAGAACTATGTGCCATGGTTGAGACCAAGAAAGCCTTGGCGGCCGAGAGGAGGGATGAGAAGGCAGCAAGGTGGGCCGAGCTCAAGGCAATGGAGGAGGAGAAGTCGAAGAAGAAGATGGAGCTCGAGGATAGGAGGACCCTTGCCGAGGAGAGGAGGGTTGCACTTGAGGAGGAGAGGGTAGCAAAAGAGAGGGAGATCGCTGAGCGTGCTATCATGTTCATGGACCCAAGCAACATGGATGCCACGGCTAGGAAGTATTGGGAGCTCACTCGAGCAAAGATCCTTCAAAGATCTTTTGGTGGAGATGCTCATGGCCATGGAGGTGATGGTGGCCGAGGAGGAGGAGGTGGTGGTGGTGATGGTGATGACTTCTTCGGAGATGGTCTTTGAGCTCTTCGATGGTGGTCCACAACATATGAGATCAAACAAGGTCAATAGCTTCTTTTTGGTGACCTTGATCGATGGTGATGGTAGAGTCTACTTTTGAATGAACAACTATATGTAAGATGTTTGAATGCATATGTGGAGTGGTGGAAAGAAATGGGGCAAAAAAGTTTTACTCCTCTAAAATATAGGAGTTCGGTTCCGCGCCGTCCACCTTTAGAGGAGTATTTTTACTCCTCTAAGTTTTAGGAGTCGGTTTACTCCTCTAAAGTTTAGGGATCGGTTAGAGATGCCCTAAGTCCACTAACGATCGATCCTAGACGTACTAGAGTACTACTTTTTTTTGTGAGGAAAGACACAGTACATCAACCAAGGAACTTACAGAAAAGCCCAGAAAACAGAAAAATTACATCGAGGTACTTCTGGACTCTGGCTTTGTCTTCTCCGATGAGGACGCCGCGTCGGCGAAACCTGCTGCAACACCTCCATGACCTTGGACTGGGAGGCTCCCCGTCGCAAGCAGGAAGACGGACACTCCTCGGTGCCAAAGCACCTCCACCCTGCACGAAGATCAACGACGCCACCTTGGTCTTCAACACCGCATCCTTCAAGTCGTCAGACGCCAGATCCGTCAGCTCCCGGACTCCGGCGAAGGGGATAGCCTCTCGAGCACTCCGAAGAGCCGCGACCGAGGCGAGGGCAGCAGATCCATGGCGAGGCTCCACCGGAGCCGCACCAGCAGAGGGGAAGAATGCCGCCACCAAAAGCCACTCCGACGCCGCCGCTTCCACCACCGCGCCGCCGGCTGACACACCCCCACACACACCTAGGCTATAAACACGCTGGGATCCGTGGATTCCCCGTCCTCCCGCCGCCGAAGCAGCTGCCGGAAGGCGAGGATCCAGCGGATCCGCGGCGGCGAGCTGGCACGCGCAAGGTCGCCCAAGAAAACGCCTTTTTGCACTGTAGCTGGGGAAAAGGGGAGAGGTCCGAGCTCTCTCTGTCTTTGTACTCCAATACTTGACCGTATTGGAGTACTACTTGGACACGTTTTCCAAGGAGATTTAATTAACATCTGGATTCAGCTTCCTAGATCAACGCGGTCGTTCTGCTCGCAACCTGGACAAGCTGCAGCGATCTGGAGCTTGCCTTGTCGCACGACCGTCGACGACATCTGCGTTACGGCGATCAGCTGATTCCACCCGTGACGACGAGAGACCTACAACTGCTATTCGAGTTGTGATTTATTGTTTCTGCTGAGATGTTTGCGTCTGAGTTTGCTGAGAATTCTGTTGCTGCTGCTGCTGGCGCACCTAAGCCGAAGGAGGTCCCTCTTCCGGTGTATGCTGATGATCTTCCTGCCAATGTTTGTGAGGGGTTTGACAAAACCTGCATTTACATTAGGATTGTACAGATGCTTTGGAGGAGAGGTTAAACAGCAAATTTGAGGACATCACCACTAGGCTCGATGCCTTGACGGATAACCTCATAAATCCGCGCCGTACGGAGCCCCCTACTGCTGATACATTACAGGATGCGCTAGCACGGCGTGATGGACTAGCTGATGGTCGTCGCCGCCCTGCGGCACCGGCACTTCGTGGCGTTGATGCTGATTTGGAGGATGATGCTGGATATGCACCCCAACAACGCACTTTTGATGCTCGTCCCGCCGCCGCAGTTCGTGTTGGACAGGCTGCACGTATTCCCTTGGATGATGGTATTGGACGTGTCAAAATTTCCATGCCACCTTTCTCCGGCGCGGGCAGTCCCGAGGATTATTTGGAGTGGGAGATGCGTGTGAATCATATTTTTGCAGCCCACCATTACACTGAGGAGAAAAAACTTCAACTTGCAGCTATTGAGTTCTCTGGTTATGTACTGATTTGGTGGAGCCAAATTTTGCATATGCACAATCGCCCAACGTCGTGGAGAGGTATGAAAGAACTCATGCGACGCCGTTTCGTTCCTGAGCATTACAAGCGAGAGATGTACAATAAATTACAGCAGCTTTCTCAAGGTATAAAATCCGTGGATGAGTATTATAAAGAGATGGAGTTGTTGATGATACGTACAGGAGGACCCGGAGGCCACGATGTCTCGGTTTTTCAATGGTCTGAATATTGAGGTGCAAGATCGTGTGGAGATGGTCATCTACTATAGTTTTCAGGACCTTGTGCACCAAGCTGAGCATGCGGAGCAACAACTCATACGACGTCAAGCTACAGCCCCTGTACCTACATGGCGTCGTTCCAATAGTGACGCTGCTGGTCCTAGTGTTAAGCCGACACCTTCTACACGCTCCAATAATATTTCTCTTGAGGCGCACAAATCTGGTATGTCTAAGGCCACGTCTTCTCAGTCTACCACTCATATTGAGTGTTTTACTTGTGGAGGCCGAGGACACATGAGGCGCGAATGCCCTAATGCAAAGAGGGTGATGCTCACACAAGATGGCTATATTTCTGCTAGCGATGAGGAGACGGTTGATGAGCCTTCTAGTGAGAAATCTGATGACAACAAGGTAATTGATGTGTATCCTGAGGATGCTGCTCCTAATTGCAAGAGTTTGATGGTGCAACGTGTGCCAGAAGACCGCATAGAGGGACAAGGGCAGCGCTGGAATTTTTTTCAGACCCAATGCACTGTCAAGGATACCAGTTGCAAGCTGATTGTGGATGGTGGCAGCTACACCAATATCGTCAGTAAGAACTTGGTTGATTCGTTGTCATTACCTACATGGAAACATCCGCAGCCACATTGCGTTGAGTGGTTGTATAATTCAGGCAAGCTGAAGGTAACACATAAGGCACGTCTGAAATTTTCTGTAGGTGATTATGAGGACACGGTGGTCTGTGATGTGCTGCCTATGGATGCATGTCACGTGCTATTAGGCCGGACGTGGCAGTTTGATCGACATTCTACTCATAATGGGCATACCAATGTTTATTCCTTGTGGCATAAAGGGAAGCATCATGTGCTCCAGCCGATGTGTGACAGGGATATCAAAGTGAATGTCGTCGCTGTGAAGAAGAAGGTTCCAAGTGTCAAGCTGAAACCGAGGACGGTTTCCTCTCAAGTTGGGGGGGATGATGAGGGGAGAATGCCTATTTCTGCCACTTCACCACCACCTCCATTTATTCTCATTGTTGGAACTTTCAGTTTTGCCGTCCCTCCAGAAGATGAGGTGAAACCCACGTTCAGGACTCCGCCAAGCTAGAGACATGCCATGGAGGTTGAGGCGTTCCACGTAGTATGCTCTTTTATTTTCGTGTGTTTTATTTTAGTTGGTTCGAACCATGTTTGGGTTCAGCCGGTTTGAGTTTGTGTTAGGTTCGGTTTGGGTCTGTCCAACCGGGTTAGGTTTTGAGTCACCCATATAATGGGTTCGGCAGCCGCCATGTATGGCTAGACAAGAATTTGAGATTAAAAGTATCGTGAGGTTCGTCCCAAGATGGGTCGCCGTATCGAGGTATTGCTGGTTTATGATTGCTGATCATTTTGATCTGTTGTTTGCGCATCGCGTGGGGTTGATTCCATCGATCCAACGTTCCTGTTCTTGGTTCGCCGTGAAAGATTGGGCCTAAAACCCTTTTGGATCACGTTGATCCTTATCAGGCCGTGCATGATAAACCTCCTGGGCAAGCAATGAAATATCTTGTGAATTTAGTGCTAAAATCAACTAGGGCAACACATTAGAAATTGATCAGTGTTGGAAGTGACAAGGTCCGTAATGAATAGATAGTTGGATGGCATGCTTAGTTGCTTACAGAGTTACATAGGTACTACTACGCTAACTAGATCATCGCAAGGCTTAAACTAAAAAGTTAGTTCTCCTGTAATCGAAACAGCACAAAACTACCATAACCGGAATTGCACAAAGAAAGAAGGAATAGAGCAGGACCTCACCTTGCCACTTAAGGAGGTTGCTGGCTTTGCTACAGCAGGGAGACAGGGTGGTCGACGGTGAAGAGAGCTGTCGGGGTCGGATCAGCACGTCACCGAGTCGTTGGAGAAGCTCACGGGGACGGCGAGCAGGCGGTGCCTCGAACAGCTCCAATCGCCGGTTGGCGCCTCGAATAGCTCCAAGATTCAGGGGCGGCGCGAGCGGGAGGAGGCCCCGATTGGAGAGGCGAAGGAGAGCTCGCGGGGAACGGCGGGGAAGGAGAACGGTGGCGCTGCCGGTGGTGAACCCTAACCCTAGCCGGCCATGGGAGGGGACACGAGGGGGAGAAGAGGTCGGAGAGACGGCGGTGGTTGGTGGCAGTTTTCCCGTAATTCTTCCCACCTCAGGAGGCCACTTCTGTCCACCGAGAGCAGGCAAGCGACATAGAAGTATTTCGGCCCGCAGGCCTTTGTCCGGCCCAGAAGCCCAAACCGCACCCATCCCCGGGAGCCCAGGTTACTAAAACCACGAAGCCCTAGCTCCCTGACATCTCTCTCTCCCCGGAAACCCCCGCCGCAGCAGCCATGGCGGAAGAGTCCGCCGCCGCCGCCACCTCCTCCGCCAACCACGAGGTGGACCTGGGCCACCTCATGGCCTGCGACCCCTCGCACCACCTCACCGCCGCGCCCTCCTCCAGGGCGGAGCTGCGGGAGGAGTGCCTGCGGAAGGCCACGGAGCTGGCGCAGGCCGTGGCCGACGCCCTCTTCTCGCTGCCGGCCACCGAGGGCCGCGACGGGCCCGTCGTACGCCTCCCGCCGCCCGCCAACCGCCTGCCCCGCGAGAAGCATGTGAGAATGTGACACCTCCCTCATACCATCTCTCCTCGCTAGGATCGATTATTGTTGATCTTCTAGGGAATAGATATGGAACTAGTCTAGTCTTCATCTATTTGTTGCAACTACTCTGCGAGAGTGAGTTTATATTGGTCTGGGTTTTAGATGGAGCACATGCTTGGGTGCGCATACAGCCATGCTTAATTTTAGGCCCAATATGTAGTTGAGTTGATGTCGTTCTGGTGGCAATTGCTTCTTCAGCTTAATTTTACGAATTTTATTATGGCAATATATAAAGTTGAAGTCACTCTGGTGTTAATTGCTTCTTCAGCTTATGACGAGACATATTTTTAGCAGGGTAGTTCAAACCTGGTTCGGATAGAAACCCCTGGAAACCGGTTAGCACAAAATGGAACCGTCATAGAACCACCTGTAGATTTTTTTACTCTATATAGGTTACCATTCTTGATCTGTGCTAATCCGTAAATGAGATATCAAGCCGAATGTCAACTTCTTTTGTGTTGATAATGCATGCTTTTGCAAATTGCAAGATGTTTAATACCTTTCTTTCCTGGCACCAGTTACCAAGGCCGGCACCACCTACAAAGTGGGAGGCTTTTGCAAAGCAAAAAGGTGAAATTGTTATTCTTACCAGCTCTTTGGGTTTTTTATTGGAAGTGTGTTTGCCTGGATTAGTATAACAGTAATATACCTCCAGGGATTATCAAGCGCAAGAAGAACAAGCGTACATGGGATGAGCAAACCTCTTCATGGAAGCGGAATTATGGCTATGATCGTGTTAATGATGACAGAGACATTCCCATCATTGAAGCCAAGATGACAGATGGTTAGCAACTTGTCTTTTTATGGCTAGCAAAGCTTGTTTTGTAGCAATGTTAGCAATCTTCTTGAGCTTTCCCCCAATTGAGTACCTACTGCAGTTCTGTGACACAAATGCTCTTTACATTTATGACTGATTGATTGTTAAAAACTCGATATAATTGTCGTTAGTTTTAAGTTTGTTTGAGGGATAGTTATAAGTTTATAACATGTATCTTTCTTCAAGACTTAAAAGAAATGTATCTGTCTTCAAACCTGTTTGCTCAATCTGTTACCCTTTTAATTAAATATTGGTCTACAGAACCTGGTGTTGATCCATTTGCTAAAAGAAGGGAAGAGAAGAAGGGCAGGGTCGAAAAACAAGAAAAGAACAGACTTGGGAATTTGAAGAATGCTGCAAAAGTTGGTGCTCTGCCAAGGTAATCCTTTCCTACTATCGAATTCATCTGTATGCCTCATGCACTATTATTCATTACATTAGCAGCTCAATTTCTGATATAACAGTTTTTGAAAACAAATGCAGCCATATACAGCTTGCTGCCACAGCCATTCCGATCACAGGAACTAAAGCTGATCTGCCTAGAAAACATAAGAAGGAAGACCTGGAGAATGTTGCTGGTATGGCTTCTTCAGCAACGGCTAGTGGTGGAAAGTTCGACAAAAAGTTGCCTGGCGAGAAACCTCTTAAGAAAACTGGCAAACATAGAAAGGTTTTTCTCCACCTAAGCATGTTGACCTTTTGTAAATCCATGTGCCTTTTAAGTTGAATAGTTTCAGTAGCTTTACCTGTTTCTTTTCTGCAGTTCCTCCCTGTTGCTGAAGGAAAAGGAATGGGTAACCTGGAGAAACAGCAAAACGACAAAATCCTGAACAGCCTACTGGCCAAAAACTTCGAGGAACCCTTGGATGTCAGCAAGGCAAGCTCCAAAATCAAATATTATTGTGCCCGATTGTTTAGTCCACCATCTAACAGCAGCTGTGCATATTTTTTTTACCAGGCAATCACGATGTACAAGGTGAAGAAGGACAACAAGAGAGGGAAAGACAAGAAATCGTCATCCAGATCAGATAAGTTGAAGCCTGGAAAGAAGATTCACAAGAAATCTTCAAAGAAAAGTGCTTAGATCCACATAATTCTTGAACGGGCTGTAGGAGGCGATTTTGTATGGTTATTGTCCTGTTTAAGTCCATGGGAGGGATACTGTTATTCCAGATGCTAGTTGTTGTGAAAGAAGGACCTAAATGTTGCTGTGGCAATCCTGCACGGATAATGATGTGCACGTATTATATATTATCAGAAGTTTTGGAAAATGTTACTGAAAAGCCTAATCTAACCAAAGAATATGATGTTGCTTTTTTTACTGTCTGAATAATTCTTGCCTGTCTCCACAGTATTTGAACGATAGTATGATAGTGCGTAGAAGTCGGTAATGACTGTTGCATTGGTGTTTTGTTTGGAATTATTAGGTAACGTGAATATTTTGACATGAAGTTATTTCCAAACTAGTGATGCATATACAGATGTTTAAACTTTCAGTGGCACGATGTTCTAGTAGCTGTCAACCTATTTTTCTAGGTCTGATCAATTTTCAATTATGTATTCGTTATTTATCCACTGGGACAATTAGATGCCCATCTTCTATTCAAATGTCATTTCACCACCAGAATTTGGTCCTCCTAGTGAGGTCTGAGGTAATTGCTCTGTGTGGAGAACCCAAAGCTGCCTCGATGACTGATCTTGAAGAGGTGAAAATTGACGACATAAGAGGAGAGGCTCATGATCTTGATTTATTGAAAGTATATTCAGATGTGCACCAATGACTCGTTTCCAAGCAAATGATGGGATTATGTAGTACGACGAGGTTGCTTCATTTCCAAGCAAAAGAGATCAATCACACTAATTTAGGAATAAAATCAAAATTAAATTTGTTGTGAATCCTCTACTGTTTTGCCAATCAGTGGATGTGTAATGCCATGCAAACTGGTCATGGAATTAACAAAAAATTGTGTCCAAGGCCATTGTAGCAAATTTTGATGCTTCCTAATCCTAGGTAGTACTCGCGTACAATTGTGGCATATGTGATATTGTTGCAACTTAGCTTTACGCCTTTGCTCCGGCTATCGAAATAGTCCCTACTCCACCTATTATCTTCTTAAATAGGAAAAGTAACGCGCTAGGTGATACTATTTAGTGCGATAACCATCGATAACTTCGTACCACTTCAGTACTGTCTATGGAGCACATGGGAATTAAGTGTGCAGTGGTGAGCAACCGTTACTCTAAACTTATGGTGTACTAGACAACCCGTTGTGCAACTGCCGAAACAAAGACTGATTTTTCTGCCATAGGGTCTCTTTGTTTTGATACCTATCGTTTAATTGAAATTAAGCCGGTTTTGGGCATTTTCGGTTCGATATGGCACATTGCATTTTAAAAACAGATATCACCTGGTCGAATACTTTATTGCAAAGTAGGATCCCGACGATTAATAATCTTGTATCACACACAGAGTTACGTTGTATTTGGTAGAGAGATTTTTTTAAGTTTTAGAGGGATATATTTATGAGGCATATTATCACCAACTTGGGTTTTGATGTCTTTTATCGATTAAAACATAGCGCAACTCTTATGTCGGTACCGTCGATATTATTCGAAACTACGAAGGTTGTTATGTTGCTACCATCGATATCTTTCGAAACTACGAAGAGTAGGATAGTATGCAAGTCATAACTTTTATGTGCTCTATGTTTATGTTGCTATCCGCGATTGAGATTCACTAACCCGGAGTTGATAACTGAGCAACCAAAAGATTCGGAGTTAATTGTCATGATTTATTTGTGCCTCTCATATGCGACTGTATCTGTAGATTGTGGATCAATGAAAGGTTTGTGGGTCACCTAAATAAACTCTTTACCCATATTGGCTCAAGTGGCTGATCTTCTGGTGTTACATGCTTATTAGAGCTTGCATCTTTTCTGTTCTAGACATCAAATAAGGTTGTACATAAAAAAGAATTTGACAACTATATTAAAATGTTCAGAGAAGTAAAGCGAGCAATTAAATAGAGGGAAAATAGGATAAATCATAAACTGCTAGTCAGGGCAGCTGATTCTGGAATGTGTTTCCCCCTTACAAACATCTCTACCAACTTTAAAACACAATATCTCTACCATTTCACTCTAGTTAATTTATACCACTCGGACATTATCAATTCAGAAAAGATCTACAGAGTTGATTTGCATCCCAATATTCAGATATTAGAATATATTGTTCAGCACGATTACTGTCTCCACTTTAATTATATGGTGTCCTTCGTGCTGGGTCAAGACGCAGTGGTGAAGTACTCCCCATTTGTAGTCTCCACTATGTATTGCACTTTGCAGAGGTAAAGCTTGACTCGTATAATGCTTCTTCTCGAGACCCTACAACTTTGAACTTGTTGGTGCTGTGTCACACAACACAGAACAGGCGCCACCAAATCGGGCTCGCAGCAGCTACACTCGCTTGTCCTCTTCGCCGGCTTTCGTATACACGCCAGAGTCGGTCCTCAGGATGATCTTGGCGTCCTGCGTCACGTAGCACGCCCACTTATCCACATACGAAAGCGGCCCTGCCCCGATCATCAGTTGCCTCGCGCCGTCATCGTCGCCGTCGTCGTCGCCGCCCTCGTCGGAGCACGCGAACCTGCCCACACCCACATATGGATTAACGAGCTGAAGTCATGAGCAGACGAGTATGGGAGAGGAATGGGATCGTTCATTACCTCGTTGAATCCTGTGATGGCGCCCATACGAGGCAGACGGTGGAGAGGAGCGCGAAGGAGATGAGCTGCCACACCGCCGGGATCACCCACGCCACGCGCCACCGCTCACTGTGGTACCCGTCCGTCGACTTGAAGTGGACCTCGAACGTGATCCACCCCAGCGACACGGCCACGGCGATCGTCAGCGAGGTCGCCAGCCGCCGGTACATCTCCACCTTCGCCGCCATCCGCCTCGCCTTGAGCCTGCCGATGGTCCGCGACAGCGCGGCGAATGTCCAGCAGATGAACACCGCGTCGAGGGCGGCGACCGTGAGCACGAGGAAGAGCCTCCTCGTCCGCGAGTGGTCGTGGTCGCTCACGGCCCCGACGTGCTCGCCCACCTCGAGGGCCTCGGACGCCGCGAAGAACGCCGCGCCGAGCACGGCGACCCTCGCGCCCCTTGCGGAGAGCGTTGGCCGTGCCACGCCGTACCCCATGGCGACGAGGAGCACCAGCACGCGCGACACGGTACGGCGCACCGTCCCCGCCGTGGCCGCCCAGAAGGTCGTCCCCGCCGGCCGGACGCCGGACTCCCGGAACTCGGCGAGATCCAGGTACCACGTGGTCACCTCCACCATCCCGAGGGCGATGACGACCGTGACGAGGTTCTGGAGCGGCACCACCTCCCGCCAGAACCGGGTGTACCGGAGGAACCAGAACGCGGCGAGCGCCGCGAACGCCAGCGACATGACGCCGTAGAACGCCAGGAGCGGGGCCATCCGGCCGGGGAGGTAGCCGTAGCCGCGGCTGTTCTTCCATATGGTCTTGCCCTCCGCGGCCAAGTCCAGGGAAGCGTCGCAGTGGACGAACCGGAGGCTGTACATGCCGGTGCGTGCCACGGTGACGGTCTCGTCGGGGAAGACGGCCTCGAGAGCACCCGGGAGAAACGAGGCGGCGAGCACCTTTGGCCAGCTGCCTGAGGCTGTGCCGTTCGGCGCGCGGTGCACGAGCGACCCCTCGGTGCACGCTCCGCGCCTCGCCATATCAGGCGTGCAGCAGAGCACGCGCGCCCAGGTGACGGCGGTGTCGGAGCCCCCGATCGCATCGCGGTCCGCGGCCTCGGAGACGACCGCCGTGATTGTTGCCGTGCGGTTACCGTCCTTCTCGGCCGCGGCCGTGGACTCCGGCGTCCTCTTGAACGCGACCTTCTCGAATCTGCACCGACAAATGCCATGCCACGCGCGCGCGTCACTCCCCAAGAAGCCCAAGAAAAGGGAAAACATGACGATCGGCAGACAAACAACAACTTCTCGCCGCCGGCTCAGACATGAGACATACCGGATGAAGGAGTCCGCGGCGGGGGAGGCGTAGACGCCCTCGCTGCCGCCATTGAGGACGAAGGCGTTGCCGAGTGCAGCGAACCGCTCGCTGGTGTAGTCGTGCACGGACGCGTCGGCGCAGAGGAGGCACAAGGCGGCCACCACGAGGTGGACGATCCTCCCGGGGAAGAAGACGCTGCCATTGGCGTCCGTCGAGGAGAGGAGCAAGCTTCGATCCTTGCGTGTGCAGAGTGCTCGTGGAGTTTACTAGTACTACTGGGGCATCGAGTGTGATCTGGACGAGTGAAGTGGAAGGAGAACGAACGGAGGCGACGACTTGGACATGGCGTGGAGATCGACCTGACGAAATGTTAGGTCCACCCCCAAACCACCTTGACGGGCATACAGCATGAGGGAACTGTGTGGCAGAGTGAGATGGGACTAGGGAATTAGGCAGTGTGCACGACAAAACGGAGAGGGAGGACGACTAGTACTGACAGGAACAAACAGTGTGTCATTCCAGTTGCCAACCACGCCGAGTTCAGATTGGCAGAGTCTTTCGGAGAACTTCCGAAGGGACTTGTATTGAATAAAGGCTCCGAGGAAGATGTGCAAGACAAGATGAAGCCTTATCTTCGTTTGTGCAAGTAGCCAGCTTCGCCGACGGCGCTCCAGGCAATTCGTGAGATGGTACAAGTTAATGGTTAGTGGCTGCACTCATATTGCTAGGCGCAAGCTCTCCTTTGTCGAGTGAGAGATCTTCGGGTGGTGTTGTTTGGTGTTGCCGATTACAAGGTGTCCCCAGTGGAATTGGGTCTAGGGAGTCTTGTTTCAGGCTCCGATGATGTGCCATAATTTATTTTATTGTTTGTTGCGTGGTTTTCACCGGTTCCCGTAATTAACCGTGTATTGTATGGGTTTGGGTCCGGTTTCCCCTTCTAAACTGGATCAATTCTTCCTTCTAATAATGAAATGGCAGAGCTCCTGCCGGTTACGGTCAGTACTGACAGGAACCACAATTGGGGGGAGATTTTGCGATTCACATCGAGGTCATCTCGATACATAAACACCCTGGCTGAGTTTGGCGGCTCAGCATATTTTTTTTTACAGGAAACGTGAGCTTGATTAATTAGGCATAATATTCTTACAATCATTTGTGATCATCGTCAACACGCAGGTTGGAGCTGCATCACGTAAAAAATCACTAACACCAGATTTGCCTAACTGCGCTAAAACATGCGGACGCCATTGCTCACGCGTTCCACCTTACGAATCTCAATATCTTGATAAACCTTCAGCAGTTCCCGAATTTCATTATACAAAGCCCAACTCGATGATCGGTCCTGTGCGTTGCTCGATAATGACTGTACTGCTCGGAGACAGTCAGATTCCAGCGTCGCCGGCCATAGGCGGAGATCTATCAGGTGTTTAAGCCCATGTAGACAAGCCAGAACCTCCGCTTCTTCTGCACTTCCACAACTTGGAACAAACTTCCATTCGGTGAGAACAGGCTGACCTAAGTGATCACGAATAATAACACCTAGGCCAGCTCTCCCAACTAAATTTCCTTTTAAGCAAAAAAAAGTTAAAGTTTTAGAGGATTAAGTTGTTTTTAAAACCACAATATTCATTGCATCCAAACACGTCAAAGTATACAAACTTTTTGGTATTTAAAAAACTGAAATATCATCAAAATACTTTAAAAAAACGAAGCTCCCAGTTGCCACCCTTCTTTTGCCGCAGAACGACTCGCCTCACTTAAGCCAGACAACCCTAGAGAGAGTAGCAATGTTTTGTCTGGGCAAATTCGGGTAAGAGGAAGGAGAAACCGGCTCGTCACTAAAACTAGCAAGGGGAACCACCAGCTGGCATGTGATGTGTATGATAGCTCCGAAAATCTTAAAATGGGTAAAAACTTATAAAACTTGTACTTAATGTGGCTATTTAGATAAAAGGTTGCTAAAAGGGTAAATCCAACTCATTATAGAAAGTATTCAATATGCTTCCAGATGGACCCCCTTCCCCGACACCAACCACACACACAAATAATATGCATGCATAATAAGCCCTAAGTTGCGATATTTGTTTGTCGCCACCTTTTTTTACCCATGAACAATTTGCCTCACATGAGTCCTAACCATACCTGTTGCGCTCGAAACGCGTCACACGAACACGTCCTCGTGTACCCGCGGTGCCGGGGGAGATACTCCGCAACTCGCCCCGTGGGAGGCATGCTTCCAGCGCGATACGCAAGACAGTAAGCAGCCGCTTTTTAGACCAGACGCCCCAGCCCCTCGGGACAAGCCCCGTCAGAGGAAGCCGGCGACGATTGGCTGAACTAAGCCGGACTTGGCCTCTCTTAGCTCGGTTTTCGATATCCGGTGAAATCTATGCGAAGTCGCCGAACAACGGAAGCATGAATAAGGGTTTGAGGAAAAAAAGTAGATTGTATTGATAGGTTGTCGATTGTTTGCTTAATTACAATCGGCCATCACCTCTCACATATATATGAGGGGGCTGGACTTTCCGTACAAGTATTGGACGTCTACAAGGTTTACAAATCTTAGTCTAAGTCGAATCCATCTCTAAACTACGCAACCTCTTGGCCGGCTTTGTTGGCTTCAAACTTGCTGGCAACTTTGGAAAGCTGCCTTTTGCCTTCCGTATTGGCTTCCAACTTGCTGGCTACTTGGAAAGATGCCTTTTTCCTTCCATATTGATTTCAAACTTGCCTTCTTCGTTCGAGATGAGATATCTTGATCGCCTTCGTATTAGATCCGGATTTCAGCATCCGTCCGACTTCTTTTAGAAAGTTGCCTTCCATTTTCCAGCCTTGATCTTCAGAAAGTTGTCTTCTCTTTTTCCACCTTAATCCTGACCTTGAAAGTTGTCTTCTGTTTTTCTGCCCTGATCGGTGTAAAGTTGACTTGCCGGCTTGTATTGACAAAGTTGGCCGCTTCTGCCACCTTGTCTTGATAAAGTTGACTGCTTTTCTGCCGCCTAGTCTTGACAATGTTGGTTTTTTTGCCACCTTTATTGCTTTCCTTCGACTTAGCTTGTTAGGTTTTCAGGCAACTTTGCACTCTCGAATCCAGCTTCCGCCTTGTTCCAGTTGCCGGATTATTGGCTGCTTTCTTCTGGCCGTCTTCTCCTGTAAAGTGTCCCAGGCCACCATTTTAGCCTTCTTCGTCGCCTTCCTTAAACCGTCAAATCCTTCTTAAACCTGAAACTGATAATCTGCCAATCCTTCTTCTTTAAAATGCAAAGTTCCGAATGGAAGCACTTCCATAGGAAAATGCTCCTGTATTAATTGCATAGTTACCTAGAGATGGAACCAGCTGGTAAGAATAGTATACAATTAAGATTATCTTCCTGAATGATCATGTAGGAGCGCAAAACAGAGTGTAAGCAAATGTTTGGTACCCAAGCGAATAAACGAATTTCTCGGAGTACTCTTGCGAGGAAGACAACCTCGAGGCAAGGAGATCATTTTTTACTGGTGCCATGCGTGAGAGTGCAGCGCAAGTCCAGTCCAGGTCAAGTGGAGGTTCTGGGGCGTGTTATTGTGGTTCTATGGATTCGTAACCACGTGTACACGCTAATTAGATTATCGTGCATGTGTGAGTCAACGTCGGGTTAGCTTACTGTTTTTTCGAACACGACAGACTATACTTACATCCTCTTTTAAATTAACTTTTATTTTGGATTTAGTCAAATTAAACTTTGTAAATTTGCTAGAATATATAGGAAATTATCAACATTTACCATATAAAAACGTTTTTAATCAATTTTTTATATTACATAAATTTGTGAGAGGACTGGCGATCTAATTAAAGGGTAGATGGGCAATTTACATGTCCCTTTCCCTCTTCAATTGGCTTGATCGATTCACTTGGGGCATTGCCCTCTGTTCGTCCTCGCCTGTCCTTCAGTTTGGAAACCATGGCCGACGGAGACTCATGTGCTCAGCAAATGTGAGAGGACTGGCGATCAACTGCTATTGCGGGCAAGGTTTGATTTGCTGTCATCGACAAGAAGTACAGACGAATTCAACTGATGACGGGAATTTTGTCTCCACAAGGTCTACGAGTGAGTAGACATATTTTAATGATTTTTCTTATCAAAAGTTGCCATATGAAAATTTGTCTCATACCACAAATCCAATTGATGTTCCATCTACTACTCAATTTTGTCTTCGTGAGATCTTCTAAACTAGACCTATATTGCTATATTCTAACCATTTTTCTTATTCAAAATTTCCATTTGAATATTTGTAAAGTTGCCCGCCACATTGTTACCAAAATTGTGTATGGTAACTTGTTATAAAGTAAGCTTACATTTTTGTCCCCGTAAGATTAAGGGATGAAGCCGGAAGAGCGTCTCCGTGTGAGACAATCAAACAAACGTAAAGTTTTCTTAAATGTTGTCAAAGTTAGGCCCTGTTTGCCACCAAAATGGTTTTGAAATATTACGTGAATACCATGGTTTCTTAAAAGATTAAGTATTAAATGTTTTGGTGTTCGGATCATATATGGTTTGGTAATAATGTGATTTAAAACTGGATATTTCTCGAGAATTTTGGTCCTGACCTTTTTTTCCTAAACAAGTCTTGAGTTTTTTTTCCCCAAAACAAGTCTTGAGTACACTAAGGTAAAACTATCGTTAACGTCGGTGCAAGTTGGGCCTGACTAGCGTACAAAGACGAAAGCATTGGACCGGCAAAATGCAAAAGTGTGTCAGCCATCTCCCCGTGCTCCCACAAGAACAGCCCATTGGGCCGTGAGATGCAGATCCCACCGCAAGGCCTTGCCCGTCTTCCTGTTTTAATACCCGAAGCCCTCGCCGATCCCCGTCTCTAGCCCCAACCCTCCTCCGCCGTCGTCCTCCTCCTCGCCTCGCCGCGGCCAGAGCTCTAGTCGCCACCTCGAGGTAACCGCTCCGTCGAAACCCTACTTTCCGACCCCTCCTGTTCTCCACCTTGCGTAGATCACGCCTAGCAATTGTGGATCTTCGGTATCAGGTTCGATCTGTTCGCGGCGAACCGCGAGAATTTTTTGTTCCGATCCCGACATATCCTGTGGATGTGATATTTTGGTCTGATCTGCGAGGGAGGTAGGGCCAGCCGGTGTCTGTATCAGTAGATCGCGGTTATTCACTACGGAGGTTTTGTTGGTTACTGATGCTGTTTAGGGTTTTAGATGGGTTGTGTGTTGTGCCGGTGGAATTGGGCACGTGTTACAGACTTGTGCGTAGCAAGAGTTGGTTGCGCCAGATATCGTGCCCAGTGCTCTTGTTTCGTGAGTATCCATGAATATCTCCAATGGAAGATGAGAAATAGGATAAATTCGTACACGTAGCGCGGTTGGCATGGACACAGGAAAGAGGAGACTTGCTGCTCAAAAGCCAGCCTACTGGATTTGGCTTGTGTTGTTTGTCGGTTTACATGCTTGTGTGTGCCCCTATCTTCCTAGTTAGCTGTAATGCTCCAGCTCCACAGCCTTCTGTGCGACTTATTTGAATTGGATTATGTTTCACCAGTTAGTTACTGATCATTATACCTGCTTTGTGTATCATGGCAATTGCTTTGACTCACCTTCCAAATGTCATATGAGTTTTCAAACACATCCACATAATTGCGATGCATGTTTGTTTGCTGCTGAATTGTGTAGCTGCTGAATTATGTAGTTAAGTGATGATTTGATTTGTTAGTTCCGCGTAAGTCTCCCTCATGTGGTAAAACAATTTATTAGCTTGAGTTCTCGGTTGTTCTGTATCTGATATGTGCTCGTGTCTGCATGTATTGTTGCACTGTTTGAACTGGCTGACTTTTTGGTCTGTACTTAGCTAAACAATACAATGTTTCAAAAGGTGTTATATTCACTGTGAATCGAAGTAATGACTAATGAGACTTCGAACCAAAACAATGATTTCTTTTCAGGATTTAGGGCTATGCTTATGTTACTCAGTATTATTATCATTGGTCTCAGTTGTCAGTATAGTGATATAATTTCTGGTTCTAGTTGTGCATTGCCCATTGATCAGCTGATACCATGATTTGGTGTTCTGTGTTCTTACGCCATTCTCTTCTGTGCCATTATATCACCCACAGTATTCTTTTGAGACAAGATGGCTTCTTCCTTCAATGTCAACTCTGAGGCCGGCCTTAAAAAGCTTGATGGTTACCTTCTGTCTCGCAGCTACATCACTGGGTATGTGTTCACGCCATCCTATTTGCTAATAGGTTGTATCTTTTGCACCAGTCTTACCGTGTAATATGTTTCCTGTAGATACCAAGCTTCCAAGGATGACATGGCTGTCTATGCTGAATTTTCGCTTCCTCCTCCAGCGAAGTACACCAACGTTTTAAGGTGGTACAACCACATTGATGCACTTCTAAAGCTGAGGTATGTACTCAAGCTAATTTTAATTCAGAATAGTCTCTTCATTTCTCCTTTGTCATCTTAAGTGATGTTAATTTTGAATAATGGTCTGTTCATATCCAGCGGAATTACTGCAGTGGGTGAAGGTGTTAAGGTCGTGTCATCAGCTGTCCCTGAAGCATCAACTTCTGATGTTACCAAGGGAAAGGTTACAGCCATAACCTGCAATTCTGGATAAAAGCCATAAACTGTTTGCATATTCGTAATTTTGCCACTGGCTGAACTGTTTTTATATGTCAGAAGCTATTGGCATTTGTGTGGTTGATACCTTCCATTATCACAAGTATAACTTTCATTTATCTTGCAATTGCAGGCTCCTGCAGCTGATGATGAAGATGATGATGACGATGTTGACCTTTTTGGTGAGGAGACTGAAGAAGAGAAGAAGGCAGCTGAGGAACATGCCGCTAAAGCTAAGGCTTCTGCCAAGAAGAAGGAATGTATGTTATCCTGCATCCTTTGTAATTTATTATCTCATGTATAGCTTTGTGGCACTTATTTGCAAACCATTTATATTTGGTATTCCTAATATTATATTGGTGAAGCTATTGCTTTGTGTCTCAAAATTCAGAACTCATAATGACTTCCTGCACTCTTTATATTTTTGTATTATGTATAGCTTCTCATGTTAATTCATTTCAAAGTTTGTACCCCCTCCATCCGCGAATAAGTGTATATCTAGCTTTTGTCGTAACTCAAACTTATTAAAATTTGACCAACTTTATAGGGAAATGTACACGCATTTAATACACCAAATTGGTATCACTCGATTCATCTTGAAATGTATTTTCAAAATATACCAAATTGATGTCATATACTACTAATTTTATAAAGTTGGTCAAAATTTGAAAAGTTTGAGTTAGTATAAAATCTAGATGTGCACTTATTCGCGGACGGAGTTGGTACATTTGTTGCTCCTAATATTGTATTCTTGAAGCTTTTGTTTTGTGCTCTCAAAGTTTGGTATTAGTATTAACCTTGTACATTTATCATGTCATAGCTGGGAAGTCCTCGGTTTTGCTTGATGTAAAACCATGGGATGATGAGACTGACATGGTCAAGCTGGAGGAAGCAGTGAGAAACATCAAGATGGAGGGCCTTCTGTGGGGTGCATGTATGTCTCTATGACTTTTTTATTGCTCATGTTTTTTTGTCTGCATGTTAGCCGTGTTTTGTAACATGGTTTATCTGACGTCCTGTGCAGCCAAGCTCATGCCAGTTGGATACGGCATCAAGAAGCTTCAAATCATGATGACCATCATTGATGATCTTGTCTCAGTCGACACTCTCATTGAGGACCATCTGTGCGTTGAGCCAGCGAATGAATACATCCAGAGCTGTGACATTGTTGCGTTCAACAAAATATGTGAGTTTGTTCTTCCCCTTCAATTTACTAAACTTGCTGTGATGATGCGTGTGTCTTTCCTCCTTTTTTTCAGAAGTCATACTACAATACAATCTTATTCATGCACTAGTTATTATCTCCATTTCCTCTACACCATCCCTGTTTTTATGGTTGCGCAAACAACATATTCATGCACATCTATTTTAATCAGAAAAGTTACGTTGCTCCTTTTCGTAAGGTTAGTTTAACACTGACTTTGATGATCCTGTTCTGTTGCAGAAATCTTCCTCAGTCAGGCGATGGTGGTCGGTGGATAATGCGGTAGCACAATATATCAACAGTTGTCTGTCGCGGTGTTGCTTAAGCCATTCCTTGTGATGTTGTTGGACCTTTGGTCGGAGTTGAGTCGTAGTATTACTACCGAGTGTGCATCTCCGTATGAGACCATATGGTTGGATTTATGTAGCTATTTTTCTGTCATCTGCTGTTCTACTGGGAAAATACCTGCCCCTTGCCTGCGTCCGTGTGTAACACTTAGCCGCGTTTCCCTCTGTATGCTATGTCTCACACCAGTAGAGTGAGCATCTCCCCTCTTCCCTGGCGCTACCGAAAGGCCCCAATTCAGCCCAACGAGGCTTAGTACACAAAAACCGTTCCAGCGGCCCCTCTCATAGTCTCATTGGTCCGGACCACCTGAAAACCTGTTCAGCAACCCCTTGTCTGAGCCAAATTTCTGGGCTCTATAATGGTGCTTCACATGCTTGCCACACAAGACAGACAGGTGAGCATGACATGCCAACGATTCTGGTAGTGAGATATATACCGGGTGGTGAGATATATACTGGGCGAGGCCGCACAAGATGAACAAGTGGAAGAATATGAACTAAGGCTCATCGATAACGAGACCAGTTAGACAAGCAAAACATTAGAGCCAATTACCCCCGCACAAAAAAGTCGTGAAACATATTGGCAAATAATCCGTCATGAATTCGATGAACGGAAGAAAGACCCTGCATTCAAAAAAAATGGTAATAGATCGCAATGAGAGTGCTAGGTGTGCAATTAATGTTTTGTGATCAAATTATCAACAAGACATGAGAGTGGAAAGATGGCCGTGAAACGAGAATATGCTAAAACCATGTTCAATTTAGTATAAATAATATGTATTGACATGAGAAAAGCTTAATCGATTTAAAATTACCAATATCAAAACCAGAATGAGCGTCCAATGTTTTGACCCACAAAATCTCCGAGCTCTCATCTCGAGTGTCTGTCCGCTACGAATTCCCATCAGGATAAAGTTGTTTGAACATATGAACGATACGCTCGCAACTCATCAGAGTCGAGTTGACCTGAGAGTAAGCATGGGATAGATATGAACACTTTTTACAATCCCGATTACTTATCGTAATCCTCTCGGTCAAAGGTGACACGGGATTCAGGACCCCATCGTGGCACCTTCTCGCTACTTCCAGCCTCCTAGGGATCATATCGATCCTCATACTTTTACGCGTCGATCGATCCACCCACCAATGGCGAATCATGAGTGTCCCTGCACTGTCCAGACAAGACATTCTTGCATGCACAGCCACTCAGCCTGAATGAAAAATTCAGGGTTTGCAAGCTGCGACTAAAGAAATAATTGGATATGCTACTAGTAGCAGGTGCAGCGCTTGATAAGCAAACTCGTTCAGGGCAGGCAGGCCCCTGGGTTAACTCATCGCATTCTCTCCGATGATTCCGATCCTCTCGTGGATCCCTAGGATCTTTCCTTAACTAACAAAGACCACATATCTAAACAGAGAAGAGCTCCTCGCTCCTGAATTTTGAAGGAGATATATGCTTTAATTTTGGGTACGAAATATCACTACTATATATTTGTGCAAAATAAACATGTCAGTTTATTTTCATAAGTCCAGAATGATCATATTTTCAAAAAGGAAATTTAGTACATAAACTGCGTGCTGCATCCCACTCGATCTCACATACATGCTTGTTTTGTCGATGTTTTAAGAAAAGAAATGAGAAAAAGGTTCATTGTGTTACAGAGAGTAACTTCTTGATATGATTTCCAATCTCCACTCTTGAACTTCGTTTCTCTCACTTTAGTCCTTCTACGTACTATCTTCCTGGGTCGAAAGGGAAATATCTCCCCATCAGTGGTTGTGCGATTCTTGTTAAATATATCATCCCTTAGGGCCATTCTTACTTTTCTTATGAGTTTCATGCATGTCTCTGGTGGCAGGAGGTAGACAAAAAAAATCACACTTTTTCCTATTTTGTTTTTGGGAGGCGATGACCATGTCCGTAACCGTAACACAGAACTAGACTGAAGATTGGGCAGTGATGTTTCGCCCATCTCGCCTCTCCCAAATAACTCTTCTGGCTTTTATACTATATTTGTATTGTATTTGTTTTCTTTTAACTTACTTCTGCACCAACCCACAATTTGGTACTTTTTTTTTCCATGGGTATTTGTACTTTATTCTTGATTTACTTTTGAGAAAATGATTCAGGCTAGCTTTGAGGCCGCCGTAGATTACTAAAAAATAGTTTAAGGGCTTACGTGAGCCCAAAAAAAATTATGGGAGAAAAGAAGACAATTCAATTTTATTTAGTTTAAAAATACGACCTTTTCTTTCAAAGTGTACCACCTACCTTGCACCAGGTTTTACAACTGATATTCTGATTTGAGTTCGGTTCAGCCCATGAACTTGTACTCCCTCCGTTCGGAAAATGATGTCAAAAAAATCAGCTAGTAGAATTTTTCACGCTTGAATGGGGAGATACTTAATTCTAATCCTGGGTCATTACACACCGCATAAATATATGTCAATCATGATTCTTCAATATTTCAAGTTAAAATTAAGCGTGTATTGGGAGCAACGAAGTAGTGGGCATTTTCACCTGGTACATCTGTACTTCGCAATGCACTCATATTCAATGGCACATCGGCCTTCGCCAAAGGTGTAGAGTGTTGCTTGGAACCCACTCATGTGTACCTATTTTTCCCAGAGCTGGGCACAAACACACACGAATGTGCCGGGGAGCTGCCTCTGATCGATCCAAATGCCAATGGTGATTTGGGATCGATGCGTCCCCGGCTCCAGGCTAGCAAGCTTTCCACTTTTGGCTGTTTTGCATGTTCCAAGAACCCTAGTTGCTGTACCCTTTCTGGCCATTCATGGTACTTATATTCCATTGCACCATGTTCTTGAGATAGACCACATTGATTAAACTAAAACACATGACTACATGAGGGTCCACATCATGCACTAATTACTGTAGCCTCTTGTATATATCCCACAAAATGACAAGGAACTACATATATAAGGGGATGAGTATATGTGGAACATGGATATATATATATATATATATATATATATCGAAAATAGTGGGCTAACATGGAGGATAGCTACGCATGATCATCCAAACATTTATTGGACCTATAGAGCATTTTATACCGTAGATTGAGTTAACGGCCGTTAACAGTCCGAGGGCCCTTTTGCTTTTCTTTCCTCCCGCACGGTCGTACCGGCACAACTTCTGCCCCACCTCACCCCGGCGGACCGCGTCCCCGGCCATCTGGGCTGCGGGCTGCTGCTGGTTTCTCTTTCTTCGATAACCAGATGTGGGGGACGATGGCGGCTCCTGCTGGCCTCCCATGGCTCGCGGCAACGGCAATTGAAGCCAACGATGGCGGGAGACCCGGAGGAGCGCCGCTCGTCGCAGAAGGTCGGATTTTTGGGTCGCGCTGGAGGAGCCGTATCGGCAAGCTGTCGGCGTCAGCTCCTCCCTCTGTTCCAGCACCGGGTCTTCTCCATCGGCCGCGCCCGTTCCGCGACCTCCGCGCTCCGCACCCCGCCAGCCACAGCAGGCCGCGCCAGACTCCTTCTTCCACTACGCGCCCGGCAGGCGGCGCTGCTCCCCTACCAGCTATGGAGCCCGGCGGCACGCAGAAATCGGCCCGGCAGGCGGCGCTCCTCGCCCTACCTGCTACAGAGCCCGACGGCTCGCAGAAATCGGCCCGGCAGGCGGCGCTCCTCGCCCTACCGGCTACAGAGCCCGGCGGCGCGCAGAAATCGGCCCGGCAGGTGGCGCTCCTCGCCCTACCGGCTACGGAGCCTGGCGGCGCGCAGAAATCGGCCCGGCAGGCGGCGCTCCTCCCCCTACCGGCTACGGAGCCCGGCGGCGCACAGCAATCGGCACGGCAGGCGACGTTGCTCCCGTACCTTCTACCGATTTTGCGGAGTGGCCGGCCTCGCGCTGACGGCGGCGTTTCAAACGGAACCGGTGTGGGAGGAGATGTGCAACGGCGGCAGCACGCAGAAATCGACGAGGCGGCGGCCGATTCTGGCACCTCCGGCGCGGTGGGGAGTCCGGGGTTGGAGACGAGTGGTGGAGCCGAGCACGACCGACACGGGAACTGTTTTCCAGCCAGCCTGGCACCGGTGCCTTTTATTAATCGTTTTTCGTTACTGGCAACGGCTGTGGAGGCGTGAACATGTCTTTTTTTGGTGGACGACGTGAACTGCAGCTAACGGCAACACGAATCACTGGACAATATCTGACGGCTCTAAGTGCGTGTGTAGCTATCACCCTTGTTAGGAAATCCGCGTCTATATATATATATATATATATATATATATATATATATATATATATATATCTTAGAAAAACGGAAAGAAACTAAAGCGAGTTAAGCTGAAATTTAATCACTCCTATGAACATCAGCTCAAATCTTGTGCACATACGTAGACTCGTGTGATCTTCGTTCAGCAGAACACTCCGGTGCATTCGGCATTCCTCTATCTATCTGATCAATTCGCCAATCGCCATTCAGCTCCACAATCGGACCTGTGGATTATTGTAGGATCCATCATCTTCTATCTATCAGACGCATGCAATCTGCAAAATTTATACATCATATAAAGTTCAGTACTTTGTCACATTTGATTCAACCTATCGATAGACATTTTCGGTTAACTGGTTTGGTGAATACACTTCAATGATAACATGATATGCATATGAACTTTATAGCTTACCATTTCACATCATAATGATTTTGACCTTATGCCTCGTCTCGGTTTACACCTCAAGAACAATGACTGCAAGAAAATCAAGAGAATTACACTCATCAGTTCATGCTGTAATCATCATCACTCCGTGCTTCTAATTTGTTAAGTTAGTGGTGAAATTAACTTTAGCAACTTACAATCTGAATCTGTTTTGTCCCACTTGCTGACATCTTCTCCTTTGTCATCCTCCTCCTCCTCGTAGCAACCATCCATTTGGATCTTTTCCATTGGTTTCTCCTCTAGGTAATACTTCCTTGATGACGATGCCGCGTTGCTCTGGCGCGCAGCGCTCATCTTCTTGTGAAGCATCGTCCTAAACAACTACACATGCAAAAATACATCAATTTGCATGTTCGGTGGTCATATACATAAAGAGAAAAGATAACAAACAAGCTGACAAAAAGCACATTCATTCCATGATCGATTACACAGACGCAATTGTACCTAAGTGAACAGTGGATGCTAAGATCATGCATTATGATTTATGCATATTACCTTCTCCAGTTTTGTTTCGACTGGATCCTTGAAGCAAGGCTGTGGCGCGAAGCCGCCGCGGCAGGCGAACATTTTCTTGAGAAGGAACTTGAAAGATTTCTGCTTGACGCCGGCGCCGGCGCTGCCGAGGAGCTCCCTGGCCTTGCTGAGTATGATCTGCGTGTCCGGCGAGAACTCGGCCCCGTTCTGGCCCGCGTCGGCGGCCTGCAGCCTGAGCGAGAGCCGCCGGTCGACCTCGAGGCTGGAGGGGCAGTTCAGGAATCTGTCGAGCGGCAGGTTCTGCTCCTCGTCGCCAGCGCCGGCGGTGGATCCGCGGGCGCTCGACTTGGACTTGGCGCGGCGGAGCAGCTTGTTCAGCGCGTCCTGCAGCTTCTTCACCTCCTCGACGGTGAAGTCCGGCACCGCCGGGTCCTCCGCGGGCGCCGGCGTGGGTTGCTGTTCGTTGCCGAGCGTCCCGATGGAGAGCAGGCTCCAGTCGCCGCCGCCGCCGCCCTTGTCCTCGCGAGCGTGTTCCTGGTCACGGCAGTGCTCCCGGGCCGGAGCATCTACACACGCGCGAGATCACGTACGTCAAATGTGCATGCATGATCATCTATACGCAAGCAATGCATGAATGAAACACTTACTGCGAGCCGAGCTACCCGGGGCGGCGGCGGTGGGACGCTTCTTCTCTTGTTTAGTGTTCAAGCGATTTTGCACCCAGTTAATGATCTACTCAACAAAACCACCACTGCAAATTAGACCAGTACCCGCACGTACGTAGTCTGCTAGCATAAAAATTGAAGAAACTATACAAGATAGAAGAACTGGCAAGGCATCAACCACACTGAACACTGTAAAAGTGAGCTTACCCCCATAGGTTCTTGCTTCGATCTACTCTACTCTCCGCAACCTTCTTCGGGTCGATCAGAAAGGTCAGTGAAGCTGTGAATTCGCGCAATGTGAACCACAAGAACGATCAGATCAGCAGCCGACTCGCAACAGCTTCAGGGTTTTGCAGCTGGTGATCAGCGAGGACACCGGCGCTTCTGATCTGCATGCATCGGGATGAAAGTTTGGGAGCTAGCGCGTCTAGTAAAAGAAAACGGAGGGGAGTGACTTGGATGCAGCAAGGGTCCCCTACCCTCCGGTGAATTAAATAGGGTGAGTGAGACTGTGTGAGTCTACTATACTGTAGCCAAAACCAATGGCTGGCTGGCTTGGCCCGTATAGTGGCCAAATTGCTGCGTCGACTTGTAAGCTGACATCTATATATGCTCGAGGGAAGGGTCCCCAACGAAGAAGAAGAAGAAATGGGGGCGAAAAGGACAAAAGGATGCGCAATGTTGTTTAATTAGGACCCGTTAATTAGTGGAAGCATGTAGTACTGTATATCAAATTACTGTTTCCACGAATCACAGCGACGATCGAGTTCTTTTTTACTACCGTGGCTGGCGATGGATCTGGGAGCTACCATATGGTTGGAGCTCCACGGTTCTGGAGCTATTTTCTGATGATCACGACGCCCTTGAGAAAAGCTGCGCCTTGCGGCATGGTTCCAGCAAAACCGGCGGGGAGATATATACTACCACTAGGTGAACCAGGTGCCCGGCCGGTGCAGCCGCGAAGAGCCTAAACCTAAAGCCCTGGAACCGAAGCGGCCGTACGTGGCGCGAGCGCCGCCGGTCGATGAGCCAGATCCGGCAGGGGCGCGGCCGGCCTACGTGGGCTCACACTGACCCAGCCATCGGACCTTGTTTAAACCCTGCATGCCCGGGCTCGCCGGAGATCGGCCACTTCATTACGCCCACCATGCCGCCAAGCGATCGCTCCGGTATTTAGGACGGGGGAGAAGGGTTACGGGATTGGAGGGAGGGAGCCTCGATCCTGGGGAGTAATTAAGTATCAATGCCTAAAGAAAAGTAGTAATTAAGTATATCAAGCACGCCGCTAATCACTATGCTCGGAGACTAATGGCGGTCCGGGCATGGAGGGTGATTAAACTAACAGGTGTCAACCCGACACGAGGTGTTCTGGTCTGGTCGTGACACTTGGCTCCTCGGATCATGCTTGCTGCACAAGGGTTGGATGGCCTCTGATTGGCCACCCACGCAGCAAGCGTAGATACGGGCGACGCACGCACGTACGTATATCACACTTTTTAAAACACAGAGACCCAGGGCGAATTCGAAGCCCGGGCAAACAGTAGATTTAAGGTCGTAAAATGATTTTTTTTGTCAATTTACTGTGCAAATACACTACACGGCCGGCCGGAAGCCCGGGCGAGCGCCGGGGAGCAGGGACGCTGGGTCCGCCGCCACAGAAAATTATGCATCCGTACACCATGGCAAGATTTTTTTTGCGAAATAGATACTCACACGCTTGTAGCATACTCTACCCTATGAAGACCTTCGAACGTCTAAACCAGCGGTTCTGATCTTTATATTTACGAAATCAGTACATCCAACTCATTATTGATGAGAATATACTCTCCCACTGAGATAATATTCCTCCATAATGAGAAACATGTGTTAAATCTCAAGTTTAAACTCTGATAAGATCGGTGTAACCACCTTTCTAACCATCAAAGTCTCTGGCTACTAAAAAAAAGTCTCAGGCTACCCCTCTTGCATCGTTCCAGCGCACTGTAGTATCAGATAAAACCATTTACCAAACCAGCGGACTGACTATCTCAGTATACAAAACGTCTCGAGCGGACTAAACTATCTCAGTAGACAAAATTTCAGGACCATTTTTTGTTAGCAGTTCGTTCGCTCTGCTTCCAAAATCTTGTTGGTGGATTCTCCTCTGCAAAGTAACAGCGCGTTGGAACATTTTGGTCAGCTCAACTTACACGAACTATGCATCCAAAGCTGATGATTCATCACGGGCATGTTGCGCAACCGAACACGAGCTGATCAATCTTGATCAAGCATTCAAGCTGTACAGTATGCCACGCGCAGACCTCCACGGAGCTCTCTATATGTACACCAAAATCCACATCTCCAGTACTACCACTCACACAGTACAAGACCAACGCCACTACGACTCCGACCCTCCACAGCACACTTCCGCGCAGCACTCGTAGCAGCCGAGGCACGAGAGAGCTGTGCAGATCTGCGCCATCACGATGGCGCACTGGTCGTTCATCTTGTTACACGCCTTGATGCAGCACATGCAGCAGAGGCAATCGGCAACACGGCTGCAGCACCCACCCGCCTTCTTGAATATCTTAAGCGTCTCCGGCGGTTTCTCGTTGCCGAAACCTGCGAGGAGATTTTCCCTGGTGGCTGCTTTGTCACCAAAGCCTAGTCCTAGACCATGAAGCGGGATCCATAGCGGCTCATTAGCTCCTTTTTGTTTCTGCTTGACCTGTTCAAGCACACAAAGTTCAGTTAGAAATGTCCCAAACACAAATTGATTTACATTAACAAAATGAAACATCAATATGCAACGGAAATTTTGTCTAGAAACGATGTACCCTGGAAAGGAGAGCAAATAATCTGTAGGACTTACCTTTTGTGCTGTATCCGAGTTATTTTCAAGTGCAATCATGCTTGTGTACTCTGAAAGAACGCCAAGCTGTGTGCTTAATCTTGTCACCTGTTAAAAAGAAGGAAACGAGTTATTCAAGAACTATGTGACTATATACTACCAACTGAATCAATTCAAACCAAACAATAAAAGATGTATAACAAGAAAGAGAACCAGAATGGTAATTAAGGAGAACCAGTTCTGATCCAGAAAATGAAATACTCCCTCTGTCACAGTTTACATGGCAGGATGTAGTTTAAGAACACACTCTGACCATTAATTTAGTTAACAAAAGTTAAATTTAATGGTCAAACTTTCTCTTAAACTGTGTACGTGCCCTATAAACTGTGACGCGGGGAGTAGAAACTATCAGCATGACAGCCTGTAAGTAACAGCCACACCTTTAAATACATTCAATATGAACAACTATTCACAGTTCTTTCGATCAAAGAAACAAATAAGAGTTTTGATTGAAATATCAGCAACTTGTGAAGCCATTAAACAAACTTTCCATTTGACTACATGTATGATATGTGGGAACCACTCATGTTTTGCTGCTTCTTCAACTTTGTGAACCATACCAAGTTCAGTCGAGGTTTAAAGCCACAAAAAAGCAATGCAGCAATTGACTTGACCTACAGCTCACCTTTCTCTCCAATTGTTTGTCTGCAGAGAGCCATGACTTTGCTGTGAGAAGAGCAATCTGCTGTGCCGCCAAAAACTGAGATCCCAAAACAAACAGAAATGGAGATCTTGTCAGCATATTCCAGGATAACTGGATAGTCCTAAACAATTTAATACCACTTAAGCCTGAGATTTAAATCATCTGCACAGAATTAAATAAAGACATTGCGCAAGTACACCAATGAATAACAAAAGTTGAGACTCCTAGTACAAAGTAGCAATATTGAGCATCTTACTTTATCAAGAGGCATGTCGTCCTTTACATGCTGGACCTTCAGTTCAATTGAGATTTCTGTCATGTCAGCCAAGTTACCCTTTGCTATAACCATCTCAGGGAACTTGCCTCGGTATTTTCCAGATACACATAAAGGAGACTCTGCCGACATGTCTGGAATGTACTCAGAATCCACCTGAACAAAACAACAAAATATGACCATTAAAAATATATAGATTGTTTTCTAGCTACATTTGCAAGATCTTGTCCACCTCCCATCATTTTGCTAGGCTAAAAGTTTCTTAGAAAATAGATTGGTTGCTCAAAAGAGCAGCGCAGGAAAGTTTAATGGAGGTGGTGAGCATCAAAAGAGCAGCGCAGGAAAGTTTAATGGAGGTGGTGAGCATTAAAAGAGCAGCGCGGGAAAGTTTAATGGAGGAAAGTTTAATGGAGGTGGTGAGCGTGTATGGTTTAATCCACATCTATGCATTGCTGGAAAAAATATTTTAGCTGTATAAATAGGATACCACAACATAATGTGCCTAGTATTATAAGACATGAATGTGATACCAGCTAGAATTGCATAATGCAGTTTACCGGAGCCAATATGTTAAGGGGTAGCTTTTATCACACCCTCTTCACAACGAAATTCAAAAAATTAAGTAATTTTAGATCTATGGGGCATGAATAGAAATGAAAGTAACCATGCACATACTCACTTTAAAATCATCAAGACATTAAGTGATAGCTTTTTATGACAAGCATCCCTACTATCACAAATTTAAGTAATTTAGATCAACGGGACATGAATGGAAATGTAATAAACCATGCACATACTCACTTCAAAATCATCAAGATATTCTGTAGCGTCGATGGAGATGTTGGCCACTATTGTATTTGACGCTCTCCTGAACCACTTAAGTATTCGGCTCTCGACTGATCCTGGATTAAAAAAATAGACGAGGAATTGGTGGTACTATCATGAAGGTTTACTAAGTGAGTTCAATAAATTATGCATATTTATTAGTTGCCCAATTAATGCATACAATTACTGATCGGTTAACTTTTATATTGCTGAAATACAAATTTCATATTTTCAAATCAATAAAGTATCAGTACAATTCTCAGGAGAGCTTTCCATCTAATAGTTCAAGGAGGAGACAAAAAAAGGACAGTGTCATTTATACAAAAAAGGCAAATCATGATCAAAGCGTGCAGTGGAGAATATAAACTGTATAGTAGCTCTCAGCCTATAAAGCAAAGAAGTTTCTGAGGAAAACTTATGACCCCTTTAAGAAAAACTTATATCAGGACTTCTGCAGATAAATGGTCTTCTAGGTGGAAAGATTGACATACTTCTGAGCAAACTTGGCTGAACTTTGAATATCACCTCAGTAAAAATTTGAATAGATCACAGATGAAAAGTCACATTTGTCGCATATCATCTTTTTTTTCTTCTTTTGTTGAAGTTATCATAACATCTAATCAAATAATAAATCCATAATATATACCTCATGGCCAAGAAGAAACTTCAAATTATGTACAAAGAAAATACTCAAGCAAGCCAAAGAATAAGTTACATAATACGCAGATCAAAGTTTCAACTCAAAGTTCAGAAAAGGGGCATGTCATATAGTGTGCTGAATCAATAAAACTGTAGGGGCGGGGTTCAGTACCTATTTCGAGCGCAGCGTCATAATGCCCCTTGCCAATTGATGCCAGCATGCACAAGAAATAATGGTTGCAATATAAACCTAATATTTTGAAATGAGGGCGTTGCAACCAATTAGAAAATAACACAGCCAATTACTGAGTAATGAGGAAAAAATGAAACAGTAAAAGCATATTACATCTCAAGATAAATAGGCAATTATAAATTACAATACTATATTGTTTGTAAGCTTCCTTAAGATTAAAAACGAACTTCTGTTTATGCCTGAGAACTGTGATACAGTTCCAGAATTCAGATACTAAAAATATGTACTGGAAGGTGCTCCTCAAGATTACCTAGTCCAAAAGTAGAAATCCGGGGAGATTTAGATCCTCTGCTGATGAGCTCAGTTTGCATAGTTTGACATATGTTGTGTTCATCATCAACCGATCCATCAGTCATAAGAAAGATTTGTGGAAGCACATCATGGACACTTGACAATAAAGCCATTGCCTTACATGAGACGAAAAATGAGAATATGAGACAACACAAAGAGAAATCAAGAATAATATATGCCCACACAATTAAGATCATGTTCAAAATAAAAATACCTCACTCAAAGGATGCATAATATCTGTGCCACCTTCAGCAACAAAATTTTGGTTCATCCAGTCAACCGCACCTGCTATTGCTTTTTCATTTACTTTTTCTAAACAGGATGAGAATGAATGGAGCTCGTCATTAAATGTTACAATGTTGAAGTAATCTCCTTCCGCAAGTTCCGAAAGAGCCATAGATACTGCATCTTTCACGTTCTCAAGAGGTTTCCCTTGCATGCTTCCACTTGTATCAACAACAAACACAACTGCCTTTCTGAAGACCTATTGGATTGCTTTGATGAGATAAAGTACCAAGAAGGCAAATATCGTGACGGGCAAACAAAATTTACACATGAAAGTTTCTTGTGACTTCAATGATGTAAGAAAAGTATCAAGCTAGCACTTTCTTATCAGCATTTCTCTAGGCCAAAAGAACACAATTGAACAGAAAAATATAATTATTTCAAGATCACAACTTTGCCTGATTGTCGGGGATGTAACCCCGGGTACCTCAGAGTTAATGGTTTTATTGAGTTAGTAGAAGAGACATCAAAAAGATAAGAGAAAATAAAAGGCACAAAAGAAACAGCCTGGGCCGATTTTGATATTGCCCAGGCCGACATACCCAGTGTTGGGCCGAGACTCAATTACCTCGGGCAGGCCGAGATACTTACCTCGGGCAGGCCGCGACTCCTCCAGCCTCGGGCAGGCCGAGACTCCGCCTCGCATCGGATGGGTCGCGACCGCCTCGCCTCGGCTGGGCCGAGACTGCCTCGTCTTGGCTGGGCCGTTGTCTCCAGCGCGTATCCCGGATCGGGCCGGCTTCTCCAGACTCGGCTGGGCCGACGTCTGCACCAGCTCGGCTGGGCCGAGGTCTCCAGCTCGGCTGGACCGACGTCTGCACCAACTCGGCTGGGCCGACACATCGACACCTCGGCTGCGGCCATGGGCCAGCGTATCCGCACCTCGGCTGCTCCTTGGGCCGAGATATCTCCATACCTCGGCAACAACCACCAGGAGCGCTGCCCCTACGTCGACTACTGCCTCTTCTCCAACATTCTACGCCAACACTTGCACCAGCTCTAGAAGATAAGAAGAAGACTAGAAGATCCCGAAGACAAGCGCAAGAGGACAAGGACAAGGACGAAGACATGCCCATCCTGGGCGTGGCTTAGCATGGCTAGAGTGCAGAGGATATTACCCGCATGCGTCATGCACAGTGCTGACAAGACCCCATCAGTCAACTCAGCTACAGTGTGTGTATAGTGTTCTATGGGCCACCTCTTGTCCCCTGGGCTCCCTATATAAGGAGCACCAGGGGAGCGTTCAGCAGAGAGCCCCTTGGGCTCATTTCTCCCCCTGCTCTCGTGGAGCTCACTCTAGCTAGAGAAGACCTCTTAGAGGCAACTCCTGCACAGCTCAAGGAGCACTTGTAAAAGTCATATATAGAGGGAAAATACACCAAATAGGATAGATGCTGCAGTAGGGGTGTTATCTCTCACGAGAGCCCCGAAGCAGGGTAAATCCTCGTGTTCGTCCGTTTGTCTTCTGTGTGCGCAATCCTGCGTGCTATCCCTCCCCGAATCCTCTAGCGTCCATCGGCCCCAAACTCAAGCCTACCCCTAGGCATTTGTTGTTCTACACGACGACACTGATCATGGGAGTACTTTTGCATTAGCTTAACTAGTAAGGTTACAAAAACATCCCTGCCTTTAAAATAGAACATTTTCCAGGTGCAGACATCTCAATCAAGGAAGATTTGCTTCATTACACTAAATTAACTCTGGAGTGCCACAAGAAACAAAGTAAAATCAGCTAACCTTTCTATTGGAACTTCCAGGTAAAAGGAAAATGCTGAACCTATCCCTATCATCATAATCCTGTGATGTTGGGGACTGCACGAGGATACCACCAGACAAGTCACCGGAGTAAACCTGTAGACATCTACACAAATTAGGCACACACACACGGATGCATAGTCAGCAGCAAACTTGGATTTGCGTCAAATCTACATGACAGTTCATCGGCTTCTTCCAATGAGTTATTTCCTTTAGCTTGCCATGAAAAAAAAGAATATTCACAGGAAATAGTGCAGCTATTTATAATCAAGATCATAGCAGGAGAACTCACGCTGTAGGAAAAGGTGAAATCTTTGCTCGACCAATTCTCAACAATTGCTTCATGCAGGAAAGACAATTTCTCACCCTGTCTTGCCTTTTCCTGAAAGCAATACGAAGATTAAACATTTGCAAAGGCTCTAAGATGCTCAAATGCAGATAAAAGAAGTTATTCAGGCAGCAAGTTATAACTGATTACCTTCAGCGGGTGGCTTGTGCCCTGCAATAAAACCTCTTTACTGAATCCACTATTCACAGTCAACTGAATTTTCTCCCTCTTCATGAATACTTTTGGTAATGGGTTGACAAAGTATGGGAAACGGAAAGGTATGTCGACCGAAAAACGTCCACTGTCATAGTGTAACTTCTGAGACCATCTAACTGTGGCAAAAATATCCACTCCACCCTCGACCTTGATTTATACGACAGCAGAGCATCAGCGAAGTTAAATTTTCATTTAAGGAATTAACACTGGATGAGTGGAAATATACTTCTAGCATATAACAAGTACCTGTGGTATTGTCAAGCAAAACATGTGGGGTTTTAAAAGTCCCCCACCACTACCAGCTTTTCCATTATTCTGCATGGTTTGGTCTTCTACTTCAATTACTTGAGTATTGTACGATCTTGTTCCAATAGTAACCTCAGCGCCTAGAATTGAACCCTATTAGCCAAACCGTTCTTAGGTTGAGATCATCACATAATATAATTACAAATAATAACCATATAAAACACCAGGTACCCAATCCTTCATTTGATGTATTGTTTTCTTAAAGGTCAACGAGGAATAAATTATACAGGAGGTGACATGTAAGTATTTAAAAAATTAACAAACTTCTGCATTATTTGTACCGATTGCATTGTCAAATTCAAGCAATCAAACAACTTTTGTAAGAAGAAATGTAATTGTAGGGCAGGGGCTTAGTTTTTTTATACTAAATTTTAGTCCTTGTAAGCCCACTCTGATAAACCACAGCAACGCAGTTGTACTTAATAAAACACGATAATCATTCACGATCAACAACTTCACCAAAAAATTAATTTCCACTTCCAAGTCATGTTCTACCACATTTTGGAGGAACCTCAAGTAAACTTATATATGCTGAAGTAAAGGCTAAGCAATCCGGTATGCCAATACCAAATGATGTAAAACATATCACGTGCACCCCAGATTTGTGTTTGGCTCTTGTATTACCAACATATCACTTCCGGTGATTGTTTCCATTGGACAAAGCAAGGAACTAGTTTCACTTGCTCATGTAGTAGTTGAACATACTATTCTATTATAACTGAAAGTACCATTTTTACACGTCTAGAACTTACAGAACAAGCTATTAACAGTATCTAGAAATTCGTATCGGCCAAGCCAACAATTGCGGTCAGCCACCTTGCCACAACAACAAAAAGGATCAGAACAGGCAAAAGGTAGAAGCCCTCAACGGGCATCGGTTTAGCCACCCCACCCAAGTAAGATAGCAAATGCACTATCAGAAACATTGTATTATGCAATCACCTAAAATCATGATGCCACCAACCATTCCAACATCACAACCCACATCAAAGTACAGACGGGGCAAAGTACTGCAGGGATCATGTTACATGAATTGCATTTTAACGGCTGAAGTGCACCAAACAAGAGATTCATGGGGTGCTAACGGCTGAAGTGCACCAAACAAGAGATTCATGGGGCCCAACCAACTCTAGTCAAACGGACCAAACAACACTCAATCATGCCAATCCTCCCACCAAACTGAATCTCGCCGACGACACAACGACAGGAAAATAAAAACCGCGACACGTCAACGACGTGCAACGGGCAGAATCCCACCTGTTCGCCCATGGGCACGACGATCCTGACGTCGCACTCGCGGCTGCGCGTGACGCAGTGCACCCACCACCGCGCGCGCAGGGTGACGGCGGCCACGTCGAGCGCGCAGTCGACGGCGAGGTCGGCCTCCTTCATCTGCAGCGGGATGAGCGCGGGCGGGTCGAGGCGGCCGTAGACGTAGGGCTGGTAGCTGGGCACGTCGGGGGTGTCGACGGAGCCGGGGTCCGCGACCACCGCGTAGGCCATCGGCGCCGCGGGCAGCAGCAGCGCGTCCGGCCCGCCGCCGCGGTCCATCCCCGTGGGGGGCCGCGGCGGGGGCAGCCCGCCCGGGAGGACGAGGCGCTTGGAGAGCTTGAGCCCGTCCTCCACCGCGCGCGCGAAGTCCTCCATGTCCGCGCGCCGCCGCCGCGGTCTAGGGTTTCGATGGGATGGGGAAGGGGAGGGTGGCGATGGGCGGTGCGGCGGCGAGGCGAGGCGGGGGAGTTTTTATTGTTGGGAAAGGAAAGCCGGAGATGCGGGATTGATTTGATTAAGGTGGCCGGAGAGGGAAGGAAATGATGAGCTGGGGACGGAGGCGGTGAGAATAAGGAAGGGGCCGGCGGCGTGGGGTGGGCCCCAGGGTTAGTTCGATTCGTTTGTCTTGCCAATGGTTTGTTGTGTTTTTTTTTTTTTTTTTTTTTGTCTTCCGGATGGGAAGGTTGAAATGCTGAGCTGGGTTTGTTAACTTCCTATATGGTGGTTTGAAGGTGGTGGCGTCGGGTTTGGCATCTTTGTTGGGCGGTGGTGATTTCATTTCCATTGATTTTCTATCATCTCATTGTTTAACAATCAGTTTGGAGGAAAGGTATGTGCATTGCTACGGAGTAAATAAATAAATGTTGTTGTATCCTTACTCTCTATCGCCCATCTCTCTAGTGCTCTAAATGTTTACTAGTTAAATGCGGCGCGTCGGCACGCCACGCCCTTCGTGGATATATGTGCGAATATTTTTTTTGTTACCTAATATATTTTTGTGAGTGGAAATTGTGGCGTTATTTGTGTAATGAATTTATATTTGCAGGCATTGTGGCTTATAGGGAAAAAGCAAAAAAAAAATCAATAATGGCATTAGCTAAATTGCGGGATGCTCACATTTAGCATTACACAGTTTGTGTATTTTTTTCTTCCAAATCTATTGCAGGAAATTGAAATTGAAAAAGGGAATTTATAATTGTTTCGTGAACAAAAATGGCTTGCATTTATGTTTCTTCTTTTTGATCATTATTGCATTGTTGTTTTGCCGCAGAGCAAAAGGAAAGTAAAAAACAAAAGAAAACATTTTTAGTATAGTTTGAAATTTGAAAAATATCCACATTTACATGTTGTGAAGATTTGTTTTTTTTTCGGAATGTGAAGAAAGTGCCCGTTTAAGAATTGGAAAATTGTTACGATTTGAATTACTTTAAAGTTTGTGAAATAATCAAATTTGGGGAATTTTGAAATTCTGGAATATTTAAATTTGGATCTTGAATTTAAATTTTGTAGTATGGTTGTACTTTTCCATAGATTTAGCAAATATTGACCAAATCAATTTTTTTGCAAAATGTTCGGTTTTTGTGATGATTTTTTTTTTGTTGACCATTTTGATTTTTTTTTGTATAGAAATGGGTATTTACAGGATTGTTTTCATTTTTCTGTTTTTTTTTTCTTGAAGGGAAACCTGGCAATGCGGGCCCACTGTGATGTCCGTGTGACATCAGCAGGGGACACGGCGGCGACGGTGAGCACGCCGGCGACGCGTCCGTGCGACCTGGGACTTGCGCATACGCGGGCCGGACGCGCGTGCATGCGCGCTGCCCGGAAGTGGCGGCGCCGCTCCAGTTAAGCCGCCGGAACGCCGCCGGTGGCGAGCAGACGCAGCGGATGGAGGAAGCGAACGCGGCAACGATTCCGCCGCGCACGGAGCGACCTAGCACCCGATTTGTGGCGAAGAAGGAGAGAACGCGGCGGCGAAGGTCGTCGCGTGGTCGGATGTGAGCGGGGAGGGCCGTAGAGGCGGCGGAGCGCGACGGCGGTGGCGGCGGAATCGGTGCCGCGTGGGAGAGAAGGAAGAAAGGGGGGAAGTTTGGACGGTTTGCTCGAAAGCCCCTGCGTTTTCCGTAATTTGCAAATAGGTCCATCTCTTCGTGAAGTTGTGGACTGCGGAGCAAGAACTGGATAAGCGAGGGGTGTTTTTACAAATCTTCCGCGGAGGTGACGCTGGGATCGTTGGATCAGAAAGCGACGGCGCGAGATGGAAACACTGTTTATACTGTTGATGCTACAGTTATCTACAGTGTGAGGGACACGGAGAGGGCGTGAAAGTCTCCGTCCTTTCAGTTATCTACAGTGTGAGGGACACGGAGAGGGCGTGAAAGTCTCCGTCCTTTATATATAGATGCTCACATTTAGCATTGCACAGTTTGTGTGTTTTTTTTTCTTCCAAATCTATTGCAGGAAATTGAAATTGAAAAAGGGAATTTATAATTGTTTCGTGAACAAAAATGGCTTGCATTTATGTTTCTTCTTTTTGATCATTATTGCATTGTTGTTTTGCTGCAGAGCAAAAGGAAAGTAAAAAACAAAAGAAAACATTTTTAGTATAGTTTGAAATTTGAAAAATGTCCACATTTACATGTTGTGAAGATTTGTTTTTTTTTCGGAATGTGAAGAAAGTGCCCGTTTAAGAATTGGAAAATTGTTACGATTTGAATTACTTTAAAGTTTGTGAAATAATCAAATTTGGGGAATTTTGAAATTCTGGAATATTTAAATTTGGATCTTGAATTTAAATTTGGTAGTATGGTTGTACTTTTCCATAGATTTAGCAAATATTGACCAAATCAATTTTTTTGCAAAATGTTCGGTTTTTGTGATGCTTTTTTTTTGTTGACCATTTTGATATTTTTTTTTGTATAGATATGGGTATTTACAGGATTGTTTTCATTTTTCTGTTTTTTTTTCCTGAAGGGAAACCTGGCAATGCGGGCCCACTGTGATGTCCGTGTGACATCAGCAGGGGACACGGCGGCGACGGTGAGCACGCCGGCGACGCGTCCGTGCGACCTGGGACTTGCGCGTACGCGGGCCGGACGCGCGTGCATGCGCGCTGCCCGGAAGTGGCGGCGCCGCTCCAGTTAAGCCGCCGGAACGCCGCCGGTGGCGAGCAGACGCAGCGGATGGAGGAAGCGAACGCGGCAACGATTCCGCCGCGCACGGAGCGACCTAGCACCCGATTTGTGGCGAAGAAGGAGAGAACGCGGCGGCGAAGGTCGGCGCGTGGTCGGATGTGAGCGGGGAGGGCCGTAGAGGCGGCGGAGCGCGACGGCGGTGGCGGCGGAATCGGTGCCGCGTGGGAGAGAAGGAAGAAAGGGGGAAGTTTGGACGGTTTGCTCAAAAGCCCCTGCGTTTTCCGTAATTTGCAAATAGGTCCATCTCTTCGTGAAGTTGTGGACTGCGGAGCAAGAACTGGATAAGCGAGGGGTGTTTTTACAAATCTTCCACGGAGGTGACGCTGGGATCGTTGGATCAGAAAGCGACGGCGCGAGATGGAAACACTGTTTATACTGTAGATGCTACAGTTATCTACAGCTTTATATATAGATAGATCTCGCGACAAAACTTAAGAACTACCTAATTACGAAGAATCATGTTTATCTCCCTACACTTCAATTGTTGTTACCTTAAAGTACAGTGTGTATCAAAAAGACTAAACGTAATTGTGTATGGAAAATCAAGATTGGAATATGTGTGCTGTGACGTAATCTTTCCATTAAGAACTACAAAGCTAGCTAGTCAACTACAAACATATATTTTCACCCATGGAGGAGAATAAATATGTGAAACTCCCGATAGCCTATGAATTATGTTAACCAATGTAAATCCGAATGGTGCCTTTATGCCCAAATCTTTACGGACTCGGTTGTTCTTACTTGAACCATGTGTCTCTCAAGAAAAAAAGGGGAACGAAACGCAACAATAGACGTGGAGCAAGAGCAAGCATTGAAACCCGGAATCCCAACTTCAATCAGTGTGATTCTTGTTAAGCAAACAAATCAGTGTGATATCAGATCTCTTAAAATCCAAAATTGATTGAAGGGATCATCATTCTCTCTAATTTCCAAATCAGGGAGCATTAAAAAATCATACACATATGAGAGGCTGGCAGCGAGAATTTAGAGGATGTTATTGTTCCATGATTCCTTATCCATTCGAATAGACTGAATCAAGGATGTGTCCTCCCTGGAGTCAGGAACCACGACCCCGTTTACGGTTGAGCCTCAGATGGTGGCGACAGCACCGTAGCTACCCACATGGGGGAACATCGAGAGAAATGTGACTTACACTTTTTGTAGGAAGGAGGGTGTCATAGAGGATTAGTAGTTGCAGATAATAAGGGATCATACTAACCACGAGGCCCACGATATTTGACACCATCAATACAAATGGGAAATAATATTGTGGCGTTAGTTACAGATTTTCATTGGCATATATTATAGATATGAAGGCGTGAGAATTGATGGGCGATTATTTCCATCAATGTTTTTCGAACACACGACAAAGGAGGTCCGATGAAGGGGGTAAAAAATGGGGAACCTTACGGATGTTTTTAAGTAAAAGAGATGATATATGAGCTGCAACGCCAAATAAACTCTTCTATAGAAGAAAAAATTGTACTCACTCTGTTTTTTACTATAAGATGATTTAGTCTTTTTCTACATTCACAAGCATTTACATATATTAGACATTTTAGTGTGTATTTTCACTCACTTTTATCCTTATGTAGTCATTATTGTAAGACACCTAAAACATCTTATATTAAAAACAAAGGGAGTACTAGATCTTCATGGTTGATGATGCTCCTTTGTTTTGCCTCAACTACTGTTTATGTTGAATTTGGAACCTAGATCTGACAAACCAAACCCATGATTCACAAATCCTTGGTTCCACTTGTGCATGACAAATCTAGAATGTGCGTGGTAACCAAAAGGAAATCGAGCAACGGATTAGGATTTCTGAAAAGCAAGCGTACGGTTAAAAAGCTAGCTTTGCTTTGATCGTCATCTCTCATTTAAAGATGAAAACAAAATGTCTTTGGTGTTATCGATCTTTGACAGTGGTGTAATGCGTGGCATCCATTTGCTGACCAAAAGAAGCAGGTTGGCGATGATCGTGCCCGGCTAGCGGTGAGCGGACTCGCGACCGTTTTGGGAACCGCCGACCGCGCTTAAACGCACCGGCCCAACGGCAACACTGACCGGCCCGTCCCTCCCGTGCCACGTGTCCCCCTCAAACCGCATGAGGCGTGACGGCAACGCTGCAGCTCATAGCAATCGACGCGGTCCGTTCCCAGAACCAACGGGTGAGATCGATTCGCGGCGTGGGGTCCGGTAAAGAGCCTGTACGGCTACTTTGACCGGGCCAAGGGGCCGCCTTTTGTGCATGTGATTGAGGAGACCGTTTCACTTTTGGAAGCAGCTGGGGCCCGCTCACAGCACCTGGTCCACGTGAATCAGGAGCAGAGCCTGCGGCTAAAACTTGTTTTGCTTTGTGTGCCTGACCAACGACTGATAACTAGTAATCTCGTAAAGGTTGGATCGTGCTCTCACAAATGAAGATTGGAACGACAGGTTCGGAGAGGCTGTGCTGCAAAACCTGGAGTATAGCAGCTCGGATCATAGACCTATTCTGATGACCCTGGAATCCCCTATTTCAACAGCGAGTGTTGGGCCGACAGTACTACGGTTTGAAGCGAAATGGCTGAAGGAGGCTCAGTTTCGCCAAGTAGTCCAACAGGCCTGGGAGCAAGCCGATGAAAATTTTCAAAACAGCTCTCTGGCGGGAAAACTATCGTTGGTGCATTCCCAGCTGCACAAATGGGATCGTTCTATTCTACAGGGCAGGAAAAGAAAGATTCGGAGTAAACAAAAAATCATGGAGGAAGTGGCATGTGGTGCTTTGTCTGATGAGAACATTGAGATGCAAAAAGAACTTGCAAAGGAAATTGAACAACTTCTGGAGCAGGAAGAAATACATTGGGCGCAACGGAGCCGAATTAATTGGCTACAACATGGTGATAAAAACACTGCATACTTCCATCATTTTGCTAACGAGCGGCGGAAGAGAAACTCAATCAAGAAATTGAAGAATGAGCACGGTGCATGGGTGGAGGATATTGCAGACCTAAACCCAATGGTTTCTGACTACTTTGCTGGTCTGTTTACGACGGAAGTCGACGAGCCAGATCCTGATTTATTGGCTAAGGTAGCCCCAAAAGTTACAAATCTTATGAATGAGCAACTGATGAAACCATATTCAGCTGAAGATGTTAGAAAAGCTTTGTTTTCGATCGGTGACATGAAGGCCCCGGGAATAGATGGGCTCCATGCTATTTTTTTCAAAAAATGTTGGGATATTTTGGGAGATGCCCTGACTGTGGAGGTCCTTGATGCCATCAATAATAAGGTGATCCCTCCAGGGTGGAATGACACGGTGATAGTACTAATCCCAAAAGTTGAAGAACCGGAGTCTATTTCTCAATACCGGCCAATTAGCCTCTGCAATGTTCTATATAAGGTAATATCGAAAATGATTGCTCTTCATTTGAAATCTGTTCTTGATAATATTATTTCCCCTGTGCAAAGTGCATTTGTCCCAGGGAGACTCATAACGGATAATATTCTGCTGGCTTATGAGAGTATGCATACGATAAAGAATAAAAAGAAGGGCAAATGGGGCTACTGTGCGGTGAAACTTGATATGCATAAGGCCTATGACAGAATGGAATGGATATTTCTGGAAAAAATGATGATCACTCTTGGGTTTGATGTCAGGTTTGTTGAGCTTCTCATGTCTTGTGTACAATCGGTGACATACAAGGTTCGTTTTAATAACCAAGAAACTGGTAGCTTTACCCCTACAAGGGGTCTTCGACAGGGGGACCCCCTATCCCCATATCTTTTTTTGATCTGTGCTGAAGGTCTTTCAAGTCTTCTGGCTCATAGAGAGGAGGTTCGTGGCATTGAAGGTGTCAGGGTCTGCAGAAATGCTCCATCAGTATCCCATTTACTTTTTGCTGATGATTCCCTTATCCTTATGAAAGCTAATATGATTAATGTAACCTCATTGAGATAGGTCCTTGAACAGTGCTGTGCTAGTTCTGGTCAAATGGTGAGTCAGGCAAAATGTAGTATCTTTTTCAGCCCAAATGTTGACACACATGTGAAGGCTGAAATCTGCTCTGAACTTGATATCATGACTGAAGCTTTGTCGGATAAATACTTAGGTCTGCCTGCTCTTGTTGGGGTGGACCGGATAGATAGCTTCATACACCTTCTTGAGAGAATCATCAAGCGGTTAGAGGGGTGGAAGGAAAGATTCCTGTCCATGGGTGGCAAGGAAATACTGTTGAAAGCAATCATCCAGGCGATTCCCGTCTATGCTATGGGAGTTTTTAAGATACCAAAGAACTTGTGCAAACAAATAACAGATGCAATGGCTGCTTTCTGGTGGGGGGACTCGGAGTCTTAGAAAAGAATGCACTGGATGGCATGGTGGAAATTATGTATTCCAAAAGAGAATGGGGGTTTAGGCTTCCGCGACCTCCACGCTTTTAATTTAGCAATGCTGGCTAAGCAATCCTGGAGACTGATTTCTAACCCGGACTCACTATGTGCTAGGGTGCTAAAAGCCAAATATTATCCACATAGCAGCCTTCTGAATGCTGGAGCGAAGAAGGGGTCTTTTTTCACGTGGCAAAGTATTATTTTCGGACTGCAGACTTTCAAGCGAGGTCTTATTTGGAGGGTTGGGAACGGTGAATTAATCAACATCTGGGATGATCCGTGGGTGCCTGGTAGCCCTACACGCCGTGTGATCACTCCTAGAGGTAATGCTCTCCAACGTACAGTGAATGAGTTAATCAACCAGCGTACAGGCGCCTGGAATTCTGATTTGATTGGGACTTTGTTTAGCCCGATTGATGCTGCTAGAATTAAGTGCATTCCTCTGAATGAGCATGTACAGGAGGATTTCGTTGCATGGCATCTGACAAGGAACTACAGGTTCTCGGTCCGTTCGGCGTACTATACTGAATGGAACCATCAAAATGGAAATAGGCTTACAAGAACGGATTACCATATGGTTTCAGCAATCAATCCAGTCTGGGATATTGTGTGGAAACTGCAAGTACCAAGTAAGATTTAAAAAATTCTGTGGAAAGCTTTAAATGGAACTGTCCCGGGGATGTGCATTCTTGCTAACAGGCACATTCCGGTGTCTCCGCAATGCCCAATCTGCTTGCTGGACGCGGAAGATATTAGTCACATTATTTTTAAATGCCCTAGAGCAAAGGAAGTGTGGAATTCTTTGGGTGTTTCATCGATTATTGAAAGCTTTGGCATGGTAGACAGATCCGGTTCGGTAGCTTTGGAAGAAATGATGTGTGCTAATATAAACACTCCAACTGAACTGAAGCATGTTGGGATTAAGGAGGTGCTAGCGGTGGGTGCTTGGTATATATGGTGGCAACGGCGTGAAGCAGTCAAGGGGGAGAAGGTGGCTCCTCCACCACGCACAAGCTTCGCAATCCAAGCACTTACATTGAATTACAAAATAGCAACAAAAGGAACTCCGCCGGAAATCCATTGGACTAGGCCTCGGCCGGGTTCATACAAAATTAACGTTGATGCATGTTTTTTTCAAGCTGTAGCCGGTGCCGGGGAACCCGTGGCTAATTTACTTGATGCTGCAACTTCAGAGGCTCGGGCTCTACAAAGAGGCCTAAACCTTGCGGATGACCTTGGGTGTACACCTGTCACGGTGGAGATGGACTCGCTGGAACTTGTGGAGGCGTTTAATGGAGTGACCGAAATATGGAGCCCATATACAACAATACTCACAGATTGCTTTCTGGCCGCAAGAAAAATTGGTCAAGTGGTGGTGCAACATTGCCCGAGGGAAGCAAATAGGGTGGCTCATAATATAGCTAGACATTCTTATGATTCGAATTCTTCTGTTTTCTGGGAATCTAGTCCCCCTAGGTTTATTATACCGGATGTAATGAACGATGTATCTTTGTTTGGGTGAGGCGGCGAGTTTCAGACGCATTCTTTCCCTAACCAGGATACCGAAAGGGACTGGCAGGATTTTAATGAGGCGGCTCGCTGACCTAATATATGGTGGTTGAAAATTCAAAAAAAAAGATAACTAGTAATCTCGTCGTGTGAGTTCTTCCGTACAATTTTTTTTTGAATTTAGTTCTTTGGTACATTTTTACTCGCTAAAGTCAGTATCTATTTTCTTAATCGACTAACTCTACTGATGGGTACGAAGGAAACACGCCATAAGAGACGCCTGCTCCACTAGTTAATTGCGTGATTACCAAATCTTCCCGGCTCACCACCACGAAACAGGCTTTCGCGCAGCTTTATAAATAAAGCACCGACCCACAAACAACCGCTGATACAAACTCGACACCACACAAGCTGGGGCAGCAGCAAACACACACAAACGCCCAAAAAAAGAAAAACATAAAGAAATGGTGACAAAGGTGGATCGACTAAACTACGATGACCCGCAACTGTTGCGCCCTCTCCGAAGAAGTACCACCACGCTCCTTGCGTCGAATCATCGAGTACCAAGCAGCCCCTTCAAGAAGGGAGATATTGCCGCCCGGACCAGCAAACTGGTCCTAGGGTTTCCCCCGGCACACTCAGGGAGACGGACACAGATAGCCACGACGCCCTTCAGGAAGGATGATGCCACCCAAAGATGGCACCGCGTCGGTGTCGGCCAAGCCAACAAGGATTTCTCCCGAATAACCATGTCCGCAATCCCGAATGATCCGATGCACAGGAGCCCGCGAGGACGAGGCCTCGCCGCCACCAAACTCACCACCCGCCAACATGCGCCACCACAGCTACCAAGTCATCATCGTCGTCTCCCCGAAGCAACCGTCACGAGACCAGCAGTACGAAGGCAGAGAAAGCTAATACCGGGAAAAGTAGAGATCGCGGCCGCGCGGGAGGGAACTACCTCCACCGTCGAAGACGGTAGTCGACCGGACGCGACTACAGAGCATACCAGTCCCCGTTAGATCCGGCCGAGCCCGCCTGGCCCGTAAAGCCCCCTTGGGGGCAAACCAATCCTAATAGGGTCCGGCCGGGTCCAGAACGGACCCGTGAAGCCCGTCGCCACGCTGCAACAGGCCGGCCGCCATCTCTACTGCCTGCACCGCCTACCTTACCAGCCACTGCCGAACGTGCTGCGGAGGAGGCTTACCCAACCCGATCCAGATAGGCCCATAGGGCCCCGCCTGGGCCAGGGCCCGATCTGGATCAACAGGGCCCGAACTGGGCCGAGGTCCCGTGCGGGCCACCATGGCTGGGCATGGCCGTGCTCGCGAGCGAGCCGGGCCTCCCTGCAGCTCGCCGTCGCCGGCGGCACTGCTCTGCCCTGCAGTCCCACGAGCGTCGTCGCCGTTCCGCCGCCTCCCGGCCGAGACCGGACCGAAGGCCACCGAGGAGCACCGCCGCTAGGAATTGGAGCCCCGCCTCCACCTCCAAGCGCGGGGAAGGACAGGCCGCCGCCGCCGGCGCCGGCCGGGCCACGCCCGGCGGCCTCTGCCGACGGCGGCGACAGGGGAGGCGACGGAGGGTCGCGGGCGGGAGAGGCCGAGGCCGCGGCCGGCCGCCGCGGGGGCGGCGCGGCCGCGCGAGGGAGGGGGAGGAGAGGGGGAGGGAGAGGGAGAGGCGGCGGGGGGCGGCCGGCGGCGGCTAGGGTTAGGGTGGGGGAGGTCGCGAGAGCGGTGGGAGCCGCAGAAATCTCGGGTGAGATTCTCTTCCCGGCTCACCAATGACCTGCTAAACAGTGACCGGTCATGTCCCGCACCAGTTCTTCCTTCCGTCATGCTATCGGCTGATAAAATCTTGAAGAAAGCTCAGAACTGCTGCTATTCCAACGTGTCAACGTCGGCGAGAAAGCTCCATTCTTCCACGTGATTCCGAAAGGATGGTTAACGGGGTCGTTTCTCGATCGGCGGTGCCACCCACGCCGCGAAAGCGCCAGAAAGCGACTGTGGACTGCGGGGACAGGCGAACAGCGGCGAGACGGCCACGGCACGAGCGGGTTTGTTTGGGTCGCGCCGGCCGGCCTTCTCCTCGTCGTGATCATCCATTTTGTCGACTGAACTCGTACGCAACGCTAATGATTTCCAGAGAAAAGTTAAGTGCCTCGAATACGACTGGCGGGAACGTGAAGACGATTCATACCCGATTGAAATGAATCGCCGATTCGATTCGAGTCAACTTCGCAACGTTTTATTCATCACACAGCTTAGCGACGTTATTAAATAAGATCGAAACAGTCTTTAAGACCAACCCAAACAGTGATATGGAACGATGAATAAGGTAGTGTACATGGGTGTCGATTCTTGTGAATCCCTCAATCTTCTCGCAATAACAGTTTTTTCTACAGCTTGAAAAGTTAAGATAAAAATTCAAACAAGCAAGCAGAAACATGCAACATAAACTTTGGTAAATAAGAGAATCACCCATGAGCTCCGAAAAAACTCACATAATCTACACACTAAAACGTGTATAGATACATGAAAATTGAAAAATGGTAAAACATTTTATAATTCGGAACGAAGAGAATATAAGTTTAGGAACTCCAGTTAAGTTCTTTTATATGTTGAGTTGCCAACGGGGAAGTGTTTTGCACTAGAAAAGTATTGTATGCCATATTGCCACGGTTTGGTAGGAAGTCACAACATGAAGCTCCTTCAAAAGGTTTTACACCGAGTTGTAAATTAGAAAGCGGTTTGGTCGCGGCGAACTCAGAGGACAGCAGGGGACTAGTATTCGTGTGTTCTGACTCCATCAATTCAAATTACAAATGATAGGAACGAAATCACGCAAAAGAAGTATACGATCATCGTCGACACTTAACAAATGTCCAAAGTACACATCAAGGTCCATAATTTACTCAGTACACACAAGTTCACCCCAATGTATGTATAAAATCATCTAACCCAAGAAGTTCAATGACACCACACCACCTCCAACGCTCAAGAAATTTAACTATCTCTCTCTCTCTCTCCCTCTCTCTACATACACCTTTGATATCTCTGTCAACATATTTAAGGATACAAGATTGAACGTGAACAGATATATAAGCTATACATATCTAGGCGACACTAATTTACGAAGGCATGAATACATTTTACTCAAATCTCAGGTATTTTTAGGCTATGATTTCCACTGAGAAAGTCGTGGAAACAAAACAAAACATGAATTTCATTGTAATATATGTTTTAATTTAGTAGGTCCATTATATACATAGACGCTACAATTTTATTACAGAGAATATTTTGTTCTTATTAACTAAAGGACTATTATGAAATTAGTCATGTATGTATGTATGTATGTATGTATGTATGTATGTATATGTTGAGTAGATGAGTGTTAACTAAGTAAAAATGGTTAGTATAAGTAAGTATATGTGCAATTGTGGTGCAACAATGACAGTAAAACCCAAGAATATGCGGAATATGTGTCCTACATGACCACATTCAACCAAGTTGATGAATAAGTATTACAAAATAGGCAAGGGAGTCTGCCCGCATGGACATGTCAGCGGCTCAACACCGACGGTGGAAGAGCCTTTCCATTGTGCCCACGTAGATGTGGACATGGAGAGCGTACCCTTGGCGGTGAAGGCGGAGGCGGAACTCTCTCTCAATTCGACAGCCGGCGGCGAAGGATGTCGAGTCTGTCCCTAGCAAGTCACCTCCTTCTGGCTTCTAGTTTAGGTTAGTTTAATTTTAGTTGTTGTTCAATTTTAAAAAAAAATAGTTCATGAAATTCTAAGGAAAATCTTTGTTCGGAAGTTGCGAATGTTCTAAATTTTTGAATAAAACGTTCGAGATGCGCCGTGGAGCAACACTCCCATTGTGACGGACATGTGTCGGCACCTCCGAAGGGAACTCATTTTGAATGTGCGAGACAGTCACAGATGACACTAATGTGAACAAGACTAGTGGCTAGGAGTGGGCCTGTATGTGTGTGGGACTTTTTTGAATGTTAGCAGGATCACTGCTAAATTCAATGAATAGATAGAAGATTGGTCCAGTTTATAAGGGAAACCGGAGCCAAAAACCATACAAACGATGTCTGACGCCTTTCGGCTTACAACACACACAACCTAGCTAACCACGGGTCCCTCCATCCGGATCCACCTCCAAAATGATGCTCCCAAGAGAAAACACGACACCAGATAGTGTCGCCACCATCCGATCAAAAGATCAAGGGTTTCCCCCGGAGCACGTCGGAAAATGCAAGGTGGGAGCCGCTACATCGATGCCTCCAACGAGGGCACGACGCCCGTAGGCGCCGTCATCGACGACTCGGGCCATAACCGGAGTACGGCTTTCGCCGACGGTCTCACCTGCATACGTGAACTCAAAATCCAAACACTCTAAACAGCAAACCACGACCCCTGCCTCCACGGCCAACCGCACACTCTCGGCAAGCTCGACGCGCTTCCATCCTCGCAACCACGTCACCCCTGAACGGAGGATGCAACCCCCGCTGCGGCGCCATTCCTCTCCCAACGGAAGGATGCAACCAAATACTAGGCGCCATTCGTCTCCTCGAGGATGCAACGCCTCCGGGCCATTCATCTTCCGCGAGGATGCAACAACCACAGCGGCGGCATTCCTCTCGCTCCAGCTTCCACCAACCCTTCCACGCAACGGGCAAAGAGATGCCCGCAGCACTTCTTGCTTGTCTAACCACCTGCGGGAAGGATTCAACGCTGCGACACCGCGACAACGCCAATCGTCTCCCCAACCACAACCACCACCTCAGACCACAGCTCCCACAAGACCGCCGCACCACTACCTGCGCCGGGCGAGCTCCGGCCTAGCCCTGCCGAGCGGCAGCAAGGGTCAAAACTGCATCATGGCCAAGCGGGCCCGCTGAGCACAGATCGGGCCCAAAACGGGCCCACCAACAACAGGGCAGCCGCCAGTGGTGCCGCCAACCTCTCCGCCTTGCCCTGCAGGTCCTCGCCGTCGTAGCCCCACCACGCCAGGGCCTCCTCCGGCGAGCGCAGCTCTTCCCGCGCGACTGAGACGGCGTCTCGGCCCCGCAGGTTCGCCCACAACCCCTCCGCCTTCCGACGGGCAGGGCGCCGCCACCACCGCCGGCGGCAGCGGCTAGGGCGCGCCGGATTTGTTCTCTTGTGGCTAGGGTTGGAGCCCTCCAGAGTCGCCGCGCGGGGGCGACCCGGGAGGGAGAGTGTAGTGTTATGACTGTGTGTGTGGGCCTTGGGCCGCGTCGTGTTGGAGTAGGAGACTGAAGCTGAGCGCAGTTATAAGCTCGTTCCTTGGTTGTAGGATGGTTATCAAATTAATGAATGAACTAGTCCCTGGACTATCTCCTCTCCCTCTCGATCTCTTCTTCCCCACGAAATCTCTCGTCCCATCGGATCCTTCCATCGGCAAGGACACAACAGACACATTTTCAGGGATGCATACTCCTATCTAGCCCTTTGCAAATGTCAAATTCAGTCGTGGGGCTGGAGTCGTGCGAGTCTGCAAGAAGCCCTTGTGTAGTGGGGAACGAATTCTCGGCCAAAGAAAAAAAAACCTAAATACAACAGGGAGAAACCGCAATGTGCATCCTGGGCCAGGCTGTTTTTACAGCCCGTCCAAGCGAGGGGCCGAAATGAAGAGATACGTCAGCAGCTTTTGGGCTGCAAGCAGCTGGAGAATCAAGTGGGCCGGGAAGCGACTGTCCACAACCACAAGTGAGACGCCGCATCTTTCTTGCGCCGGAAGAAGAACCCGCACAACAAAACAAGGCCGCTTCCTCCGGCCTCCTCCCGACCTCCCCCCACCCCTCCCCTTCCCCGCACCGGACGGGCCACGCCGGAGCCGAAAGCGGCGACGGCGATGCCTCCGCACGAGGCCGTCACCGAAAGCAGCAGCAGCAGCCCCGGCCGCGCCGCCGAGCCGGAACCCTCCTACGACCGCCACATCACCGTCTTCTCCCCCGCGGGCCGCCTCTTCCAAGTCGGTTAGTCCCCACGCAGACGCCTAGCCTTTCTCGAACTCCACCTCCCCGAGGCCGCCGCACCTATGCTTACCTCGTCACCATCCCGTGTGTGGTGGGTGCTGTTGTCGCAGAGTACGCGCTCAACTCCGTGGAGCTGGCGGGGATCACCTCCGTGGCGGTGCGCGGTGCCGACTCCGTCTGTGTCATCACCCAGCGGTGCAAGGCGCCGGTGGTGAGTGCGCGCGATACCACCTACTGGTTATCGATCTCGGTAACCGTTTCGTGTTTTGGGGAGTAATCAATCGGCGGCGCTGTGCGTGCCCTGTTGCATTTCAGGACCCGTTGCTGGACACGACGGACCCCGCCCTCTCGCGCCTGTTCCAGATCACCGAGCGGCTGGGTATGGTCGCCACAGGGATGGCAGGTGATGATTCTCTCTGCATCTGCGCTATCAGTCTGTACAAATGCCATTGCAGCGCGTGCAAATTGATCTCACTGGTAGTTAATAAGCAGCTAGCTGCATATAGGACTTCTACCTGTTGTGTGGAGGCTTTTGTTCATTACTGGAACACCTTAAGTTGACATTTCTAGGATGCACGTACAACACTTTAAATTTTTAAGTTGAATCACTTCAGATGTTGGGTACTACTGTATTATGGATGCATGATCCATCTTGTAATCTGAAACCTGGATTGTACAGTTGACATAGTTATATCACCCTGGTTCTTAGCTAGAGAGATACTATATTATATAAAATGTGCTTCTAGTTACCAAAATGTCACTGTCTGGTTGCACCGATTTGAACCAGTTTTGTGTTGTACTAAGTACTAACCCATAATCGATGCGTGATTTGTGCTCTTTACTGTGTGTTTCTTTGATTGTATTGGACTTGTTTAGTTCCACTTCATGCCATGGTTTACCATTGTAATTAACTTCTCTGATGACTTCAAAACTAGCAGCTATCTTGGTGGGTTGGTCCTTACTCCGAACTATCCTAAACGACCTATATGGCTTAAGTACAAAATGACATGACCAAAGCATTTCACTTCCGCAAAATTGTTGGGACATGACCCTATGATAGCATTTTATCTGTCTGCTTGCTCTAGAGTATTGACATGCTTTTCCTTTATTGCAGCTGATGGAAGAGCATTAGCTCATCAGGCAAGGAACGCAGCAGCAGAGTTCCATAAGAAGTGGGGATATGAAATGCCTCCTAGGATGTTGGCCCAATGGTAAGATTTACTCTTAATTAAGTATATGGCGCAGCGAGAACAAAACCATGTATCTGGTTGAGAACCTTTAAAATGACTTTACCAGCATGCATTCAGCATTCATATTTTAGGTATGAGACTAAATGATGAGAATTGTTTTCTCCCAAATTACTGGTTGTATTTTTGTATCAGGGATGACTTTCTTCTTTTTCTAAGCTATATTTACAGATTACTTTCTTCAACAACTCAGACTAATTTATTAATTCCAAGGGGATTTTTTGTATAAGCACTTGGGTATTTTTGTTTGTCTGTAGGATCGCAGATACAGCACAAGTCCGCACCCAGCATGCTAATATGAGACCCTATAGAGTTGGTTAGTTTTACTCCTGTCTGTCTTTGCGCATTGGAGTGTGGTGAAACTTCCAAGCAATTTGTGCTTCCCTTATGTTCTAGAGGTCTTATTGGTTGGTCGAATCGTCTTAATTTCCTTCACAGTTGCTACGGTCGTAGGAATTGATGAAGAGAATGGAACCCCAGAGCTCTTTACATGTGATCCTGCTGGTCAAGTCATTGGCCACAAGGTATTCTAGGATTTTTTTGCTGTTCATTAACTTGTGTTCATCATGATGCAAGCCAGCCGCCTTTATTTGGAAGAATATTTTGAAGCAGTATTGTAGAAGGCTATGAAATTGGCAGTGAAATAACATGCAGAAATTAGGAGCACGTGTATATTATATGAATAAAATCTGTGTTGTCCTCGCTTCAGGCAACAAGTGCAGGTCTCAAGGACTCGGAAGCTATCAAGTTTCTTGAGGAGAAAATGCGGGATTATTATTTATCCTTTGAGTCAACCGTTGAGGTGAGTGTAAGTGTGTAATGCGTTAACAATGTGTACAAGCAAACATAATTAGCAACCCTTCAAAAAAAAAAAGCAAACATAATTAGCGTATGCAGAACCTCCTTGAAGGGCAATCCATATAGGAGTGGATGTAACCTTCAATTTTTGTATACCTATTGTCTTTTTAGAAAAGCTGGAATGCGCTCATTCAATCTATTATTAATAGCTTAGTGAATTTTTAATAACAATATATCTATTTACTAATGAAGCAGCCAGGAGGCCGTCAACTATTTCATACTTCGTACTTTGTGATTACCATGGAGTTCATGTAGTCAAGTATTGATTGTTGTATAGGATATTACTGTGTTAGAATAGAACTTCAGGTCTTTTTTTTAACGCCCACTTGTGAAGTTTTGGCTTACATGGATGAAGTGTTGTTTGCATTCTCGTATTTGCTTGCATATTTATCTGTGCGCGAGCATCTTGAACTTATTTGTCGCCCAAAATTGCAGGGCTTGCTTATTTGTCGTCTCATAGTTCTCCTGACTTATAGCGGTTTTAATTCCATTGAGATTTGTTTGCCTCTATTTGTTTCCAGATGGCAGTATCGGCAATGCGACACGTCCTGGCGGATAACAGGGAAGGCCATGACATTGAGGTACTGTTTATTTTCTCCCTGACGCGGATATGCTGCACACCATCATGCTTGCTGAGCAATGCAAGTGAAATTGATGTCTCAGGTGGGAGTTGTCAGGAAGGAGTATCCAGCGTTCAGAACTGTGTTGAAGCGTCTCCACAAATATCCACATGGAGGGCAGGTTATCCTGGACCAAGAAGGACGGTGATATGTGCATGTCCGAAAGAGATTGGTCAGGTGTAGTGCCGTAGTCTGTGACGTTTCGTGTGGGATGTCATTTCGATCTGTGACGTTTCGTGTGCGATGTCATTTTTTTTTTTACGCTTAACCGGCAGGAGCTCTGCCATTTCATTTATAGAAGAAGGAACAGAGTACATAGGGAAACAGGGCAGGGAACATACTCCCTCCCGAAAACATGCAACAACCTGTGCCACTGAATTCTGAAACCTGCTCATCCGTGCGATGTCATTTCAATCAGACGATCACGAAATAACCTGCTCATCCGTAGGTCATGTAATCTCTTACGTCTCACTGAATTCTGAAACCACAAGTGATGTTGTCTGAATGCCTACGGCGGTGCCGTGCATGATAACTGACAAGGCTGAAGCTTTAATTAATGGCTATGAGATGGGCAGATATGACACCCTGGTCTTTATTTATCCGATGGGAATGTATGATAGCGGCTAACCGCAAATGTCTACGATGAAGCTGCTTCCTGCACCGGTGGGATAATCGCCAGAGACAACTTGCCTATAAAGTTCGCCAAGAGGCTACCAAAGAACAGGTTCCCGTCGAACTCTGCCACCGAAGTGACGAAGTTGATCACCTTCCCTTCGGCGTCGTCAAGCACACGGATGATCTCGCCCTCCTCGGACACGTGAGCCACCATTGCTCCCTTCCCCGCCGTGGCCTGGATCCTCTGGAGGAGCGCTGGGAACGACGCGACGATTCTCTTCGTCAAGGTCCAGCGGGTGACCAGGTCTATCCATGGCGACCTCAGCTGCAATTTGGAGCACCAAAAGAATTATGAGACGATGCTTTTCATCGTATAGCTAAACTGGTGCCTCGAATTGGTGAGCTGACGTGTAAGTAACCTGGAGAAGGGCGATCCAGAAGGAGCCGTCTGGCGCTCGACGAATGTTATCCGGAGCCCCCGGAAGGTCGCCGACGAAGGTCTCCGCCTCGCCAGCCTTGTCCCCTTTCAGCCACAGCTTCGAGCATCGGTACCTGCACCCACAAAGTTCTAAGGTCACTTGATGGAGCTGGGCCTGCAAAACTTGCCGGGGGAACGACATGCATGGGAGTAAACTACATACCCCCAAGACTCGCAGACGATGACGAAGGCTTCGTCCTGCGACAGGGCGACGCCGTTGGCGAAGAAGAGGTTGTCGAGCGCGACGGACGCCTTGCCGGTGCGCGGGTCGTATTTGAGGAGGCGGCCGTTGGAGCGGGACTCGAGGAAGGAGAGGAACCACTGGTCGAAGCCGAACCTGGTGCTGGCGTCGCTGAAGTAGACCGTGCCGTCGGATGCCTCGATCGCGGCGTTTGGGAAACTGACGATGTGGGTGGCGGACGGAAGGAAAAAGATCAGTACGTACAGGCTGAGGGAAACGCTGCAACATTTTTCTGATTTTGTCTATGACCCAAGACAAACCGAACCTGATCGTGGCGCCTTCCACTGTCGAGGCGAGAATCGTCACGCGATCTTCCTTAATCCTCAGTAAACCCTGCCAATGGAGACATTTTAGAAACGGCAAAAACGATTGTTCTGGACACACGCGGCGTACAACATGTATACCTTCTCGGCGTCACAGACGAGCATGCTGCAGTCGGCGGAAGGTGCGATCCCGAGAAGGGCCGTGCCGCCGACGAACCGCCAGTACTCCCACGGCCCGTTGGGGGGCATCCTCTGCAGCCAGCCGTCATTGGTCGCCGTGTACAGCGTCCCTCCGGCAGCCGCGTCAATGTACACGTCTTCCGGTTGGCTCAACCGCCCTTCCCCAAGCTTCTCAAGCCCCTGTGCATCAGTACGGGAGGTGAGACGACAAAGAACTGCCCGCTAGATTACCAGCACACGGATGGAAATAGAACTGATCTGGAGGATGTTATTGGGCGTGTGGCGCGCGGGCAATGGCGGCGACGGGAGCGGGTCGATGGGGCTGTTGAGCGCGGCGTAGACCACCAGCGACACGAACACCGCCACAGCCGCCGTACCGAGCAGACCACCCGCCGGCGCCATGAGTCACCGCCTCACGTCGATCGATCTCGGCGACGAGATAGACCACTCACCACTGGACTGACTAGCGAGGTTGTGGAGTGGAGTGACACCCGCTGGCAGCACTGGCCGAGGCTGGCTGGACTACCACGATGCTTTTTAAGTTTACTTGGCGTCTGCCGATGGAGCTCTACTGCTCTAGCCTATGGATCGCATTTGAGACGTGAGATGGTTCCACTTTCTCTTTGAGCTGGCATTTGAGACGTGAGATGGTTCACTTTCTCTTTCAGCTGGTTAGGCTACACCGGCGACGAAGGCGTGGTCAAGGCAGAGCCGCATCTGCTTGGCATACATGTTATGTCACGAACTATCCACAGGGCCGTGCCGTCAAAATCCGCGCCCCGTGCAAAAATATAAAACGGCTTCCTATCTAATACGAAAATTTGAACAAATATTTATGAGGTCAACACCTCATAAATATGCTTGATCATAACAAGTAGATAAGAACGGGGTACATAATATGCATCTATACTCATAACTGAAACAAACATTGCAATGTCAAACATATATTAACTCATAAAAATCCACCACATAGGAATTACAACGATGGCCGTAATCATGTTCAGCAGCTCATACGGTACTAATTAGTGAAGCTCAAGAGAGGAGATACATAAGTTACTTCCACAAACTCATAGTCCAGAGGTGGACTACTCCCTCTTCATCATAGAGACGGTGGAGATGTCGATGGAGAAGATGGAGACCACGCCGGCAGCGCTCCGCCGGAGTTTTCCCCCTCCAATCTGCAGGTCCAGATCTCTGTTTTCGTGTTTCTGTCTTGTGGCGGCGCTTGTTCCAGAGAACGACGTGAGATTTCTTTTATAGGCGTTTTTAGGTCAAGATGATGTCGGTGGAGAAAAGATTGACGGCAGCGGAGCCTCGAGGCCCAAATTGGTAGACCCCACACGGCCAGGTACAGAGGCCGCGTGGGCCCCCCCTCTTTTGGGCTTCCGGCCTTCATTTGCTTGCTTCCTTCGCTCCCAAGTCTTCCTCCTTTTAAAATATTGACGCCTGTATTTTTTCAGGTCATTTGGACGTCGTTTGGGTCCCTGAAACTTAAAAGGAAAAATAGGGTTTTCTGCATGCGCAGGGTTAATTCCATAAAAATAGGAAACAAATATTTTATTCCCAAAAATCATTATATAACAGTGATATAACCCTTATATGATGCAAATATGATTGAAATATGAGTGATATAGTGAAAGTTCATGTATACATTTTACATGCATCAACTATCTATTAATGTGTGTACATATGGTGGTGGCAGTGTACTCGTGTGTATGTCGATATGGCAGTCTATGCTTAGCAAAAAATCATGTATATTACTCAACTACTATACAGATCTAGTTTTCCTTTATCCAAAAAAAAGTAGTTCATTTCCTTCATGTTTCACGTGTACCACCCTATTCTCAATGAGTATACAATGCACGTAATTTTATTTTTGTTTAATAATGAGAACGGGCTAAACACGCTGATCTTGTCTTGCACTGAACAGTTTGGACGTGCCAATCCCGATCATACAAATACAAACTGATAAAAAATGCTGATAATATAGTTGGGATTTTTTATAGAGAAAGCTGAAAGAAAAAACAATCGGTGATCTGAACTGACGACGTCCTGTTTTTTTTAGATTGGTTAAGTCCACCAGGGAAAAATCGATCGCTAGTAGCTATATATCGCGTTACGTGTATTACCTACACATGTTCGGCCCCTCCTTTTTTTTGTAGATCACGTGTTATTGTTGCGTTGATCCAGATTGAAACGTGTCAAACTAATTATTGCGATTACGTAACTCTTGTGATATCTTAGTCATATATTTTAGATCTAACGACTATAATTATTTAGAGGATGTGGCTTCACGTGGTGGCTCGAAAAACTAACTCATTTTGCTTTTAGTATATAATAGATAGATTCACCCATCCTTAAATTGGGATTATCGCTCTACTGAATCGAAAGAATGACTCTCGCGTTTGGAACATATAAGTTCGGTACAGATAACAAAGAATCGAAATTGGAGAGCAGGTGTCCTTCTCTTCCCTCACCCGAGAATTGCATTTACGCTTCAAACTTTTCTGGATCCCTTATTCTCTTCTAGGCAAGGATCCTTTCTCCTCAGAGTAGTCCTATAGAAAGAATGTCAGACGGCTTTCATTCGTCTATACCTGTTTTTGCTATTAGCCGATAAAGACTAACTGCCGCCCGGTGGCGTTGTGTGCTCGTCGCTGGCGATGTGCCCTGTGGCTGTGGCTCTGGATAGATTGATAGTTGGACACGCGTATATCGATTAATAATGTGGGAATCGTGCGTGTCTGCGTGAGTCGGAGAGGCCTGACCGTCTAGGAATTGAGCGTGGTCAGATTGATGGCTAGTTCGATACGACTTCCGTTTCGTATTCCGCCCACGAGCGCAAGCGCAGATTGATAGGACGGACGCGTCACAGGCCAGCCCACGGCCTGGAAGCAGCGTAACGCGCGATTCGGCCCGACATTCACGATACGTCCCAAATTCCCTTCAAATGCTACACAAGTATATATGTAGGCATATACAAAAATTGGAGGCCCGAAAAATCCGTTGGCCTTGTTGAAAGAGCATGCTATGCTCATAACCCGTTTTGAAATTAAAGGTAACACACTCACATGACTAATCGTGTTCTTGAGTGTTGACATGTTTTTTAATAACAATATAAAAAGTTCTAAGATGAAAAAGAGAGGGGCTCAAAAAACAAACCCGGCAGAAATCTACCTGAGGGTAGTACTGCTCCTTCTGAGTAGTACTGGGCTATACAGGTACCCATCCTCCGGCGGTAGTACCGTAGAAAGTACTGTGCATATCCGAAAGGGATAGGTAGTGCCGCAGTCTGTGACGTATCGTGTGGGATGCCATTTCAATCAGACGAGCACGAAATAACCTGCTCATCCGTAGGTCAAGTAATGTCTTATATCTCACTAAATTCTGAAACCATAAGACTACCCATAGTGGGAGTAACTTCACTAGTAACATAGATGCCACCTAAGTAAAAAATGCTACGTGACATGTAATTAATGAGGAGAGATACAAATAGAGTAACTTAGCTAGTTACTTATAACACTAGTAACATCACACTTTTCAAGAGAAAATGAGTCTATAGAGTAATAAATGAGACAATCTATGACACTACCTCTATGTTACTTTGCACTATGATGGTAGTAACATAGTCTAGTAATATGTGTATGTTACTACTTGAAGTTACTCCCCACTATGGTTAGTCTAACTGATAATACTATCTGATTGCTGACGGCGGTGCCGTGCATGATAAACTGAGAAGGCAGCATGATGCCTATGAGATGCGCAGATATGACACCCTGCTCTTTCTTTATCCGATGGCAATAATTTATGATGCATGGCCACTAACAGCAAATTTCTACGATGAAGCTGCCTCCTGCACTTGTGGCAGCTTCGCCAGAGACAGCTTCCCCACAAAGTTCGTCGCGAGGCTACCAAAGAACAGGTTCCCATCGAACTCCGTCACCGAAGTGATGAAGTTGATCACCTTCCCTTCGGAGTCGTCGAGCACGCGGATGATCTCGCCCTCCGCCGACACGTGAGCCACCATTGCTCCCTTTGCTGTGGCCTTGATCAGGCCAAGGAGCGCCGGGAACGACGCGACGATCCTCTTCGTCAAGGTCCAGCGGTTGACTAGGTCTAGCCATGGCGACCTCAGCTACATTTCGAGCACCAAACGAATTGTGAGACGTTTGCTTTTCATCAGATAAACCACGAATTGGTGAGCTGACGTGTTACCTGGATAAGGGCGATCCAGAAGGAGCCGTCTGGGGCTCGACGGATGTTATCCGGAGAGCCCGGAAGGTCGCCGACGAAGGTCTCCGCCTGGCCAGTCTTGTCCCCTTTCAGCCACAGCTTCAAGCATCTGTACCTGCACCACACGAAATTCCAAGGTCAGTTGATGGAGCTGGTCCTGCAAGCCTTGGTTGGGTCACTTGATGGAGCTGGTCCTGCAATGTCTTAGCCTGCAAATCTTGCCGGAGGAGCATGTGAGATAACTGAGTACTACCCTGCTGACTCGCAAACGATGACGAAGGCCTCGTCCCGGGACAGGGCGACGCCATTGGCGAAGGCGAGGTTGTCGAGCGCGACGGACGCCTTGCCGGTGCGCGGGTCGTACTTGAGAAGGCGGCCGGTGGGGCGGGACTCGAGGTAGCCGAGGAACCACTGGTCGAAGCCGAACCTGGTGCTGGGGTCGCTGAAGTAGACCGTGCCGTCGGATGTCTCGACGGCGGCATCGGCAAACCTGATCGACCATGTGGGGGCGGAAGGGAGAAGGAAGATATATCAGTACGTACATGCTCGGCTGAGTGGGACGTTTGCAGAAATTTCTGATTTTCTCCATGATCGAACTTCGAAGACGAAACGAACCTGATCGTGGCGCCGTCGACCGTCGAGGCCAGAATGGTCACGCGATCCTCCTCAACTCTCAGTAAACCCTGCCAACAATTCACGCCTATTAATGGAGAAATACTCGAACAGCTTAGATGATTGTTCGCATGCAAGTATGCAACAGCCGGCCGGCGGATATACCTTGTCGGCGTCGCAGACAAGCATGCTGCCGTCGGCCGAGGGCGCGATCCCGAGCAGGCCCGTGCCGCCGACGAACCGCCACTGCTCCCACGTCCCGTTGGGGCGCATCCTCTGCAGCCAGCCGTCCCTCGTCGCCGTGTACAGCGTCCCTCCGGCAGCCGCGTCCACGTACACGTCTTCCGGTTGGCTCACCTGTCCTTCCCCAAGCTTCTCAAGCCCCTGCATAGCATAGATGATAGATCCATCAGTACGGGAGGTAAGACGGAAATGATGGACGGCCGGCGTGGAGAAAGACGAACTGATCGACCTGGAGGAGGTTATTGGGCGTGTGGCGCGCGGTGGGCAGCGGCGGCGACGGGACCGGCTCGATGGGGCAGTTGAGCACGACGTGGACCGCCAGCGACACGACCACGGCCACCGCCGCCGTGCCGAACAGACTACCCGCCGACAGTGCCATGACTGCCCGCCCGACCTCGATCGATCGGCAACGAGATACACCACTGAACTGGAAGCTGAACTGAATAGCGAGCTTGTGGAGTGGAGTGACACTGGCTGGTGGCTGGACTAGAACGGTCAAGTTTACTTGACGTCTGCCGATTGAGCTCTATCCTCTGGAATCTTGGATTGCATTTGAGACGTGAGATGGTCCACTTTCATCTGGTTACGCCGGCGACGAACGTGCGGTCCAGGCAGCGCCGCATCTGCTTGGCATACATGTCATGTCAGGATCTCTCCACCCACCGTCATGGTACTGAACGGTCAGCCGGCCTGTGCGATGTGTACCTCTGCTGCTAGCCAGCATGGGCGTTGCTCACACCCTCAAATGTGATGGTGGACATCGAGTCGCCAGCATCAGTTGAGCACTTGAGCTAGACGGTGATCTGGATATTGATGAAGGAGCCACAACCACAAGTCATCAGGGAGATGTGGAGTAAGTGATTGGGTGCGTATCATGAGCTGTATCCGGTGGGCTTTGGCCTACATGTAAGCAGGGCAGGTCCATACATATTCGGGGCCCTGGGGCGAGATAATAAAAGGGGCCCTTGCTGACAAATAAATATGTAAAATGTATTGCAAAAGCAATATAGTACATGGCATAGATGGTCGCTTGCTCATTCCCCCCGCTCCCTGCTCTTTGTGAACAATAAAACACCAAACAGCACTCTGTTGAACCAAGAAAGCATTGTACAAAAAATTAAGAACAAGAGCGGAGCAGTTAGAAACCAGCGAGCCCCGCTATTGCATAGCGAATTAAAATAAGGAACTAGATTAGGGGAAGGACTACTTAGAACGTTGAGGATGGAAAGAGATAGATGTTTTGGGAACGAAATAGGTTATGGCTGCGGTGTAGGATTTGGAAAGGCAGGGAGCGGCAGCGGATTGGAAAATTATGGGGAGAGGAGACGAGTCGACGGCTAGGAGACTGTACAGAGGAGAGCAGCGTAGGCTGTAGGCTGTAGCGATCAATTAGCTTTGTTCAGTAGTACCGATCAATTGATTTGGTCCGTGACTATTAGCAGCGTGGTGGGCTTGGGCCATCCTTTTTTTCTCTTTTTTTCTATATCTAATGCAAAAGTACACTGGACACCACCTGGGCCGGGGCCCCTTCCTGCCAGGGCCCCAGGGCGGCCGCCCCGTCGCCCCGGCCTATGGGCCGGCCCTGCATGTAAGCAAGAGTGAGTTGCAGATATAGAATATATATTAATATTGCGCGCGCAAATTTCAAATACACCCGGCCCAATCGTAATAACCGAAGTTATTAGGTATGCACACAGCCAAAAAACAATAAAAAGAAGAAACTAAAAGAGAAGTCTCGCGACAAAGTTACATTCCTTATAGCACCAGCACAATCACCACCAAAATAATATCTGATGTCCAATCTCGACAAAAACAACTTCTTCAAGAAGGAAACAATGCACAAGCGTCGTCGTCGCACGATCGAAATCTCGGATTTTCACCTTGGAGATAGTCCCCGGCTCCCCGCTATCAAAACAATGAATTCAAGACGGCTATTACTAGGCACAACCAATTAAGGCCATACCTTAGATTTCACCCTGAAAGGTAGAACTTTGAACGTCGCTTGTGTTGTCGCCCCCACTTTCATACCGCTGCATACGAATCTTTAAGCTGCAACCAAGTTTCTCATCGCCACCAAGAGTTAGTTGCTAAATGGAAAAAAATGCCTACACTGCAAACTAGGGCCCAACTAGGGCCCTGCTGCGATCCTCCCAATTTCCACAAGTACTCTTTCTGTCTCAGTTATAAATCCTACACGTATCTGGAGGTCATAAATACAAATATATTGTGAAAAATATTTCATAAGAAAATCATGGCGTTCTATTCCTAACGGTATAATTTTGCATTATAAAATATATATTATAAGTCATACTCACGACCTATGGATACGCGCAAGACTTATAAACTGGGACGGAGGAAGTATATGTGATTTACCCGTCGATTAGATGTGTCACCTAATCCCCACCCCACGTGATATCATAATTTGGAATATGAGTCTACAGATTTGCTCCGTTTGCGCTCAAATCCTCGACGCGCAATTCCACTGCCATGAGTGTTGATTCACTTCGGTGAATCGACGCAAGATCACGCGCTCGGTTTGGACCGATTTAGAGAGAGTATTTCTTATTTCTATACTCTTCTCCTACTCCTGTCACCCATGTCTTCATACTATTATGACAACCAATATCCAGTATATGCACTCTATTTGAAACCTTCAGTTCAGAACAAGTCGATGCAAGCATGATCGACGCTATGATGAATGAACAACCATTTGCCAACATAATAAAAGATAAATAAAAAATTAATAAGAGTTGAGCAACAAGTATTTGGGTATGTATTATGGACGAAGATCGTAAATGTTGGTTTTGATGGGCAAGTTGCAAGACACTTCGAACCTTAATGAAGCATGCCATATTACTAGCACATGAGTTAACACTTTCAGCCACAACCTTAGAATATTGCACAAGCACAACTAGTAAAATAAGAACAAAAACATATTCCAACCGGCGTTCCCTGACATTTTCTAGTGCGAGATGAAACGGTTGACCCCAAAAAAACATGTTTAACCAACTTGAAGCTAAAGCAAGAGATTAGAAGTAGATATAGACGTGGTCATACTCATTTTGATGCAATGCGTAGTGAATAGCATTATTTGATTTTCAAAACTATGAGTATACCATGTTATTCACCAAAATGACTCGAATATATAGCCAAACAAAGCATGTGCACATTAAAATAATCATCAGAATAATAACGCGCTTGACATGGAAAGAATTCAAGAAGTACAAGTACACTGCTGTTGCAACAAATGTTAGACCATATAGCTACTGGCAGGTAAATGTTTCTAAGCTGCACACCTCAGGTTATCTTAAAGTTTCAAGTCAGAACGCCTAAACTCCTATTAGATGATTACAAGCTGCTTAGTTTCCCATTGGCCAACTTTGTCTCGACATGTAGATCATGGGCGGAGCTTCATACAAGTGAGGGGGCCACTGCCCCCCCCCCCCCCCCCCCCCCCCAAACTTTGGACCAAGTTCTAAAGGTTTTTCTTGGGCAGGGTATAAGTGTTTGATGATATTTTCATCTTTATCAATGGTACCATCAACCAATGAAGCCACTAATAATGACAGAACACATTGTGGGAGCTCTGAGGCAACAGGGCACAAGCGTTGGCGCATAGGGTGTGGATTTGAAGCGACATAACGAATGACTGCGAGACATCCGACATGTTTGATGATATTATGTCATTGTTTTTGGAGGAAACGATAATTTTATTACGAAACCAACATTACATTGTTCATCCAAAGCACATCCCAGACAGAGTAACGTGAGAAAGAAACAACCAACAAGTGCAAAGTTACACGAATAGGAAAAAATGAACCTACATCTTCTAACCAACAGAAATGCAGGAAGCTTGTTATGTTGCCTTCCTCTTTTTTTTTCTTTTTTTCCTCGCCTATTGGTTTCCCTTCGTCGATCTCTAATTTCTCTGGTCATATTTTCTCACATTGTCAACCTTGGTAGCAACGAAGACCAACTTTTCGTTGCCCCAAAGATTTATCTCGCCACCCTCTCTAGGAGTTTAGCGAAGAAAACCAGACGCTCCCTTTTGCCCTGTCTCACATGCAACAAACTCAACCATTCAATCCAATAGCAAATTTTGAATATGACATCACAAGGTTTATCAAGCCAAATTCTATCGAAACAAGCGGTGTTTCTAACTTTTTCCAAATCCCCCACAAAACCGCAGCGAACCCTACCATCACGGTGTAAAAAAACTAAAAGCGCCAAGCTTATATTGTTAGATAGGCATGGGAAGGTGATCTACGCGTGAAAGTAATTATCTTGTAAGTCCATGAACATTTATGTGTACCTCATGAACTTATTTTATACCGTTGTAGAGAAATATACCAAAAAATAAAACATAAATAAAGTGAAAAAAAAGAAGAAGAAAAGAAGCAAAATGAAAACATGAGGAACGTCGAACCGGGCTGGCATGAACTGTATGTCTTAGGTGCGGGTGCGAGGAGTAGTAACGCTTCTTGCAAAAAGGTTTTGCGGGCTGCATCCGTCTGGACTGGGCCAAGCCTGGTAATCTGTTTTGGCGCGTGTAGCATCCAGAATTACGGCCTCGTGCGCGCTAGCTACTCAAAACGCCGTAGGCTCACAAAGACGCATCGGTCCGATCCCCTGTTCTCCGGCAACACCTGGTCGTGGTCGGCCCAAGACGCCGCCCGCCCGCGCGCGTGCACTGCACTGCACTGCACTGCAGGACACCTCGCCGCCCGCCCGCGCTGCCGCAAAGACGGCAAGCGCAAATAAATAACGAAAACGCAGCTCGGTCGGTTCCATTTAAAGTATTAATGTATTTGGATATACGCAAAGTTTGGATCGAGCTTGTGCTGACGACATCCACACGTGCGCTCGGATGGATTGAGTGTGGACGTACTCAGCATCCTGGACGAATCTGATAAGCGGGGTAAACATGATCTTATAACGGAGGATCCAAGTCAACGGATGAGCTAGTGTGTGAACAAGGGAGGCCGCGCCGTCCGGGCTTCTTCCTTGCAAGTAACCGCTGGCGTGTGCTTGAACCTTGAATTCCAGCGCGGCCAGTTGTAATTAAGCAAGCATCACTTTCGCTGATCATTTCTAAGCAAAAGAAATGCGCTAACATGTTCCACGAGAATTGCTAATGTCCATTTCAGCAAGCAGTGAGCCAGACCAAGACGCGTACGTGGTGTACATCGACGTTGACTAGCTCGATTAATTAGTTCCATCACATTTCCCCTTTGGTTTTGCATCTCGATTAATTAGCAAGAAGAAATTGCGCAATGCACAGGAAGAAATCCACAGCACGAGTGCCGTATATTGATCATCTACGATAATTTACTCCTATTTATCTTCCACGAGATGGGGAAACACTTCCTGGAACAAGCAAGCAAGCAAGCGAGCGACGCCGTGGTACGAAACGGCCGTAGCAGCCGGCAGCCGCAAAGAACAGGACGCCTTAATTTTGGCGCCACCCAACCGCGGACAGGCAACGGCGACGCGTTCACTGGGGCAGGCCTGCGTCCAATGCCGCGGTACCGCGTGGCACTCTCTTCGTGGGCCCCGCCCAGCAATAATTCACTCCCGCCTCTCTCTGCACAATAAAAGCGACGACGCGAGTAACGCGCACGCACACGGACACCCGGAGCTTTCGTAGTTTCTTCTCGACAGCACACAGCACCACAAGCCACCGGCCGGTGCAGAGGAGCCGCCACCAAGTCTCGCCGGAGCTACAGTTGAGGTGGTAGCTAGCAGAGGCTATGGACGCGGGGCAGAGGCGCGGGAGTTGGAGGAGGAGGAGGAGCAAGAGGTGGCGTGCGAGTGCTGCGGGTTCACGGAGGAGTGCACGGCGCCGTACGTCGCCGGGGTGCGCGCGCGGTACGGCGGGAGGTGGATCTGCGGCCTCTGCGGGGACGCCGTCGCCGAGGAGATGGGCAGGGCCTCGCCGCCGCTCTCGCCCGCCGAGGCGCTCGACCGCCACGCCCGCGTGTGCGGCCAGGGCCGCCGCGCGTCCGCGCCGCCGTCGCCGGGCGACGAGCTCATCGCCGCCCTGCGGCTCCTCCTGCGCCGCAGGCTGGGCTCGCCGTCGCCTCCGAGGTTGGTTCGCTCCACGCCGAGCAGCCCGAGGCGCGACGTCGGCGTCTCCGTCGCTTCTGCCGTGGTCACCGGGCCAGGGGCTGGTGGCGCTGGTTCGCTCGCGCGCACGGAGAGCTGCTTCGCCGCGCTCGTGGAGTAAAAGAGGCAAAATGGTTTGCCCCAAGAAAGCAGAAAAAAAAATGTTGTTCTTTTCTAGTTCCATTTTGCAATTTTCCTCGTATCCTTTGTAAATGCCGTGTAATCTCGTTTCCAGCTTAGTTAGAATGCAGTAGTTGGTAAGAGGAATAATAAAACTGTGTACAGAGCATAACATAAATCATTTCAAACATGGAAGTAATTCCATGTTATATGGAGCAGCATCAAGGTTCAGTTTTATCCTCCCTAGGGGTTTATAATGTTTTCCCCCTGTTATTTTCTTGGCTCTCTTCTTCTGCTTAAGTTCACCTGCTTTATCAAACAGCTTCTCCAAAAGATGAGTATGCATGACAATGCACCTCTTCTCTCATTAATTTAAGCAGACAAGAAAAATGAGGATTTTTTGTTGAAGCATCTGATGTCAATTATAATTCTTACAAAATCACACCATGCCGTTCCTATCCAGCGATGCAATGGATTCTGATTCAGGCTTAAGACGGAGCAGGATAGTTAGATCGCTTTCTGGTTCGCGGTTCGCTGACAAACCGCTTCTGGTTGTTTGGCGATAGAAACAATTCAAGGCAGGGAGCAAGCAAGCCAACCGATTTTTTCTCCAACTGCGACACTGTATTTATTAGTGTTTTTGCAGCGCATGACACACGTGCACTAGCTCAAGGCAGAGCCTCGCAATCAGAGTAGCTCTGTCTCTATCCTGACCCATCTCGATCGATCGTTCCCTTAATAACATCTTAATTAGCGGCTAATCAGTCAAACGTAACCACGGCTGTTACTATAACACGCCATCGCTGGTCCGCGTACGTGGCACCTACGTGCGCATGTTTGATTAATAGCGAGATCAGCCGTAGAACTGAAGTGTATCCTCACATGGAGGCAAATATCCTCTTCACGCAACTGCAGTGCAGATGGATACACCTAATCAGGACTCTGTCCATCTAATCTCGTCTCGTAGATGTTGTAGGTAAACGCAGCAGCATCAGCTCAGACATAGGGGGGAGCATGGAGCCGCAAAATCAGTAAAAGAGTGGATAGGTGTGTGTTAGTGATAGAATACATCTGCCTTGATGGATCCACATCAGCTTGGCCCCTATTGACGTGGACGCGGAATACTTATCAACTATCACACTGGAATAATCCATCGTGGCGATTGTTCCTTATTTTTTACCTTTTCTGACTACGTTTCATGTTCTTTTTAACCCTTTTTTGCTTACATTTTCTGTTTTTCTACCATTTCTGCATACCTCGCTGGTATTAGCTTTGCAAAACTGAAAGCGAGTGCACCCGCTCCGTGACTCCATGGTTAGACAAACTGTTATGCGAGAACTGAAAGACGGTCCTACTGTTAGTCGTTCTGTTTTCGCGGTTAGGTTGTCAAAAGGAGGGTGCAACTTTGCGGTGTTATACTGTTATCTCATGCATGGGTAGCCAGACAAGACAAGCAGAGTCTTGTAGCTGGTCTTGTTACTGTTAATCCAACAGAGCTCAGTTGCTTTGCTTTGTGTCCTGCGCTTCGTTAGCACGCGCACCAATTATTGGAGGGCCTTAAACCCTTAATTAGTTGATTACCCTTCATCACTAGCTACAACAAAGCAAACTAGTTTCAAGTAGTAGTTAACTGTTGCAATAAAGTGGCCGTCTATAGAAGATCGTTATCAACTTCTCAAAATGTGAAGTAGTATGAGCAAAGCATATGCTCATACTCCGACTGGTTGACTCGGAACAAGACAAGGCAAAGACAAAAGGAAAACTTGTGAGTTCTGATGCCCTTCCTCTAGATGTGCCAAGAGAATGAGTAGGAAGCGTGAACAATAATTGACGGGTAGGAGTGGGCTCTCTCACACCTGTCCCGTTCCCATGAACTATAGTTTAGTGAAGGAATCAGAGCCTTAGAGATGCTCATTTCTTGTGAAATTTGGAAGCATTTGTCTTTCGCAATCAACTCTCCACTATGGCGATGGTAGCGACCAAGATGAAGAAGGAAACTCGGATGTGTTTATATGTCCAAAAGTCAATGTATTTATGCATGTGACAATGTATTTATACATATATATATATATATCTGATTCATATTATTGATTTATATTCTCAATGCCAGAACTGCAGTGATTTCTAAATGCGTGATTTAGGGAAAAAGCTCACATGCACGTGTAGAGAATATGAATACGTAAAATGTACCCTAGTTTTTTTACGGACTAATTCTTGAATGCTAGATGATGCGGCTTTTCCTAGTTATGGACATAGAGTTTATGTCAGCATCAAGGATGTCATATTATTGGATAATAATATGGCTGGGTCACCTAAGTGTTGGTATGCTAAGAGATTCCGTTAAATAGTCTTTTTGTCCTTAGCTTTATCACAGAAAGGTTGTTGTATAATATGTCCTTGTAACCATGAGGTTATTAGGGTCATGCATACTGGAAGAGTTACTTTGGTGCTGTTAATCGTCACGGCCGTAACAGGGTGATCATAAAGGCAGTTATTGGGTGGCTTCAAGGTGTGTGTATCCTAATGGTCTGAGATGGGTAATTACTCCTCTAGGTAAAGAGAGATATGTCCAGGGCCCACTCGGTATTATAACGGTATCCAATATGTTCTGCAGACAATGCACGGTGAAGTTGCACCGTGTGGGATATCATAATACGGCAACGAGTAAATGGAACTTACCGGTAACGAGATAGACAAAGATGATGTGAATCAATCCTTGATTGATTCATGGAATCATCCACGGATCTATGTCTAGGGTGAAGTTCAGTATCGCGAGTAATGGGATTGATATATGATAATCAACAGGTTCAACAGTAGAGTTATTCGCATAACGATAGCAGCTACACATAACGTACTTGGAACTGTCATTGGCAAGTGATTGGTTGATACCCAACCAATTATAGCTACACGTTATCGAACTTGTAGGGTGGACACACTTAAACTAGGATTGGTTAGTTGTGTATTATGGTTGGTCTGGAACATGGAGAGAGTATCACCGGCATGGTGCTTGCGTGATAGATATACCTTATCAAGAGAGAAAGTTTGTGATAGAAGTTACTATCACGGTCGGATTTATAAGAGAGGAAATATTTATCCGGAATATTTTGTCAGCGGACACTGGGTGTCCCGGATCATATGTAAGGAGTTTCATACCATAGGAAATTAATTCGGTGAATATTCTGTAAAAGGAAATATTCAAATAAGAACTAATTAGACAAAGTATTATTTAATTATATGTTAATTAAATATTAATTTATTTAATTGATAAATAATTACGGGAAAAAATTATTAGGCCACACAACCAAGTGGTGGTGGGCCGAGGCGCCGATGGGGGCAACCCCGGGCCGAACCCTAAGTGGGCCGAAGGCCCATGGCGAGGCGAGGCGGAGCGGCGGCGGCCGAGGTGGTGCGGCCAGGGGGGCCCCACCCGCCAGGTCGGTGCTGGCTAGGCGGGCCCCACCCATCTGGTCGGTGCAGGCCAGGGCGGGCCCCACCGCGCGGCAAGGAAGGCAGCCGGCCCAGGTGGGCCCCACCCGCCCTAGGTCGGTTCGGCCTAGGGCCGGGCCCCACCCGGTGGCCGGCACAAGGAAGGAGAGGGATGGAGGGGAGAAGTTGGAGTCCTACTCCAACTCCTACTCCCATGCCAAATTGGGCAAGGGGAAACTCTCCCCTTGTCCAAGTTGAGTTGGACAAGGAAAGATTTTCCCTCTTGCCCAAGTCTCCCTACCCTTTGGCCTCCTTTATAAACCCCACCCCCCTCTAATTGTGAACAAGCAATTGACACACAATTTAGACACCAAATAGACAAGAGAGAAATCTCGCGTCAGCTCTCAAGTTTAGATCTCTTCTAGTTGGATTAGAGGGACCTCTAATTAGAGGCGACCTATCCGATTAGACTAGATCTAATCTCTCTCTCTCCTTCTCATGTCTTGAGATCTCCACCTTCATATACACCAGCAGACTTCAAGCTTGGATGGCGAAGCCCTGCTGAACCTTTCCAGCGTACGTGTGCAAGCTCTCGGAGGGGTGATCCGTTGTCCACAACAGTTGACCCTCACGTTGTTGAATCAAGGTGGTGAAGCAAAGGAGAAGAAGGCGTCAGAATCTCTCTACCAGGCTTGGTTGAGAGAGACCGCAATCGGCTACATCAACTACGTCATCAACACGTTCTTCCGCAATCTACGGTGTTGGTAACGTAATACTAAACTAGATCTATGGATCTTCGTATTCGCATGTATCTCGGTAGTAGATATTGGGAAGAGTTGCGTAGCAATACGTAAATTTTTTAATTTACCGTACACGCAAGCCAATAGTGGTATCAGAGCGATCTATGTGTAGATACATGATTTGATCTAGAGCACATGGTATGTGCGGTATGTGCGGGCACCGCATAAGTTTGTGTGGGTATGTTATTGAAGAAGTTGCTTCTAACATTCAGTTTATTTATGGATGCTTCCCAATATATCACTTTAAGAATTGTTTCCGATGGCATAGTTTGATCTTACGAACTTCTGGCAATCCGCGGACCTTCCGGCTGCTCCTAGTATGCTTGTTGGCGCCAGCGAAGTGCTTCAGTAGCTTCGGGTCTTTCTATAGTTAGATTCATTGACTTGGTGGTGGAAAGGGCATGTGGACTAGGTCCACACGGGGGTCACGCGCACCAGTGAAGTTTAGAGGGGGAGCAGCAACGTTGGGCTGTCCCTCACCCCGCAAAGTCAATCTAGCAACATGAATAAACATGCTTAGTGAGGACCGTAGAATTTCCGGTTGTCCCGTTGATCCTACAAGCCACGCTAAAATATGCAAACAAACGTTAGAGGCATCTAACTCTGTTTTGCAGGACATGTGATGTGGTATAGTCTTAAAATATTATTTTGTTGACTAACCCTTTTTTGTTGGCCGGCGTGCCATTCTTATTCATCGAGCCATGGTGGTAGTGGAGGATAGGAGAAGGCATGCAAGTGTCGTGAACCTCGACATGACCACGCCGATGGAAGGTGCCACCGGCGGTTGGAGCAAGAAAGACTATACTACATCACACAAGTGTTAATTTACTAGTGATTGTTTTATATGTGGTTTTCTTGTTCTTTCCTTGATTGCACAGTAGTGTGATTATTAGGGAGATTACTCAGTAGTTTACAAAGTTTAATTACTTAAAGCTAACCGTCAAACCGGATGCTTGTTGCCATACGACTTGTATCCAGGAGTATCGTGTACCAAGGGTTCGGGAGGCGGGCACGGACGGTCCTAGCAGCAAAAGCGGTTGGTTGTCTTGTCGTCCAAGCATAACTAGTTATGAGTTCGGAGCACTACATCGAAAGATGAAACAGAAATCACGGTAGGAAGTGATTGGTCTGTTGACCTACCCCTTCGTCGTAGTGGAAGACATGTATCCATGATTCACACTACTGAGGATTGTGGATTTCGTATACACTAAGTTGATCCTGAGGAATATCAATTTTAGTGGGAGCACTTTACATTTAGTCTTAAATTTAGTGCTAGATAATAATTATGAACATGTCTAAGTGAACTTAATTGTTGTAGATCAATGGCTAAGATAGCACCCACGTTTAACCTTGGACCACTGATTGAGAAGAAGCCCCTGACTGCAAACGGGAGCAACTATGCTGATTGGGTTCGCGCCTTAAGGATTGTTCTTAGGAACGCGAAGAGCGAGTACGTTCTGGAAGGACCTCTCCCCGCTATGCCAAGCGTGGAGGCGCCCAGTCTGAATTCGAGGAGTACACCTTGAAGAGTGATACTGCCATATCGGTTCAGTGTCTCATGTTGACATGTATGGACCCTGAGTTGCAGAAGAAGTTTGACCAAACTCGTGCATATGACATTATTGTCGCACTCAAGGCCATGTAACAGACTCAGGCTAGGACTAAGCGTTATGAAATAACGAAAGCATTGTGGTCATGTCACATGGCAGAAGGAGGCTCTGTGAGTGAGCATGTAATCAAGATGTTTGGTTATGGTACTAGGCTTGAGGCGCTGGGATTTCCTATTCCAGCCGAGCTAAGTATAGATTTGGTGTTGGCTTCCCTCCCACCGTCTTACAGCGGTTTCATCATGAATTACAACATGAATGGGTTGGAGAAGACACCAAATGAGCTGCTTGCAATGCTGAAAACTGCTGAACCTAGCGTGAAGAGGGAGAACAATCAAGTTTTGATGGTTACCCAATCCGCTAAGTTCAAGAAGAAGAGAACAAAGAAGTCTAAGAATGCTAAGGCATTGGATAAGGCTACTACTCAAACTCTAGAGGCATCCGAGTGTTTCTTCTGTAAAGGGAAAGGACACTGGAAGAGGAACTGCAAGAAATTCCTGTCTCTGAAGAAGAGGTCTTCTAAGGGCAAGAAAGGTATAAGAGTTATACTTAAATGATATTTGTCAATCTTACCGGTAACTCTGGAAATATCAATTGCTAATTTATTATGCAATGATATAGGAGATGCGGCAAGTAACGTGACAGAGGAGTAAAGGTGGTGATGTGCGTCAAGCTCGGCGCATGAAGTTTCATCCACAAGATGAAGGCATCTCCAATTTACTTTTCAAGTTTTAGTTTAAGAGATTTGAGGGTTTAACCCAGAGTTATTGTAATAGGATCACGTTTATGGCGATGAAAGTACTCTTGTGATTTTGTCAGATTTTATCTCTCATTTATCAAAGAATATTTTGGATCAATCCCTTCGTGGATGATCAAGTTACAAATCTTTTGAATTATGGAAATATCATTTGTTCTAAGATATATTGTGAAGAAGTTGATACCACCTTCGCGTGGCACTATTGTCTCAAATAGATCATAGTAATATGATGAAAGGACTTTGAGATATTGCACATAGTGAAGTTAATCAATGATGAGTTTAAAGATAGTCAATATTTTATTTGATATCTTGGGACTAAACAATATTATTTTAGAAATATTGTCTTAGTAATATGATGAATAGAAATTTATTTCGATTCATGTATTTGATCAAGCTTGATTAAATAATTACTAAGATATTATTGCTTGCAGAATTATTCCTAGAAATCCAATTACAGTATTTATTGCATTGTTTTAGTTTTAGCACAAAGGATAGTCTTTAAAGGAATTCATGTCATAGTCTTGAAAGATCGACATAAAAAGGACATGATAATTTTAGATACTTGGAATTTCTGAAAAGAGATTCGAATATAAAATAAGGACTTAGGAATATTTAGCTTATGAGTTGTGTCATAGTTTTGAAAGATAAACATAAAGAGACACAAAGAATTTGGGTTTCAGGTTTTATGAAAGAATGAAACTTGATCCTAAAGGAGAAAGATAAATAGACATTTATTTTGTAGGTTGTTCCAATAAAGGAAATGGAACTCCTTTTATAATCACCGCATAAGTGACAATGTTTTGCCACTAAGATAAATGTGATTCTTGAGGAATTTATTCTTCTAAAGAATTCAAGTGTGAGGATAGTGAAATCTTGAAGAGATTATTTGAATCTTCGGAAATAGTTATCAGCTGTTGTGCAGGCGGAAGCAATTCTAATTGACAAGTCTTTTAGACTAATACCGAGAGTCTATGCATTTACTGCATGACGCCTTGTCAAGATAAATTCACTTAACCACAAAAGTTAGCATTTGAGTTTCTAGGAAACTTTTATGTTAAAACAAACTAAAGAAAGGTATGTGCTAAAATAAAGACCCCAATAGAATATGACTCAGATGTCACATAAATATTAATATCATTGTTGCTGAGTTATTATGAACTCAATAAGGATCTTTTAGTTAGACGAAAAGATGATCACGAAGTTGTGTTGATCGAAGGAAAGTATTTTATGATAAAGAGTTGATATAAGATATTGACAAAGACAAATTCCTTTCAAAAGGAAAGATGGATCGAGCTTGTGTACTTAGTACAGCTCGAGGGTCTTTTGTTAATTGAATATAAATCAAATCATAAAAGAAATATATATTTGTCTAGGACAAATAAATGATATTAAAAGGAGAAACAAGAAACAGAGTTTTGTTTTGAGTTTCAGGAAATAAAGGAAAGCCATAGTTTCATTTAAATCGGTGGGAGCTTAGTTATATTATTCGAGTTTGAATAATGTAAATTATAGATTATTTTGTTCTGATACAATATGTAGTGTTATTAAAGGAAATTAATAACATACTGATGACTCCCAAGTCCAGGAGATCAATTGTAGTACCTTTCGATTCGAAAAGGTTGTCGAACCCATGAGGAGCTAAGGTATTGGTTAGTAAGATTGATAAATAAAACAATAAAAGATGCAAATGTTTTTGGTATTTTTGGTTGTATAGTTGCAATGCAGAAAATAAATAGTAGCAAGTGAAAACTCTCAATGAGAGAAAGCCCAATCCTCTTATGTGGCAAGAGGACAAGCTCAAGTGATCTGTAACTTATATGTGGAAAACGTTTCCGAGGGCGGCATGGATATTGCTAGCATAGAGAGTTATTAAACAACACGTTGCATATCTTCTCAAGTTTTAATCTTCTTTGGATGGAGCCATAATTCGGTATAGCTAAATAAATAAACTACAACCCTTATGATGGATCATGTGGCCAAGTAAATGACTGCACAAGAATTATTAAGACATAAAGTCCCACCATAGCATTACACTCTAAGGTCCCCGATACTAATACCCTCATAATATAACTTCATGACTCGGTCTCAGGTTTACATGTCCTCCCAAGTCTCCTCAATTCATTATACTACGGTGTTCTCCTATGAGCCCATATAGGTGAAGTGTTGTGCAGTCGACGTTCGCACAACACCATCATAGAATCACATAAAAGATAAACTCTTGACAAAATACCAACACATGTTATATATAAATCATTGCCAATTCATCCTATGCCCTCAGGAACATATGGGAACTACTCACAACGTGCAAACATGATGATATTCAGTGGCATAAGTGGTACAACACAATCTGAAAATATAACTTCACCACCAAATAATGACAAGTACTCAATCACAAACATGAATAGTAGCACAAGACAAGTATCTAGGGTATAGCAACTCTCAAACTACGAGGGGAACGGAGTGGATCACGGTGATGATGATGGAGATGGTGCTGGTCTTGATGGGGGTGATGATGTAGAGGCCTCCTCCCACGCCAAGGAGGAGAGGTGATGACGATGACGATGATTTCCCCCTTCTCCGGAGCTCCGGAGCAGCAGGATCTGATCCCCTCGGAGGGAATCAGGAGTTTCGCCGCCGCCGCGACCTCGGATGGACTTGAAAAATTAGGGCGTAACTTTTCGGGCGAGACGAAGGCGTCATAAAAAGCCCCAGGCGAGGAGGTGCCCGAGGCCCTTTTGGTGGGTCCCACGCGGCCAGGTACATGGGCCGCGTGGGCCCCCTTTTGGCCTCGTGGCTCTCCTCTCTTCGGTCTTCTTCCCACTGCCTTTCTCCCGATGAAAAACTGACGTGGTATTTTTCCTTTTATTATTTGGGTCCTGTAGCTCCTGAAACATTAAAAACAAGAAAAAGGAGGTTTTCTGCCTCCCAGAAATTAAATACCAAAAATAGGGACTTTGTATGAAAGTCCCCTAAATCATCTAAAACATGTAAAAACAATGATATAATCATGCAAATAACATTCTAATATGATACTAAAGTTATAAATGATGATATAAAATGCACGTATCAACTCCCCCAAGCTTAAACCTTTACTCGTCCTCGAGTAAGTAAGGACATAGATCATTACATGCATCAATGGACTTATGGTTGATAAATAAATACGAGCATTGTATCATCATCATATTCAATTGCAAGATAAGATTAATGAACTAAAACTCATACACATGAGGGCAACATAAGTAGAAGCTCTAGCAATCACCCCTTACTTTTGAAAGCAAATAACCATTGTATGTTGGACAATCGAATCATATTGTTTTTCACATGCTTTTGCTCTTTATGGCAAGCATTATAATCTTTTATACTTTGCTGAAATTAAAGACAAGATAAACTCTCATTGGATAACAAGTTCAAAGAAGACAAATGAAAAGATAGATAGATATAAAAATTGTTATCACCTTGCTTCTCTAGTAACTAGTGCAAACTTTAGTCATGGATATCTCAATCAAGTTCCTATGCTCCATACAACCTTTATCTTACACTTTCCATGGCTAACTGAAACTTCAGGTGCCTTCCTTTCATTCACATTCAAGAGCATAAGTATTGAAATATCCATGATCATTAATTTGCTCAAAAGATACTAGATTCTAACAAGAGTGTTTTATATCCTTTTCATTAACCCTTCTCAACTTTTTATCCTACAAGACTATATCTCAACCTTAAACTATTAATTCCAAGTCATATTGACTTTTTACTTATTTTATGATGAGATAATTCTACAATTGTCCAACACACTCAAGTTAATTAATTTCAAGGCAAGATGTGATTGAAACTCTAAATATGCCACGCTCATTTGCATGAGTGTTACCCATCAATCTCCAAACAAGAGAATCATGGATGACACCATACTTTAATATTCATTGATAAACCATAAGATAGAGATACATGATAATGCTCCATGAGCTCACACACGCCTAAGAGATATTGATAACTAAACGATAAAAGCAAAACACACCATGACTAGATAGATATGATAAACTAGTAGAGATAAAGACTAGGTGGAACTCCCCCAAGCTTGACGTTCTTCAGACTCTTTTGCTGCAGCCTCCTCCTTCTCATATTCTTCCTCCCATTCAGCCATCTTCCATGGAAAAGGCCTTCCATCACGGAAAGATGTAGGTGGATCATTATACCTGAGGGTGGCAGCTGCTGCAATCTTCTTGAAGCGTTCTTCATATTCGCAGTTCTGGTTCTCTACATCCCACATGAAGCATTGGAACTTCTCCCACTTGTCGATGACGTCCTTGTACCTATCTTCCAGATCTTCAAGCCTTTCTTGTACTCTTCAACCTTCTTCTCCAGCTCCAGGTTCATGAAGTGATGAGCATCAAGGCTGCGGTAAACCACAGTGCCATACCTGAAGGTCTTGTCCTCTAACTCATCCAGCCTTTCCTCCACCGTGCCGGTGGCCTTGGGAGCCTTCACCTCCTCCACGAGCATCACGCCCTCCTTGAAGCACACGGTCTTCGGTGGTGCCATCACGGAGTTGAGGTAGCGGTTCACAACACCTTCCTTGGGAGGCTCTCCCCTCTTGGTTGGATCCGGAGCAAGACATGGCTAAAACCTGACAGACAGAAACAACAGAAAAAGATCGCTCGAGAACGCTCGGTGCGAGATTAGATCGGCAGAGAGGGGTATATATTGAGGGTTTTTAGGTCAAGACGAAGCGTCGGGATCGAAAACGAGACGAAAAGGGACTCCGAGGGGAAAAGGAGTGGCCCACGCGGCCCTGTACCTGGCGTGTGGGACCCCCTCTTTCCTTCCTCGGGTCTCCGCTTCGTCCAGTTTTCTTGTCCCACACGTTAATTTCCATAAAAAATGACTTCCGTAAAATATTATGCAATTCCGAGAAACTTTCCAACACTAAGTTACCTTCTATTGATTTAGGGTTTCTGAAACTGCACGGTTTCTCTCAATTACCTCCTCCGGTGTTTGTAAATTCAACTCTTCCACCATTCCGATGAAGCTCTTTCCTGCAATATAAGGTTTAAGGCGTTGTCCATTGACTACATGAGGTTTACCTTTCATGTCACCGTGAAGACGGATAGCTCCTGAACGGTACACCTCCTGTATCACTAATGGTCCCTGCCACTTTGAAGCAACTTCCCTGCAGAAAACTTAAAACGAGAGTTGTATAAAAAACTTGATCACCTACTTTGAATTCCTTTTCTTAATTTTCTTGTCATGCCAAATTTAACTTTTTCTTTAAACATTTAGCACTTTCATAAGCTTCATTTCTCCATTCATCTAGTAGGTTTAAATCAAGAATTCTCTTTTCTCCCAGTTTTAAAATCAAAGTTCAATTGTTTAATAGCCCATCTAGCTTTATGTTCTAACTCAACAGGTAAATGACAAGCTTTTCCATAAACCATTTTATAAGGAGACATTCCCATAGGATTTTTAAAAGCAGTTCTATAAGCCCATAATGCATCATTAATTTTAGTTGGCCAATCAGATCTAGACTTATTCACTGTCTTTTCCAAAATGAGTTTAATTTCCCTATTACTTAATTCAACTTGTCCACTTGTTTGAGGATGATAAGGAGATGCAATTCTATGGTTAACATCATATTTTGCCAAAGTTTTTCTAAGAACACCATGCAAGAAATGAGAACCACCATCAGTAATTAAAAACCTAGGAACACCAAACCTGGGGAAAATGATGTCCTTGAGCATCTTCATTGCTGTGGCATGATCTGCACTTTTGGTTGGAATTGCTTCCACCCACTTTGTAACATAGTCAACTGCAACCAAAATGTGAGTATGCTTTGTCTTTGATTCTGGGAAAGGTCCCATAAAGTCAAAACCCCACACATCAAATGGCTCAAGTGGCAATGAATAATTCATAGGCATTTCATTTCTCCTACCAATATTTCCTACTCTTTGACATTTATCACAAGATTTAACATATTCAGCACAATCCTTAAATAAAGTAGGCCAATAGAAACCAGATTGTAATACCTTTGCTCCTGTGCGATCTCCTGCATGATGCCCTCCATAGGGACTGTCATGACAATCTCTTATAATAGCCTGTTGTTCATGCTCAGGTACACAACGTCTAATAATACCATCCACACTTTTCTTATAAAGGAAAGGATCATCCCAAAAATAATGTCTAAGATCATAAAAGAATTTCTTTCTTTGTTGAGAAGTGAAGTGTGGAGGCAAAACTTTACCAACAATAAAATTTGCATAGTTGGCAAACCAAGGAGATGCAACTTTAGCACTAGAAACATTAATATTGCAAGTTGTTCATTAACAAAGCTATCATTAATAGGAATAGGATCATCAGGTATATTTTCCATTCTAGAGAGATGATCAGCTACTTGATTATCTTCCCCTTTCCTATCAACAATGTGTAAATCAAATTCTTGCAATAAAGTACCCATCTTATTAATCTAGGCTTAGCATCTTTCTTATTCATCAAGTATTTAATAGCAGAATGATCAGTATGTATTGTGACTTTTGAATCAGTAATATAAGGTCTAAACTTGTCACAAGCAAATAGTACTGCTAAAAATTCTTTTCAGTTGTAGCATAATTCTTTGAGCAGCATCAAGTGTTCTACTAGCATAATAATAACATTCAGTTTCTTATCAACACGTTGGCCCAAAACAGCCCCAACTGCATAATCACTAGCATCACACATAATTTCAAAAGGCAATTTCCAATCAGGAGGTTGAATAATAGGAGCACTTATTAAAGCATTCTTCAAAATATTAAAGGACTCAATGCAATCATCATTAAAAGAGAAAGGAACATCCTTTTGCAAAAGATTGGTTAGAGGTTTTGATATTTTGGAGAAATCTTTAATAAACCTACGGTAAAAACCTGCATGCCCAAGAAAACTTCTTATACCTTTGATGTCCCTTGGGTATGGTAGCTTTTCAATAGCTTCTATCTTTGCTGGATCAACTTCTATTCCTTTCCAGAAATCTTATGCCCAAGAACAATACCTTCAGTAACCATGAAGTGACACTTCTCCCAATTAAGAACTAAGTGTTGGTCTTCACAACGCTGCAAAACTTTGTTAAGGTTGAACAAGCAATTATCGAAGGAAGTACCATACACAGAAAAATCATCCATAAAAACTTCCATTATCTTTTCAATATAATCAGCAAATATAGCATTCATGCATCTTTGAAAAGTAGCAGGAGCATTACAAACCGAATGGCATTCTCCTATAAGCAAATGTACCATATGGGCAAGTAAAAGTGGTCTTTTCTTGATCATCCTTATGGACAGGAATTTGTGAGAAACCTGAATAACCATCTAGATAGCAAAAGTGAGAGTGTTTAGATAACCTTTCTAACATTTGATCAATAAATGGCAATGGATAATGATCTTTTCGAGTTGCTTTATTTAATTTTCTGAAATCAATACATCCTATAACCAACAACAGTACGTTGAGCCACAAGTTCATCCTCATCATTTGGAACAACAGTCATTCCACCCTTTTTAGGAACACAATGAACAGGACTAACCCACTTACTATCAGCTATAGGATAAATGATACCAGCTTCAATAAGTCTTATTACCTCTTTTCTTACCACTTCTTTCATTTTTGGATGGAGACGGCGTTGATAATCAACAACAGGTTTTGCATCTTCCTCCAAATTAATTTTATGCATACATAGAGCTGGGCTTATACCTTTAAGATCATCAAGAGAGTATCCAATGGCTGGTCGGTGAGCTTTTAGCACATCAAGTAATTTCTCTTCCTCTTCAGCTGAAAGGTTAGCACTAATAATGACAGGATATATGCTCTTCTCATCCAAATATGCATATTTCAGATTTGCAGGCAAAGGTTTTAATTCAAAACTAGGATCCCCTTTAGGTGGTGGTAACACTCCTAAATTATCAGGTGGGATATGCAATTGTAATTGTGGTGGTTGTTGCCATAATATTTGCTCTAAAGCCCCTTTTTCCTCATCGTCAAATGGTTCATCTTTGAAAGTGCATGGTTGCCCCCATGCGTGGTTTTGGTAATTAATGACAATCCTTATGCACTAATGTTTACATTGAGATATTCTTATAGATCTTGTCCATGGGAAAAGATTGGAGTTCATGTGTTGGACTCTTGAAGATGACATGATAACCAATGCTCTATTCAAGGGTTTATATAAAGAATGGTCATGTGTAGAGTTGAGCTTATTGCAAGTATGGCTTGGAAAAGAAGATTGAGTGAACAATCATGTTTACCTCCAAGCCATCATACATATCAAGAGAAGAAGATGAAGTGCAAGCTCAATATGATGCATCTCGGAAGATATCATTTGATTGAGGCTTGCAAAGGAGACATGAAGACGGAGCTTAGCGAGGCCCTCCCATAATGGAGTATGGGGGAGCATTTGGAGAAGTCTTCATCAAGTATGTGCTAGCAATCACAATCAAGAAAGGTGCTTCAACTTGAGAGAGTCAAGATCGTCATCATCGAGCTCAAGTGGAATGTGCAAGGCAAAGGTATGATCTTGATAGGTTTTCTATTTTACCGGTCTCATGTTGTTAGTGGGAGACCGGGTTGTAGGATAGACGGCGTACTATCAAGAGGGGCTCTCAAGTGAGTAACTTGATCGCATCTTTGTGGAGAGCTCAAACCTTTGCATACTTGGCATTTCATCTTTCTTGGTTCTTATGTGGTTTTTCTCCTTGTTGGGTTTTGGTGCTTGTCGTGATCTTCATGACAAGCCCAAGTTCTTCGAAAACGGATTTCTTATGGAAAACTTGTTGCGTTTTCGTGTTGGAAATATTATCGGTTTATCCTTAAGGAAAGTTCCACAACTTCCAATGTGTGCCAACTTAACTCTATTTATTGTAGCAAACCTCTTGTCGTTATCTTTACAACAAAGTTGGTTTCATCTCATTTGGAGTTTTCTCGCAAAAGTTATTGAGTTTGCAGTTTCGGTGTTTTCTGTAGTTTTTCTGTAGGGCGGAAGTTTTGGGCCGGAAGTTCCGGCTGCCAGCTTTTTCCACCGATTTGCTCTCTGTCCTCGACCGGAAGAAGTGCCGGAAGAAGTGCCGGAAGTTCCGGCGCAACCGGAAGTTCCGGCCCAAGTGAATCTGCGCGAAAAGAGTTGCAACGGGCAGATTTTCTGGGAGGGGTATAAATACCCCTCCACCTACATCCAGCCAAGTAGCTCGTTTTTTCCCTCTCTCTCCTCCATTGTTGACCTTGGAAAAGCTTGCCCCTCTCAATTCCTTCCATAATTCTTACATATCTTTGAGAAATTTGAGAGAAGAGATCTAGATCTATATTTCCACCAATTCATCTCTCCTCTAAGTGAGGGAAACTAGTTGATGAGGACATGAGTAGCCTGGACACGGCCGAATCTTATTTAAATAGACATGATTTTCAGGTGAATTCTAGTAGTAATTATAAAATATATTATCCTTTTGTTGTGAACAAAATTACTACAGTCATATTTATTATATGCAGATATCGTGAAGATTTGTATAAACCAAGCGTCAAAATGCGAGATAAATACGGCATCAGAAGAAACGGCGAGACTGAACATGTACGTGTATCAAACACTAATATGGTGTGCATGCATACGCTGATCTTCAAAACTTCTCAAGTCAAAGTGGTGGGCCATGGTGGAGCCCATGTGCGTGACTATACGACGCAAGGCCACACGAGCAGGAGACTGTTAGATGTTAATCTTGTCAGTTTGTTGAAGTGTTGCATGCGCGAGGCGCAGCAGAAGAGTAGGTCAAGGAGTCAGTTAGTGCATGCGTGGGGTGTTAGCTGCATGCAAGCAACTAGCTTTGTGCGTGCGTTAGTGGCATAGTTAGTGCTGAGTGGCCGAGTGTGTCGACCCGCCTGTGTGTGTGGGTGCTATTTAAGCAGTGTAATCGGTCTAGTTGTGTTAATGAGAAGAGGAAAAATGCAGCACTCGTGGGTGTCAAGGAGAGGGTCACGGCAAAGCCTTCTTGTTCTTCCTTGGCTTGGGTGCGTGTGTGTTCATGAGACAAGAAAATAGATAGTTTGAGAGAAAGAGATCACAAGAGAGTTGTGAGGTTGAAGAAGAGAGAGGCGCTGCGAGATGCAGCGCAAACAATTGGTATCAGAGCCTGAAGATCCGAGGCGGCGGTGGAGGCACGGCGGACTCCATGTGAGGTGGAGGCTGGCGGTGCAAGGAGAAGGCTGGTGGCGGCGTGATGCCGCTGGCGGCTGGCTGCGGTGTGACGCCGCTAGATGGAGGCAGCGTGGTGATCGGCGTCGAGAAGGCGCCGTCCATGTCAAGAGAAGACCGCTGCGTCTGCGTGCTCCAAGATGACGTGGTGAGCGGCGCTGCGACGGTGTCGTCCACGTCAAGAGGTGGCCGCTGCGTTCAGCAAGACGGTGTGGTGATCATCGTCGGCATCGAGACGATGCCGGCGCATGATGCAAGAAGGCGGTGTGATGCCGCTATGTGGACACGGTGGTGCGATGCTGCCGCGAGAAGACGACGGTGAGATGCCGTCACGAGAAGAAGACGGTGCGATACCGTTGGGTGTCGGCGGCGGCGCGATGCCACCGAGTGCTGGGTGCGGTGGTGTGATGCTGCCATGAAAAGACGACGGCGAGGTGCCGTCACAAGGAGACAGAGGTGCGATACCGCTGAACGGCGGCATGAGGCCTCCATGAGATCAGCGTGAAGCTAGTCGACGGTGGTGTCCTGACTGGTGTGATGCCATTCCCAGAATGGGTCGCTGCGATGGCGAAGGAAGATGTACGTGGCCAGTGGTGTGATGCCACTGAAGAACATGCAAGTGGAGATCCATGGTGCGACATGGTGAAGCTGCTGCGTGAGGCAAGGCGTTGTGGTCTCAGCGCTGCGAAGGCGTCGCTCATGGAAAGAGGATGCAGGAGATCTGCTTTGAAGATATGGCGAGTTAACGAGTAATCATGACAAGATTAAGGTGGTGAATGTTAGATGTTAATCTTGTCAGTTTGTTGAAGTGTTGCATGCGCGCGAGGCGCAGCAGAAGAGTAGGTCAAGGAGTCAGTTAGTGCATGCGTGGGGTGTTAGCTGCATGCAAGCAACTAGCTTTGTGCGTGCGTTAGTGGCATAGTTAGTGCTGTTAGTGGCCGAGTGTGTCGACCGGCCTGTGTGTGGGTGCTATTTAAGCAGTGTAATCGGTCTAGTTGTGTTAATGAGAAGAGGAAAAATGTAGCATTCCTGGGTGTCAAGGGAGAGGGTCACGGCAAAACCTTCTTGTTCTTCCTTGGCTTGGGTGCGTGTGTGTTCTTGAGACAAGAAAATAGATAGTTTGAGAGAAAGAGATCACAAGAAGAGAGTTGTGAGGTTGAAGAAGAGAGAGGCGTGCATGCAGCTCGTTTTGTTCCAGTACATGGTCACGTGGCCCAAGGCCTTTTGGACTGCAGCGAACTCGTTTGGGCTCGATCGTGACGGGAGAGAGGCGGCGCAGCACAGACGCCTCCAATAAATAGTCAGCATGTGCTAGGGTTTTACTCGGATTTTGTTTAGCTAAAAGATTGCCTAGCATATTGCTGCATCTTCGTGTACTCGATTTGTGTCCAACGATCAGATTAAGACCGCTTACGGAATCCCACCTTCTTTTTTTCAATAAAGTTCATTTTATATCCGCAATTCTTGATTGTATTATTGGTTCTTACTTGTTTCTCGATCGCAGGTAGAACTAAACCTTTTGGTCAGGCTGATCGTGCCTCTGCAGGATCGATAACTTCGAGAGATTGGTTTAGCGATTGCATTGGCGCTGCGTACGTGTGTAGTAGTCGGATCGCCAAGGTCGAACTTCACCAGAATCGACGTATCTTCATCTCATCGAAAGATCGGACACCTTTACACTATCAAGTGGTATCAGAACTCAGATTGCTCGGTGAGAAAATTTATCCCTAGATTTGATTTATTTTTCATACCTATAATCCACGAAAAAGCCCTACAAAAATATTTTAGGTTTAGATCATCCCGTCCTACAACCAGCATTAGCCTTTTCGCCAAATCTAGTTTTGTTTTGTTGAATTTTCGTTGCATCGTGTGTCGAGTTGCTGGTTTTAGTGTTTAGACTTTTAGAGTTTCGAGTTCTTTTCACGTTTGTCACGTCTTTCATCTCCATATACCACAATCATTGTTTCCGCATCGCCTCGTTTTTTACATACATTATCACACGACACCATCTGGTTCTAATTGCCGTATTCAGTTTGGGTCTCTCCTTGGTACTCGTGCTTACCTGCCATATCTATCCACCGCACCATCCTATTTTACGTGAGGAGATTTTTCAGCAAGGTTTCACCGGCAAACGGAGAAAATAAAGTACAAGCTTATCGTGGTTTTTGGAACCGATCGAGTTCGCTTCCGGTTTGGCTTCGTAAAAAAGAAAAAAAATCCGGTCAGATCTGCTTGGGAGATTCTTTCCTTGTTTTATCCTGTTGGAATCGTGCCACATAAAAGAAAAACTACAGATCGAACGATCTGATCTACTCAGAAGGAAAAAAAAACGAGTTTGGATCAGGCTTGGTTTCGGCAGAGAAAAAAAAAGGAAAACAAGTGCCGATTTTTGTGCTGATCGGTTTGTCCGTTGCCTCGCTTTTTGTTCTTGAAGATAGACAACTAAAGGTTAAACGTTACGTGTGTCAGTGGTTCTTGCAGGCGCAGATTATGTCATCTCCATTCACAAGGTCGTTTTGCTCGACAGACTATCACCCGAGACCTTCTATTTCGGCTGTGTTCATACTTCTCCATTGACATTTGTATTTGATCCTCGTTGGTGTTTCTCTCCACCACGTCTCTTTTCCTGTTATCCAGATATTCTCAGACACCACCACAGTCGCTAGTCGACTTTCCGACCGCGTGATTTTATTTGTGTCTTATGCTCGCGTCTCTAGCACGGTCTAGTATAGGACCAGCACTTGATCACTTTGAACGCATTTTCAGCTTTACATTGACTAACGTGGTTTTGGTAATTCTCCACATATATATAAGCCTACCTACAGCTCCACATATTTCTACCCGTACATTGTGAGCTCGCTTGGCAATCGTTTTATCCAATCTTTGGAGTACTGATCCTTGTGGTTGCCGTGACGCCCTCCTGCGTGGTAAGGAACTTGTAAGAGCTTTATATTTTGCTTGACAGATTATGCGACGTGCCACCACATTCTAGTAGTTGATAGGAACATACATTTGTGATTTGTTTCTTGATTGCTACTAATCATGGCAGGTTCCGGAATTAGCATTTCTTGGGCTTCGTCCATCGTTGGAGATTTGCCACCACCTACAACAACACAACATCCACAACGAGAGATACAAAGACGTACTCGTGCACATGATCAGGTTATTGTTCCTATGCCACCATTTGCGGGTCGCTATAAACCTGATTTATATATTGAATGGGAATTTGAGATAAATGCTATATTTGTTTCCCATGATTTTTCTGAGCACACGAAAGTAAAAACTGCAATTAGTACATTCACTGAACTTGCTTCTATTTGGTGGAATGAATATTGTCGTGTATATCCTGGTTATATACCAACTACTTGGCATGACTTAAAACTTGCTATGCGGTACAAATTTGTTCCATCATACTACACACGTGAGATGCTTAAGAAATTACAGAATTTAAAACAAGCTAATGACACTGTTAAAGAATATTATGATGCTTTAGAAACTACCTTGTTGCATTCTTTTTTGGAGGAAAGTGATGAAGATTTCATGGATAGATTTTGGGAAGGTTTAAACTATGATATACAGGAGCTACTAATTCATGAAAAGTGTTATCCTATGCATCGTTTGTTTCGTCTTGCTTGCAAAGCTGAACAAGAAATAATGAAACATGTTGCTGCGAAGACAAACAAGTACGAGGTGCACATGTCACAAGTTGAGTCGTTTGTTCCTGCCACCATTGCGCCAACTATGAGAATCTCATCCAATGAAGTCCACATTAACCCACCAACGACATGTGAAGGGTCGATACAGACAATACCTACACCATCTGAGTCAGACATATACGGTAATAATAAAGGTACTGATGTTATCTCTCCACATGAGATTGAGTGTCTTCGTGATTTAAATAATTCATGTGTAGAGTTAAAAGTTGTTTTGGTCACACCGCCTGTCTTAGAGAAATTTGTTGCTGATCTGACCATATCATGTGATCAAACAATTGAGATGCGTACTACTTTGAGTGCACCTATTTCTGAATTTAATTCCACCATTGATACGAGTGCACCCGAGGAAGTACTTGTTGCCGCACATAACCCATGTGACTTGACACTTGAATCTGAATTGGATCATATAAAATTGATTAGGAATGACGAAGTGTTAGTTAGAATCTTTCATGATAATACTTTGTTTTCTTTTCCAATGGATCCACCTATTTCTTTGGCACATGCTAGGAATAAAATTGCTGAAATCACATGCTTGAGTACGTTGCAAAGCGCTTATGCCCCAGGTTTTACCTTCAAGTTATTTGGTGATTATGATATTAATGATGAATTTTGGGTGCATAGAATTTGTATCAGATGTGATGATCTTGTCGTTCTCAAAGAAAATAAACTGATGCATATGTTCACTCATTTTGATATGACCTCCAACTTTGATATTGATTTTGCACCATCTAGCTTGTTACATGATTACTTATCTAAACAAGTTGTGGTTACAAATTTTGATAACGCAAATTTTTGTTTACCAATGTTGGGATGGTTTAATGATGGGCATTGCAAGATATATCTTATAAATACGAGCTTCACTTATATGTGCAAACTGCGTTGCAATATTTTTTCATGTGGTTAAATTCTTGTGATGATTCTCTGGCTTCACATTTCATAATGCATGGCAATTACCTCCGGATAAATATGTTATATGTGCAACAATTGAAGGAACTAAAAATGGATGACATATACATATATCATGTGTACACCTTGTTCCTTTTATTATTCCTGTTTCAGAAGAAACAGCGCCGAGGACGGCTTAATTTTCAATAAAGGGAGGATGATGAGGACATGAGTAGCCTGGACACGGCCGAATCTTATTGAAATAGACATGATTTTCAGGTGAATTCTAGTAGTAATTATAAAATATATTATCCTTTTGTTGTGAACAAAATTTCTACAGTCATATTTATTATATGCAGATATCGTGAAGATTTGTATAAACCAAGCGTCAAAATGCGAGATCAATACGCCATCAGAAGAAACGGCGGGACTGGACATGTACGTGTATCAAACACTAATATGGTGTGCATGCATACGCTGATCTTCAAAACTTCTCAAGTCAAAGTGGTGGGCCATGGTGGAGCCCATGTGCATGACTATACGACGCAAGGCCACACGAGCAGGAGACATGCATGCAGCTCGTTTTGTCCAGTACATGGTCACGTGGCCCAAGGCCTTTTGGACTGCAGCGAACTCGTTTGGGCTCGATCGTGACGGGAGAGAGGCTGCGCAGCACAGACGCCTCCAATAAATAGTCAGCATCTGCTAGGGTTTTACTCGGATTTTGTTTAGCTAAAAGATTGCCTACCATATTGTTGCATCTTCGTGTACTCGATTTGTGTCCAACGACCAGATTAAGACCGTTTACGGAATCCCACCTTTTTTTTCAATAAAGTTCATCTTATATCCGCAATTTTTGATTACATTATTGGTTCTTACTTGTTGCTCGATCGCAGGTAGAACTAGACCTTTTGGTCAGGCTGATCGTGCCTCTGCCGGATCGGTAACCTCGGTTGATTGGTTTAGCGATTGCATTGGCGCTGCGTACGTGTGCGTAGTAGTCGGATCGCCAAGGTCGAACTCCACCAGAATTGACGTATCTTCATCTCATCGAATGATCGGACACCTTTGCCCTATCACTAGTAGATCTTGATCTTGGAGTTCTTGGTGCATCTCCTCTTTGTTCTTCCTCTCTTATTCCCCATAAGCATTTGTTGCTTTGTTGGAATTTGAGAGTGAAGGATTTGAGCACTTGTGCTCTTGCCTTTTGTATTTGGTGCATCGGTGTGCTCTCTACGAGGATTCGTGGAAGTTGAAAGCTTGCGAACTTGTTACTCTTGGGTCCTTGGTCCCTAGACGCCCGTGTGGTGGTTGGACCTTTGTGGTCACTCGTGAAGCCGTTCGGGAGCCCTCAATCCCGTTGTGAGTTGTACCCCGGATTGTTGTTGAAAGCCGTTCGGGAGCCCCCAATCCCATTGTGGGTTGTGCCCCGGATTGTTGTTGAAAGGCTCCGAATTCTGCCTCGAAGGATTCCGATAGTGGAACGTGAACCAAACCTTTGTGGTGCGGTTCATCGGAGAAGAAGGTGAAACATTTGTGGTTGTTGAACCATTGTATTGGTTCACACCTCTCCAACGAGACGTACTCCCTTAACAAGGAGGAACTCGGGAATACATCCTCGTCTCCGCGTGCCTCGGTTATTTCTATACCCGAGCTTTTTAGTTATGCACTTTACATTGTGATAGACTTCGTGCTTGAAATATTCTATATTGCTATCACCTTGTTGCTTGTCTTACTTAGCATAAATTGTTGGTGCACATAGGTGAGCCTAGTTTATTTAAAGTTGTCGGCTTGTTAATTTAAACACCTAGTTTTATTCCGCAATTAGCAAGACTAAACCGGAAAAGTTTTAATCGTCTATTCACCCCCCCCCCCTCTAGGCGACATCATTGTCCTTTCAATCTTGATTAAGCATATAGCATTCTACAACATCTGTTGAAGTTTCACTCAGATTTTTAAACAAGATAGAAGTAGAGAAGTTCTCTACACATGAATATTCATAATCAAAATTGGGCTCATTACCTTTATCAAGATCCCAATGTCTAGTATTTTCAGAAATAGTCTCCAATAAATTCCATGCTTCTTCTTCAGTATTATTGGTAAAACTTCCACCAGACGAATTACCCAGAGTTTCCTTGTGCTTCATAGGTAGCCTCACATAAAAGTTTATCAATATAATTTTCCTTGTAAGATCATGACAAAGATTCTTGCGAAGGAGTTCCTTTAACCTCCCCAAGCTTGAGTAATACTCTCTCCCAGATGTGGCCAGAAGTTAAATATATAGCAGCGGTTATCATAAGCTTCTTTAGGAGTAAAATATTTAAGAAAGAAAACCTTCCTCAAGATACTCCATTCAATAGTGACTTCTTCATCCAAAGACATGTACCAATCACGAGCATTACCAGATAAAGACAAAGACAATAGCTTTCTTTTTACCTGCTCCTCAGAAATACCAGGTAGTCTAAATAAGCCACATATGTCCTCAATTCTCTCCATTTGTGCACGTGCAGACTTAGTTCCACCCCCTGCAAATGGATCTTTCATAACTCTTTTAACATGACCAATGGGAATTTTAAATCTCACTTTAGGTATCTCAGACACAATAGTTTTAACCACTTTAGGAGTAGTGGCATAAGCACTTTCATATAGAGCAAGGTGCAGCGAGGTACGATTCATAAATGTCATAGTATCAATGAGATAAAACAGCAAATAAAATTCAGCTTTCATGTTTCCTTGCCAAACTTCTTACCAATAGCGCAACGCTCCCCGGCAACGGCGCCAGAAAAGTGTCTTGATGACTCCCAAGTGAAGGAGATCAATTGTAGTACCTTTCGATTAGAAAAGGTTGTCGAACCCACGATGAGTTGAAGGTATTGGTTAGCAAGATTGATAAATAAAACAATAAAAGATGCAAGTGTTTTTGGTATTTTTGGTTGTATAGTTGCAATGCAGAAAATAAATAGTAGCAAGTGAAAGCTCTCAATGAGAGAAAGCTCAATCCTCTTATGTGGCAAGAGGACAAGCTCAAGTGATGTGTAACTTATATGTGGAAAACGTTCCCGAGAGCGGCATGGATATTGCTAGGCATAGATATTTATTAAACAACATGTTGCATATCTTGTCAAGTTTTAATCTTCTTTGGACGGAGCCATAATTCGGTATAGCTAAATAAATAAACTACAACCCCTTATGATGGATCATGTGGCCAAGTAAATGACTGCACAAGAATTATTAAGACATAATGTCCCACCATAGCATTACACTCTAAGCTCCCCGATACTAATAACTTCATGACTCGGTCTCAGGTTTACATGTCCTCCCAAGTCTTCCTCAATTCATTATACTACGGTGTTCTCCTATGAGCCCATATAGGTGAAGTGTTGTGTAGTCGACGTTCACACAACACCATCATAGAATCACATAAAAGATAAACTCTTGACAAAATACCAACACATGTTATATATAAATCATTGCCAATTTATCCTATGCCCTCAGGAACATATGGGAACTACTCACAACGTGCAAACATGATGATATTCAGTGGCATAAGTGGTACAACACAATCTGAAAATATAACTTCACCACCAAATAATGACAAGTACTCAATCACAAACATGAATAGTAGCACAAGACAAGTATCTAGGTTATAGCAACTCTCAAACTACGAGGGGAACGGAGTGGATCACGGTGATGATGATGGAGATGGTGATGGTATTGATGGGGTGATGATGTAGAGGCCTCCTCCCATGCCAAGGAGGAGAGGTGATGACGATGACGATGATTTCCCCCTTCTCCGGAGCTCTGGAGCAGCAGGATCTGATCCTCCTCGGAGGGAATCAGGAGTTTCGCCGCCGCCGCGGCCTCAGATGGACTAGGAAAAATTAGGGCGTAATTTTTCGGGCGAGACGAAGGCGTCCATAAAAAGCCCTAGGCGAGGAGGTGCCCGAGGCCCCTTTTGGTGGGTCCCACGCGGCCAGGTACATGGGCCACGTGGGCCCCCTTGTTTTGGGCCTCGTGGCTCTCCTCTCTTCGGTTTTCTTTCCACTGCCTTTCCCTCGATAAAAAACTGACGTGGTATTTTTCTTTTTATTATTTGGGTCCCTGTAGCTCCTGAAACAATAAAAACAAGAAAAGAGAGGTTTTCTGCCTCCCAGAAATTAAATATCAAAAATAGGGACTTTGTATGAAAGTTCCCTAAATCATCTAAAACATGTAAAAACAATGATATAATAATGTAAATAACATCCTAATATGATACTAAAGGTTGTATAAACGATGATATAAAATGCACGTATCACATACATATTTGGAACATAATCGTCACATCATATATGGAAGTTACCGTATATAGATGAGATATAATGTTGCGGGAATTTCATTGAGTGTGTTTTGAATATTATTCAAAATACGAGAGAATGAAAATTCTCATAAAGTTTTAAGGATATTCATGTGCAAGAACCATGGCTGTTTTGTATGGTGGTGAGCATGATCAATTGATTTGAAATCTTGATCATAAAGGAATTTCTTAAGATGTGAAATTTTAAGATCAAAACAAAGTAGTCAAACTTGATTGTTGACAAGTTGAATTTGTAAAAGTTCAATTGACACCAATTAAGATGAGGATTCTCCATAAGGTGTATTTTGAAGAAGTTACTTCGAAAGTGAAAAATACTCATAATGTAAGAGTTGCATTGGAAAATCTTATGAGATAAGTATAAAGGTTAAGACAAGGATTAGATGACAGAATTTTCTAAATTTTGTGCATCAGAAATGATGGGTATGTTTGCATAAAACATTGAGTCTATATTACAAAATCTACAACAAGTAGCAAAGACAGTGGGAGCGTAAAACTTCCATGATGAAGGGTTGTCGGTTCATTGTATGAACTAGGTGTAGTTCTTTACGAAGAAAACAACTAATTGGTAAAACAATGAAATTGTATTCTTAGCAAAGGTTCCAGGGTTTCACCTAGAATAACCAGAAGCTACAAGTTATCATATGATCAATTGAGGTTGTGCATGAAAAGATGTATATCTTTTTGCATAAGAAACATAAAGTTCACATAGTTACCATTTGGGACTAAACAGACAAATGTCAACCACAGAAGGGTGAGCATGAGAAAACACCGAACATCGATCAAGGTGTTAAACTTTTGCAAACTAAACATTGCCAGTTGTGCAAGTGGGAGACTGTTGGATATATGCCCAAAAGGCAATGTATTTATACATGTGACAATGTATTTATACATATATATCTGATTCATATATTATTGATTCGTATTCTCTATGCTATAACTGCAGTGATTTCTAAATGCGTGATTTAGGGAAAAGCTCACCTGCACGTGTAGAGAATATGAATACGTAAAATGTACCCTAGTTCTTTTACGGACTAATTCTTGAATGCTAGATGACGCGGCTTTTCCTAGTCATGGACATAGAGTTTATGTCAGCATCAAGAATGGCATATTATTGGATAATAATATGGTTGGGTCACTCAAGTGTTGGTATGCCAAGAGATTCCATTAAATAGTATTTTTGTCCTTAGCTTTATCACATAAAGGTTGTTGTATAACATGTCCTTGTAACCATGAGGTTATTAGGGTCATGCATGCTGGAAGAGTTACTTTGGTGCTGTTAACCGTCACGGTCGTAACAGGGTGATCATACAGGCAGTTACTGGGTGGTTTCAAGGTGTGTGTATCCTAATGTTCCGAGATGGGTAATTACTCCTCTAGGTAAAGAGAGACACGTCCAGGGCCCACTCGGTATTATAACGGTATCCAATATGTTCTGCAGACAATGCACGGTGAAGTTGCACCGTGTGGGATATCATAATACGACAACGAGTAAATGAAACTTACCGGTAACGAGATAGACAAAGATGATGTGAATCAATCCTTGATTGATTCATGGTATCATGCATGGATCTATGTCTCGGGCGAAGTTCAGCATCGTGAGTAATGGGATTGATATATGATAATCAACAGGTTCAACAGTAGGGTTATTCGCATAACGATAGCATCTACACAAAACGTCCTTGAAACTGTCACTGGCAAGTGATTGGTTGATACCCAACCAATTATAGCTACCCGTTATCGAACCTGTAGAGTGGACACACTTAAACTAGGATTGGTTAGTTGTGTATTATGGTTGGTCTGGAACATGGAGAGAGTATCACCGGCATGGTGCTTGCGTGATAGATATACCTTATCAAGAGAGAAAGTTTGTGATAGAAGTTAGTATCACGGTCGGATTTATTCTGAGGGTTTATAAGAGAGGAATATCCGGAGTATTTTGTCAGCGGACACTGTGTGTCCTGAATCATATGAAGGAGTTTCATATCATAGGAAATTAATTCAGTGAATATTCTGTAAAAGGAAATATTCAAATAAGAATTAATTAGACAAAGTATTATTTAACTATATGTTAATTAAATATTAATTTATTTAATTGATAAAATAATTACGGGAAAATATTATTAGGCCACACCACCAAGTGGTGGTGGGCCGAGGCCCCGATGGGGGCAACCCCGGGCCGAACCCTAAGTGGGCCGAAGGCGCATGGCGGGGCGAGGCGGAGCAGCGGCGGCCGAGGTGGTGCGGCCAGGCGGGCCCCACCTGTCGGGCCGGTGCTATTCAGGTGCGCTGGTCGTGTGAGGTCTTAACACGCCGAGTCGACGACTTCCCGACTGTCTACTAAAACAAGATTTGGATCTAACTTTTTGTTAACTTTTGTGTTCTCTGTACTACTTGACAGTTGATGAATAGATCGGAAATTTCACGTAAGAAAATGAAAATGGCTGCCTTGTTTCAGGAAGAAAAAAAAAAGGAGCCTTGGCCTTTTTTCAGGTCTAGGAAACACAAACTCTAGCATGACCAGCCGATCCTATCCTTCGATAAGAATGGGCTCGCTGTGGAGATGCTTCACTAGATTCCGTTTCAGCATTTGCCAAGTAAATGAGGGGACAGACACCCTACGTGCTGGATCACTGGAACGCAGCAGAAACCGCATGAACACGTGTGAGGCCAGTTCAGGTCTTGTGCCCACTGCCCATCCGGTGCGCGATCTGATCACCGGTCAGTCATCCATTCATCCGTCGGATGTGATGTGAAGACTAGGAAATGATGCATCGTTGTACAGAAGCCGGAGCAGGACAGATGAACAACTGACGCGAAAACGTGATAATTTCGGCATGTCCAGGACTGATAATTTGACACCCATTTCACACGAGCAATCGACGCCTGCCTCGATGGGCAATACAGTGCTATAACTTTTCTCCCTTCCACGATTAGATCACGATCGCTGTCGTGTTGAGTAGAATCCAAGCGAGGAAACGTACTGCTAGCTGCAGTGGAGAATCTGTTGCTGACGGACAAAATCATGATGCGAGATTGACGGTGACTGGTGAAAGGAACCGGGAACGTAACAGGTTGCTACTGCTGGAGCAGTAAACACCAGAGTAACTGTATTAGACAGGCGAGTTTTGTTGAAAAAATGATCGACATGAGCAGTAGCGACAGTGACCTGCAGTGTCTGATTTGAATAGCTTCAGGTCCGAACACAGGCCCAAACCCAGTTCCACTTTGTACCCGATTTCCTGCACCGATGGAGGACGACGTCGAACGAACAAGTGTATGTGACAGCAGATCAGCTGGAAATTGTCACTAGACACAAGGTTTAACTTACGGACTGCTCTATGAACCTTTACAGGAAGTTCTGAAACAGCACCAGCAAAAACCCACACCATGCACGTACTAGTTGAGTTAACTGAATATTTGGAATACTTGTTTCGCCAATAAACACGACAGTGTCGCGCGTGTATCAATCAGATTTTCGAATCGAAAAGATCTTATAAATGTTTAATCCACGTGAAAATCGTGAAAATCCATTCTGCACGCACATGTAACTTCATCTGATGTAGGCAACATGGCCGAACCTGACCGCCGGAATCGAGCATTCGAATGTCTTCTGGGCCGTATGGATCAGGCCCTCCCAGATCACATCCAACGTCACTCCGGCCTTCGCTGGCCGTTGCGTCCCCGCCGCCGCCGTCGCTACGGCTGCTGGCTCTTCACGGTCATCGTCAACCGCGACGACCTTAACTCCCAGCTATAACTGAAATCAAGACGTCCGCCGTCGGGAGGCCAACGGCGACCCCCAGAAGTGAGGCGAGAGGACGATGCAGCACCAGCGCTAACGTCCATTTGCGTCTGTGCGTTCAAGTGCATCTTGGCTATATTTATAGGCGGAATCCTAGTGCAGACTACGAGATATGCAGTAGAGGTGTGCAGGATTAGCTAGTCCGGCCGGCAACCAATGGCGTTCCGGGGTCGGCGCCGTGCCGGACGGGTCGTCGGCGGCTCGGCTGCATCCGGGGACAAGGAGAGCGACCGGCCGTGTACTGCTCTGTGCTCTCTTTGCTTGCAGGGTCTCTGCGATGGAGACAGTTAACTATACTGTTGCGTCTCGGGCCTGTCATATTCAGATGCCGAGGCCAAGCACAAGAGTTCATTCGCGCCATATGGTTGGTAGTGATTTGAGAATGCAAACCAGGATCGAGTATGCCAAGCACAAGATCAAAGTTGTACCATTTTGTTTCATGATAAAACAATACAGTGCAGGGGAAATGGAACGAAGGCTTCCAACTGTTGAACATGTAAGCCTGACGAAACAAAGTTCAGACAACAGTTTTACTGTAGCTGTTCTTGCAGTTTTCAGTTAGCTGTTTTAGCTCGTTTTCAGTTAGAATAAACGGTCGACTCGCAGAGCCTGTTCTCGAGTTTGGACTTGGTAGTTGCTAGCGATCGTTGCGTCGTGGGATGGCATGGAGTTTCGCACGACGCAAGGCATCCTAGGCCATGACCTGACGAACGTGGGATGGCACGTTCAGTAGGCTCAGTCATCGCCAGGTTTTTAGGATCATCGTTATAATCGCAGTATAAATAACAGAAGAGAAAATAGAAAAGTTGTACGTTGTACACAGCACCAAAACCCTCGTCTTCCACCTTGATCTTGAGTGAGTTCAGCGGAATTCAGTGTTCCGCGCCTACATTTGGTATCAGAGCGAGCAATCGTTCCCGAGATCATGTCCGGCGACGGCGAACGCGCGCCATCCGCGACGCCTCCCAACGCAGGGGGAGGAACGGCTGCGGCGGAGACGGCCACGGCGGCAAGATCTCCCGTGCGACAGCGGGGACGGAGCGTGATCAGGAGGGGTGGCGGCAACGAGGTCATCGTACACGAACGCGTGGTGCAGGAGCGGACAAACTTCGGCACCAACATCGTCTACCCCACGCTGACGGCGACGAACTACATCGAGTGGTCCTTGGTCATGAGGATCAATCTTCGCGCGCAAGGCCTCTGGGAGGTTGTCTCCGGCATGACGGTGTCGGGGGAACGCGAAGACATGGTGGCGCTGTCCGCGTTGATCTGCGCGGTGCCACTAGAAATGGTGCCAGCGCTCGCCGTCAAGGACACCGCGCACGAGGCGTGGGAGGCCATCCACATGATGCGCGTGGGCGTGAACCGTGCGCAAGGAGTTTGAACAGATCACGTTCAAGAACGGCGAGTCCCTCGACGCGTTCGGCATGCGGATCACGGGCATCGTCAACAACCTCTGCTCGTTGGGCGACACGGTGGAGGAGATCAAGGTCGTGCAGAAGTTCCTGCGCGAGGTGCCAAGCCAATACGCGCAGATCGCGTGCTCCATCGAGACGCTGCTGGATCTGAACGGCATGTCGATCGAGGAGCTGATCGGGCGTCTCCGATCGGCTGTAGAACGCTGCTCCATCACCACCACTGATGCTGGCGGCCAAGTCCTCCTCACGGAGCAGGAGTGGGCCGCCCGTGGCAAGCAGCGCGACAAGGGCGCGTCCAGCGGCGGCAAGAATGGCGGAAAAGGCAAGCAACCGCAAGGGCGCGACAACGGTCAATGTGGGCACGAGTCCAGCGGCGATCGTGACTGGTCGAAGGTAAAATGTTATAATTGTAACAAATTTGCTGGCCATATCTCCAAGAACTTCCCAGAGCCGCGCTGGGAACGCAAGGGAAAGGCGAATCTGGTACGCGAGGAGGACGACGATGGAGAAGAAGACGTCCTCAACCTCGCCCTGGTGCACGACATCACCACGACGGTCGAGAACACGGAGGAGCGCATACTCCTCAACGAGGAACGCTCCCTGGCACGCAAGGCCGAGGTTGGCGTCCGCTGCGACACGACCTGGTATTTGGATACCGGGGCGTCGAACCACATGACGGGGCGTCGCGAACTCTTCAGCGAGCTCGACATCGGCACCACTGGCGTCGTCAAGCTGGGTGATTGATCAGAGGTGCAGATCGAGGGAAAAGGCACCATCGTCTTCGAGTGCCGCAACGGTGAGCACCTAACGCTGTCACAGGTGTACTACATCCCTCGACTCCGCAGCAACATCATCAGCATCGGCCAGATGGACGATATCGGGTGCGAGACGCGCATCCGACATGGCTGGCTGCGGCTCCGCGATCACGACGATCGGCTCCTCGCACGTGTGAAGAGGAACCCAGGACGCCTGTACGTGCTGCACCAGACAAGTGCACGGCCAGTGTGCCTGATGGCAAGCGGTGCTGATCCAGCATGGCTGTGGCACGTACGCTACGGCCACCTGAACTTCAGGGGCCTACGCGAGCTGGCGCGGAAGGACATGGCGAGCGGCATCCCTCTGCTCGATCGCCTGGAGCAGGTGTGCGACGGCTGCACACTTGGGAAGCAGCACCGGCTGCCGTTCCCGCATGCCACGACGTATCGCGCAGAGCAGAACCTGGACCTGGTTCACACGGACCTCTGTGGGCCGATCACGCCTGCAACAGCAGGAGGGAACAGCTACTTCCTCCTCATCGTAGACGATCACTCCCGCTACATGTGGGTGGAGGTGATCAGATCCAAGGCCGACGCGTTCCAGCAGTTCAGGAAGGTCAAGGCACGGGCGGAAACACAGTCTGGACATCGCCTACGTGCGTTCCGGTCAGACCGCGGCGGGGAGTTCAACTCCATGGAGTTCAAGGAGTGGTGCGAGCACGGCGGCATCAAGCACTTCACCACGGCGCCATACACGCCGCAGCAAAACGGCGTGGTGGAGAGGCGCAACCAGATGACGGTCGAGATGGCTCGGTGCTTGCTGAAAAGCATGGCCGTGCCTGTCATGTTCTGGGTGAGGCCGTCAAGACAACAGTGTATCTGCTGAACCGCGCTCCCACACGCAGCGTCGACGGCAAGACGCCCTACGAGGCATGGCACGGGAGGAAGCCAGTTGTGCACCATCTGCGAACTTTCGGGTGCGTGGCGCACGTCAAGCGCGTCGGCCCCGGCATCGACAAGCTCGCCGATCGATCGACGCCCATGATCTTCATCGGCTACAAGGAGGGATCAAAGGCCTACAGGGTCTACGATTCGGCCACGAAGAAGGTGCGTGTCACACAAGATGTCAAGTTTGAAGAGCAGCGGAGGTGGGACTGGACAACGACGACGCACCACGCACCGAACCTGGACGAACACCTGGTGGTCATCTTTCCACAGGAGTCCACGGGTCCAGTGCCAGCGCCAGCAGCTGCAACAAGTGAAGCTGCACACTCTCCGCGCCTCTCCAACGAGCCACGCACAACAAGTTCTTCTCCAACGCCATCGCCAAGCACTCCAGCAAGCCCCTCTGTCGAAACTGACGAAACTGAAGACAATGGGTCTGCTTCACCTACACCAGCACCTCCACGACACGAGATGGTGACGCGAGCACGAGACGGCATCGTGAAGCCAAATCCAGCATACAAGGACTACGTCATGAATCTGGAGCAGGAGGTGCACGGCGGCGAGGCGATGTGCCTCGTTGCAGCAGAGGAACCAGCTTCTGTCGAAGAAGCACTGGAGCACTAGTGCTGGAAGAAGGCAATGGACGCCGAGATGCTGGCTGTCCAGAGCAACGAGACGTGGGAGTACGCCCCTCTCCCACCTGGACATCGAGCCATCGGGCTCAAATGGGTCTACAAGGTAAAGCGTGATCCTGCAGGAAACATTGTGAAGTACAAGGCGCGCTTGGTGGCGAAGGGCTACGCACAGCGGCAGGGCGTGGACTATGACGAGGTGTTCGCACATGTAGCATGCATGGAGACAGTGCATCTGCTGCTTGCCCTCGCCGCACACCGTGGCTGGTCCGTGCACCACATGGACGTCAAGAGCGCGTTCCTGAACGGGGACCTGCAGGAGGAGGTATACGTTCATCAACCTCCTGGCTACATCAACGACAACAAGCAGAACTTTGTTCTGCGGCTACGCAAGGCCTTGTACGGGCTGAAGCAGGCGCCACGCGCTTGGAATGCCAAGCTCGACGAGTCGCTCATTTGGGCTTTGAGCGTAGTCCACTCGAGCACGCGGTGTACAGGAGGTGCACTGGCGCATCCACGCTGATCGTGCGCGTATACGTGGATGATCTGGTGATCACCGGCTCCAGCAACGATGACATCGACGCGTTCAAGAACGAGATGAAGAAGCTGGTCACCATGAGCGATCTCGGGCTTCTCTCGTACTACCTCGGCATCGAGGTGGTGCAGACAGAGGACGCGATCACTCTCTGTCAGAGCGCATACGTCGACAAGATCCTGCGAGCTGCAGGCATGGCAGAATGCAACGCAGCTCACACGCCCATGGAGAGTCGACTCAAGCTGGGAAAGGCGGCACCCGACGACGCGGTGGACACAACGAAGTACCGGAGCGTGGTGGGAAGCCTCCTCTACCTCTGCAACACGCGACCCGACATCACGTTTGCTAATGGCATAGTGAGCAGGTACTTGGAGGCGCCAGCAGCATCACATTGGGCGGCAGTCAAGCAGATCCTGCGCTACATCAAAGGAACTGCTGGCTACGGATGCTGCTACAAGCGAGGCTCAGGAGGAGCACCGGCAGTAATCGGCTACAGCGACAGCGATTACGCAGGAGATGTGAACGATTGCCGGAGCACGACGGGGACGGTCTTCTTCCTCGGCACCAGCGCGATCACGTGGACCTCGCAGAAGCAGAAGGTAGTGGCCTTATCTTCGTGCGAGGCGGAGTACGTGGCGGCTGCATCCGCTGCGTGCCAGGGCGTCTGGCTGTGCAGGCTACTTGGTGAGCTGATCGGCGACGCTCCACTGAAGACGAAGTTGCGCGTCGACAACATGTCGGCGATCGCACTGAGCAAGAACCCAGTGCACCACGATAGGAGCAAGCACATTGACGTTCGTTTCCATTTCCTTCGTGAGTGCATCGACGACAGCAAGATCGACATTGGTCACGTGAGCACCAATGAGCAGCTCGCCGACATTTTAACCAAGGCGCTGAGGCAAGTCAAGTTCATCGAGATGAGATCAAAGCTCGGCGTCGTGGAGGTGACATCGGATCGTCAGGCTTAGGAGGAGAAATGTTGAACATGTAAGCCTGACGAAACTGTTGCGCTTGAAACGCGTCACACGAACATGTCCTCGTGTACCCGCGGTGCCAGGGGACGCAACTCGCCCCGCGGGAGGCCTGCTTCCAGCGCGATACGCAAGACAACAAGCAGGCTCTTTTTAGACCAGACGCCCCAGCCCCTCGGGACAAGCCCCGTCAGAGGAAGCCGACGACGATTGGCTGAACTAAGCCGGACTTGGCCGCTCTTAGTTCGGTTTTCGATATCCGGTGAAATCTACGCGAAGTCGCCGAACAACGGAAGCATGAATAAGGGTTTGATGGAAAAAAAAAGTAGGTTGTATTGATAGGTTGTCGATTCTTTGCTTAATTTCAATCGGCCATCACCTCTCACATATATGAGACGGATGGACTTCCCGTACAAGTATTGGACTTCTACAAGGCTTACAAATCATAGTCTAAGTCGAATCCATCTCTAAAATAGGCAACTTTCTGCCGACAACGTTGGCTTCAAACCTGCTGGAAAGTTGCCTTTTGCCCTTCCGTGTCGGCTTCAAACTTGTTGGCTACTTTGGAAAGTTGCCTTTTGTCTTCCATATTGGCTTCAAACTTGCCTCCTTCCTTAGAGATGTGATATCTTGATCGGCTTTGTTTTAAACCCGGACTTCAACATCCGTCCGGCCTTTTAGAAAGTTGTCTTTCATTTTCCAGCCTTGATCTTGGAAAGTTGTCTTCCAACTTGCCGGCTCGTATTGACAAAGTTGGTTTCTCCTGAGCCGGCTTGTTTTGACAAAGTTGGCTTCTTTTCCGCCTTGCCTTGACAAAGTTGACTTCCCGCCTTGTCTTGACAAAGTTGACTTTTTCTGCCTTGCTCAACAAGGTTGACTTTTGCCGCCTTCTTTTCTGCCACCTTTATTGCCTTCCTTTGACTTAGCTTGTTAGGTTCTTTTTGGCAACTTTGCACTCCGAATCCAGCTTCCGCCTTGTTCCACTTGATGGATTATTGGCTGCCTTCTTCTGGCCGTCTTTTCCTGGAAACTTCCCAGATCATCATTTTAGCCTTCTTTGCTGCCTTCTTCAAGCTGCCAAGTCTTCCTTCAACCTGCAAACTGGCAATCTGCCAAAAACGGGTGCTAACACATGCCCCCCTGTTTTCTAGTAGAGCTTGCGTACTAGAAAATATTCAATGTAGAAGTCTTTGTCTAAGGGCGATGCTTAAGCTCATCGGCCATATGCTAAGGGCGATATATGTATATCGGCCATACGTGCAACTCATGCAGTTTGCCACACGCTCGGGTGGAACTTCTTCAGGTATTTCCCATTGATAGCTCGAGGCAGCATGCCGCCTTCCAACGTCTCCACCAGATAAGAGTTGCGGGTACTATCCTCGCGACTCGCAGTGGCCCTTCCCAGTTTGGGGACCATTTGCCAAATTTCCGGCTTCTGGAGCCAACTGGCAATATAACCTTCCAGACCAAGTCGCCAATTTGAAAGTCTTTAAGCCGGACCTTCTTATTGTAAGTTTTTGCCACCCGCAACTTCTTCTCAATCTCTCTCAAAGCAATAACACGCTTGTCGGCTACTTCATCAACATTATCCATCATCAAGCTGCAGTAGTCTTCAGCCGACAAGTCATCTTGCTTAGCAAACCTCAAGGCAGCCAGATTCACCTCTATTGGCAAAACGGCTTCTTGTCCATACACCAACTCGAAAGGGTTGTCTTAGTTGCTCCCCACAATGCTTCGGACAGCACTTCATGCCACCTTCTTGGATGGTCCTGCACCTTCTTCTTGATCAGCTTGATCAATATTTTATTGCTTGACTCGGCTTGTCCGTTGGCTTGCGCATAGTAGGGAGATGAACTCAGCATCTTGATTCCAAGTGATTCGGCAAATTGCTTCACCTCCTTAGCCATGAAGGAAGTACCTTGATCTGTGGTAAGAGTCTGCGGAATGCCGAATCGATGGATAATATGCTCTGTAATAAACTGAATCACCTCCTTGTGGGTCATGTTTCTGAGAGGTACTGCTTCAGACCACTTGGTGAAATAATCAGTGGCCACCATACAAACCGATGCCCCTTGGATGAAGGCGGATGGATCATGCCGACAAAGTCAAGCGCCCAACCCGGAAAGGCCACGGTTTTATAATTGGATTAAGAGGTGAAGCCGGCACCAACTGAATATCTCCAAACTTCTGGCAGGCTTCGCATCCCTTGTAGTATCTGAAGCAGTCATTGATCATTGTCGGCCAATAAAATCCTGCTCGCCTAAGCATCCACTTCATCTTGTGGGCCGACTGATGTGTACCACATAAACCATCATGTACCTCTCCCATGGCAACTCTAGCTTCGTCTTCATTCAAGCACTTTAGAAGAAGACCATCAGCTGTTCGGCGATATAAGGCGGCATCCACCAATGTATACTTGAGGGATAAGCGCCGAACTGCTCTGTCTTTTTCGACTTGGATCTTGTAAATAGTCAATATAAGGTTGTCTCCAGTCGTCCGCCAAGTTGTCATTTGCCGCCTTCTTAGCCGGATCCAATAAGCCGGCCTCTTGTTTGGCTTCCTCCAAGTTGACAACTTTTGACTCTTTTGTAGCCGGCTCCAACAAGCCGGCTTTTTGTTTGGCTTCCTCCAAGTTGGCAACATTACTTGCCGGCTGTTCCCTGATGAAGAACATCCCACGACTGACGTGATAGCCGGATGCCTGTTGCGCCAACTCATTGGCAAGCCAATTGTCTTGCCTAGGAACATGGGATATATGGAAATAATCCAACGTTGAAATCATATCCAGGCATCTGTCAAGGTACATGTTGAGTGATCCGCTGTTGCATTGACAAATCTTGGCCACTTGCGGACAATAAGTAACGAATCTCCATATGCCTCGACATGAGTTACCCCTGCGTCCACCAATATTTCTAGTCCGAATAGAAGTGCTTCGTATTCGGCTTCATTGTTAGTGCATAAATAGTCAAGACGACAAGAGGCTTCAAAAACAGTACCGTGTGGTGAAATGTACACAATGCCAACTCCTTGTCCGCTGCTGCAGACTGAGCCATCAAAATAAAGCTTCCACGGTACAGCCGACACAATGTTTAAGTCGGCTTCTTGTTCCAGGTCAATCCGATGTTCAACAATAAAGTCAGCTACAATTTGGCCTTTCATAGATTTTAGTGGTTCATAAGCCAAATCATATTCAATCAACCCGTACGCCCATTTGCCGATTCGTCCACTGAGAATCGGCCTTTGTATCATGTGTTTGAGAACATCGGTCTGACCAAAGACTTTGCATTCACTGGACAGCAGATAATGGCGCAACTTGGTGCAGGCAAAGTAAAGAGACAAACACAACCTCTCTACAAAGCTGTACCTTGACTCGGCATCCAGCAAACGTCTACTCAGATATGTGATGACGTATTCTTGTCCTTCGGCTTCCTGAGTTAAGGCAGCTCCACTACTTTGTCTTCAGCAGCAATATAAAGCCGGAAAGGCTGACCACGAGCCGGCTTCCTGAGAACTGGAGGAGTAGACAGGCAAGTTTTTATCCTGTCAAACGCTTCTTGTTGCTTTGCCCCCCAGGTGAATTCATCGTCGTTCTTGAGCCGAAGGATCTGTGTAAACGCATCAACTTTTCCAGACAAGTTAGCAATGAATCTTCTTAAATAGTTTACCTTGCCCAGAAACTTCTGCATCTCCTTTTTGCAACCCGGCGCTTGTACTTTCTGGATAGCCTCAATCTTTGCCGGATCAACTTCTATGCCATGTTCATGTATGATAAAACCAAGGAACATCCCAGCCGACACACCAAAGGCACACTTCAAAGGATTCATCTTGAGCCCGTACTTCCTCATTCTTTCAAACGCCAGCCGCAAGTCGGCCAAGTGATTTGACTCGTTGTCCGACTTAACCACCACGTCATCAATATATACTTCCAGTACGACTCCAGAAGATCATGAAATATCAGGTTCATCGCTCTTTGATATGTGGCTCCGGCATTTTTCAAGCCAAAGGTCATCACGGTCCATTCGAACAAGCCAACAAAGCCTGGGCAGCGGAACGCCGTCTTAGCCGAATCTTCTTCGGCCATAAATATCTGGTTGTAACCTGCGTTGCCATCCAGGAAGCTGATGACTTTGTGACCTGAGCTTCATTGACAAGCATGTCGGCTATTGGCATAGGGTATTCATCTTTTGGCGTGGCTCGATTCAAATCTCTGAAATCTATACACGCCCTGATCTTGTCGGATCCCTTCTTCTCGACCGGCACAATGTTGGATAACCATTCGGCATATTTGCAGGGCCGAATGAAGTTGGCTTTCAAAAGACGGCCTATTTCCGCCTTTATCCGGTCATAGATCTGTGGATTAAATTTGCGAGCCGGCTGCTTGTGTGGCCTGAAGCCGGCTTTAATAGGCAACCGATGTTCCACCAACTCTCGGCTTAACCCAGGCATCTCGTGGTATTCCCATGCAAAGCAATCCACGTACTCTTTGACTAGCTTGATTAACTTAGACTTATAATCGGCCGCCAACTTTTGCTTCACAAACGTCGGCCTAGGGACAGTGCCATCCCCAATGTCTACCTCTTCAAGTAAGTCGGCCGACGTAAAGCCTTGTCCCAACTTGTCCATATCGTCTGGTTCTTCAATTGCTTCGCACATATCGTTCCTTTCGGCCCGATACTTTTCCAGACGCTTCCGCACCCACTCATCGTTTTGATCCATTTACTTGAGCGGCAGCCGATTGCCACCAACCGGCTTTAAAGATACTGGCACGAATCCGTCCCTGGTAGCACTCAGGAAGTCGAATCCGGATAGATCACGCCCAGAAAGGCATGTAACATTGGAATGTTGCCAATCAACAATCGATTCGGCAAGTGCAATGCACGCCGAATCGTCAGCATGGATGACTTCAATTTCGTCATCAACCCATTGACAAGTTGCTGGTGCATGTAGACGGAACACATTGGTTTGCATGAAGCCAATCTCGTCCCAGCAGCACATTGTAGTTTCCCTGCACCTCAGCAACAAAGAAGGCGGTAGCCAAAGTCTTGCTTCCTACTGTGAGCTCCAAGCTGATAACCCTTTGGCTTCCACTCCTTCTCCTCCTTCGAACCCATTCAGCACCATGTTTGTCTTCATCAGATCACCATCATCTAGTTGCAGCTTTTTGAAGACAGAATATGGCATCAGGTTTACCACAGCGCCGCCATCAACCATCATCCTGGTGACCGGCTTACCATCAATATGCCCTCTGACGTACAAAGGCTTGAGGTGTTTCACCGGCTTGTCAGGTTTCTCGAAGACAACATTTTTGGGTCCAAAGTTAATTTGTGCAACTTCGCCTTCTTCTTCCACATCACGAAACTCAGCCGGCAAGTAATAAACCATGTTGATATCCATGGCCGTCTAAGTCGGCGATTCTTCATAATCCAGCAGATCTTCGTCATCGGTCATATTGCCCGATTCGCTCACTGCTGATGTTGCCATTGTGAGGTCTTCTTCCAACTGCTCCTTATTGCAAGGTCTTGAATTGCCGGCTCCTCCGCCATGTTTGCCGGATTTTCCTCTTGAGTTGCCGGCTCCTCTTCCACCAAGTCCTCATTTGCCAGATTTTCCGTTGCCAAATCTGCTGCCTCTACCTCGTCTGCCCATGACGAGTAAGTAATTGTCGGCGTATCCGCCAACATGGTGTCATCGCTTGCAGCCAGAGCTGATGTGACTGTTGTCAGACCTGCGATAAGGACTGGCCTAGGGATCCACATTTGAGCTGGCAACATTGGTCGTTCATCGTTGAACTTTGCGTCCCTGGATCTCTCAGCTCCTTCTTCTGCCTTCTCCCGGTCCTTGCTCTTTGCAGTTTCCGCTTTTGTGTCTTCGTTATACCGGCGGACACCACTTTGGTTGAGTATATTTTGGATCCCGGGTTTGCACTGTTGTTGTTTGACTAGAGCTGGCTTCATGATCATTGGTTGTTGTCTTTGGACCGATAACAAGTATCGGTTGGCCGCCTGCTGGTTCCATGACTGGATCTTTCAACTTGATTACATGAGTTCCGACAAGCAACAAGTTGTCTGAAACCAATCCGCCTTCTGGCTTCGCCGTTTTAGAACCTTGGGCTTTTATCCGCCAATATGACGAATCCCCAGGATACACAAGCCGACTTTGTACAGATTGTCGGGTTGCTCTACGTTTGAACTCATGATCAGCCGGCCTCTGACGCCGGCTACTTTCCCAGTAGATGGTGACCTGGGCCGTTTGCCATGTTGCCATTGGCGCGACCTTGACCCGGCCTGACGCACGTACTTGTTCAGCAACATGTCAAAAGTTGGCTTTGTCCTCCTTGGTCTATATTCAACCTTGTTTGTCTTCCATCTGCCAACTTCTGGGCTTTTGGGCTTGATAAATCTAGGTGGCAACTTTTCTTACCCTTGCCCCCGAGTGCAGGATTATTGATGGTAATCTTGATGACTTCGACTCCATCGGGTTGCCGGCTCACTGAAACTTGTCTCCTTGCCACCTTGTTGCCGGCTACTTTCCTGGGTTCACCAACAACAATATTAGATTTATTAGCGGCTTCGGCCGCCTCTGGCCGAAGTAGAACCTTCTTTCCTTCCAGGTCTAGCACGTTCATTGGGAACGGCTGTGTGTCAATTGCCATGCCAGCAAAGCTCAATCGTCCATCATTGAGGGCCGATTGGATCTGTCGACGAAAGACATTGCAATCATTAATAGCATGCGAGAAAGAATTATGATATTTGCAGTAAGCCCGCCGCCTTAATTCATCAGGCGATGGTATAACATGATTGACTCTTATTACTTTATCCTTCAACAAGGCATCAAATATTTTGTCGCATTTGCCTACATCAAAGCTGCATTTTATTTCATCATCCCGATTCTTACGAATCGGCTTCAAATCATCACACATGTAAGATTTGGCCTTGTTGGGCCAAACAAACTCTGCAGTATAAATATCGGCTTCATCACTGGAGTCGGCATCATTTTCGACAATGGTAAGCCAACTCCTGCTCATCCGATGCGAGTCTTTTGACTCATTGACCCGACTCTCTTGAGCCAGAGCTCTCTCTTGGACTTGGCCAACAGAAAAGAATTCATGTCCTTCTAACCTTTCTTTCAGGTAGGACCTCAGCCCATTAAAAACCAAGTCAGCCATGTCTCTTTCAGTTATCACCAAATTGTAACATCAGTTTCTAGTGTTTCTAAATCTTTGACATAATCGGATACCGATTCGTCATGTTTTTGCCTAACTGATGTAAGGTGGGACAACTTGAGTTCTATTTCTCCGGCAAAAAAGTGTTCATGAAACTTTTGCTCTAAATGAAACCAAGTATGTATAGAATTAGGAGCTAAAGCCGAAAACCAAGAAAAAGCAATGCCGGTTAAAGACAACGAGAAAAGATGAACTTTAATATGGTCATGATTAGCTTAGCCTAATTGAGCCAAATACTGACTAATATGTTCCCATGTTGACTTATTATCCACCCCATTGAATTTGGCAAACTCAGGCACTCTATAACCAGGTGGATAAGGCTGCAGATCAAAATAATCGGGGTAGGGTTTAATGTAAGTCTATGTTTAGGCATGACCCGAGTTTATCAAAAGCTATTTGGTCCAATTTCCTCCTGAACTCGGCCATCAAATCGTCCATATTGGCCGATTGAGCTGGCACATGAGAAGAATTGGCAGCAGGACCAACTTGCCCCCAACTAGCCGAATTTTGATTCGGCTTTGACTCATGACCAAAAATCCGCCTTGTTTGGCCGGCTGGCTTGCCGGGTTAGGCATACTCTGGATAGGAGTCGGACATGGCAGCGTAGACACAAGTTGGTTTTCCTTGTCTTGACTCATCGGTTGTTTGTCCGATGGCTGATCATGGAGCGTGTTTTTCTTAACATTTTCATGTTCTAACATAAGATCGTAAACATTGGCAGTGCCTTGCGAAACATGAAATTGAATTTCGGCTATCTGCTCAGAGGAAAAAAGGCTACTACTTACATCGGGTTTGTCAATGTTGATGTCCAGCGGTACAAACTCCGGCTCCTTGATCGGCGAGATTACACCTTGCCGATCTACCTTGAAGCTGGATAAGTACAGGTCTTCATCTTCTTGATCCCACTTGGTTCGCATCGCCTGGAACTCCTCGTCTCTTTTCTTCTTCCACGCCTCCAGACCTTGGCGTTGTTCATCCGACAACTTCTCGATAGTTGGCTTGATGATGTTGTTGGTACTGATGCTGGCAGCGTCGGTCTTAGAATTGGTCATTGCTGTCCAATTTGTTAGATCGAATGTCCCCAGCGGAGTTGCCAAAAAGTGTGTTGCGCTCGAAACGCGTCACACGAACACGTCCTCGTGTACCCGCGGTGCCGGGGGAGATACTCCGCAACTCGCCCCGCGGGAGGCCTGCTTCCAGCGCGATACGCAAGACAGCAAGCCGACTCTTTTTAGACCAGACGCCCCAGCCCTCGGGACAAGCCCCGTCGGAGGAAGCCGGCGACGATTGGCTGAACTAAGCCGGACTTGGCCGCTCTTAGCTCGGTTTTCGATATCCGGTGAAATCTACGCGAAGTCGCCGAACAACGGAAGCATGAATAAGAGTTTGATGGAAAAAAGTAGGTTGTATTGATAGGTTGTCGATTGTTTGCTTAATTTCAATCGGCCATCACCTCTCACATATATATGAGGCGGCTGGACTTCCCGTACAAGTATTGGACTTCTACAAGGCTTACAAATCATAGTCTAAGTCGAATCCATCTCTAAAATAGGCAACTTTCTGCCGACAACGTTGGCTTCAAACTTGCTGGAAAGTTGCCTTTTGCCCTTCCGTGTCGGCTTCAAACTTGTTGGCTACTTTGGAAAGTTGCCTTTTGTCTTCCATATTGCCTTCAAACTTGCCTCCTTCCTCAAAGATGTGATATCTTGATCGGCTTCGTTTTAAACCCGGACTTCAACATCCGTCCGGCCTTTTAGAAATTTGTCTTTCATTTTCCAGCCTTGATCTTGGAAAGTTGTCTTCCAACTTGCCGGCTCATATTGACAAAGTTGGTTTCTCCTGAGCCGGCTTGTTTTGACAAAGTTGGCTTCTTTTCTGCCTTGCCTTAACAAAGTTGACTTCCCGCCTTGTCTTGACAAAGTTGACTTTTTCCGCCTTGCCTCGACAAGGTTGACTTTTGCCGCCTTCTTTTCTGCCACCTTTATTGCCTTCCTTTGACTTAGCTTGTTAGGTTCTTTTTGGCAACTTTGCACTCCCGAATCCAGTTTCCGCCTTGTTCTACTTGATGGATTATTGGCTGCCTTCTTCTGGCCGTCTTTTCCTGGAAACTTCCCAGATCGTCATTTTAACCTTATTTGCTGCCTTCTTCAATCTACCAAGTCTTCCTTCAACCTGCAAACTGGCAATCTGCCAAAAACGGTTGCTAACAGAAACAAAGTTCAGACAACAGTTTTACTGTAGCTGTTCTTGCAGTTTTCAGTTAGCTGTTTTAGCTCGTTTTTAGTTAGAATAAACGGTCGACTCGCGGAGCCTGTTCTCGAGTTTGGACTTGGTAGTTGCTAGCGATCGTTGCGCCGTGGGATGGCATGGAGTTTCGCACGACGCAAGGATCCTAGGCCATGACCTGACGAACGTGGGATGCACGTTCAGTAGGCTCAGTCATCGCCAGGTTTTTAGGATCATCGTTGTAATCGCAGTATAAATAACAGAAGAGAAAACAGAAAAGCTGTACGTTGTACACAGCACCAAAACCCTCGTCTTCCACCTTGATCTTGAGTGAGTTCAGCGGAATTCAGTGTTCCGCGCCTACACCAACTACTGCCATTCTTTGAGATGTACAGTGTACACCCATTGTTTCACTTGCAAGAGTGTTGCTTCATTGTAAGACAAAACAAATGGAATGAAACTCCCGTTCTATAGATTATAACAGCTCCATTTTCGAGCTACACTCTGCATCTCACTGTAATAACATGTCGAAAAGAAAAGAAACCACCAGGACAGAATTACGTACAGGGATGCATATGCAATCCTAAATCCTAGCACTAGACAAATAGCACCATCTCATTCTCACCTTACCAACTGATCACTCTCATATGTGCAGTACGTGCACACGAATGCACGCAGCGATGACAGCAGCAAGAGCACTTGCACGCCGGCGTTACACCTTGTCTTCGGCCGGCACATGCCACACCCAGAACTCCTCCTTCTGCCCAGCCCCTCTCTTCCCGGGGCTACCCTTGGGCGACCGGAGCCTTCGCCGGTGGTAGACGCCGACGTCCCTCGCGGCCCTCGGCCGCTCCTTCCTCTCCTTCTCCTCGGCCTCCGGCGTGGCCACGAACAGCACCACCGGACCCGCGAGCACGTCCTCGGTGTCGGTGAGCAGCGGCTCGAGCGCCTCCACGACGGCCGACATGTCCGGCCGGTTCTTGGGGCTGCCGCTCAGGCACTGGTGCGCCACCGCCGCCGCCTTCTGCGCGGCCGTGGCCGGGTACCGGCCCTCCAGCGCCGGGTCCATGATCCGGCGCGCCAGTCTGAGCGGGTCACGCAGCCCGGCCGCGCGTACTCCACCAGGTTCTGCTCCCTGCTCGGCCGGGACTTGTCCACCGACCGCCGGCCGGTGAGGATCTCCAGCAGCACCACCCCGAAGCTGTACACGTCGCTCTTGGACGTGAGGTGGCCCGTCATGATGTACTCCGGCGCCGCGTAGCCGTGGGTGCCCATGACCCGGGTGGACACGTGCGTCTCGTCGCCCTCCGGCCCGTCCTTGGCCAGCCCGAAGTCCGACAGCTTCGCCTTGTGATCCTGCAAGTACACACGGAATTCCATCACCATCAGCAACTTCGCTTGACCAAATGGGCCTTTCGTGGCCCATACATATAAGAAACGGGTAGGATAAATGGGCTTTACCGAGTCGAGGAGAATGTTGGAGGCCTTGAAGTCGCGGTAGATCACCGGCTTCTCGGCATCGTGGAGGAACGCCAACCCTTTCGCGGCGCCGACGGCGATGTTTAGCCGGGTCGACCACGGCAGCACGGTCATGGCAGGGACATCTGCAGGACATCACAGAGGGGGAAAATCATCCCAATATTCGAGCTGAAGCTGTACTATTCCTCAATCAATCAACTGTTCAAGATGTAAACATCATCAGACAGGGAATTGTCAATGCCCGACAGTGTTTGTCGCTTCTGTAAATATACTTGCGTAGGATTCTGATATTCGTTTCATTCTTCCTCGAGGAATTTCTATGGATGTACAGATATTCAACGCGGTAGGAGATTCCGTGATGACTATCGACTAAGAAGAGATCCCAATCAGTGAGGATGGGAAAATGTGGCGTGATTATATTAATCGCGACCTCGACCCGGCAACTATCTCCGTGACCTCACTAGCTTCTAACCTTGTGACCTCTAATCCAACTTCTGGTGCAACCATGAAGGTATTGTTTCAGAGTTCAGTCAAATTTAGTTGGTCAGAACGCAGAAAATCTTGGAACGTAGCTGAGGAAAACCGGGTCCCGCTGCAACTAAACTACTCCATTGTTTAAAAAAATTCGTAGTGCTTGCCAACTTGATTGACTTTTGAACTCAGAGCTGCTCCTCTTGAGTTTCTTTGTGATCAGTCTGCATTTTCTCCATGACCATGGCAAGCAAATGTACTTAGATGAATCAGGTCAACCAACTTATCTTCATCACTAGAGGCTAGAGATAGAGCAACTTTTCTAAGGTTAGGTGCTACTCATCCACGCTTAATTAATCTGGTTCATATGATTGAGAAGACAAACAAGTAATTCTAATTATAGTGTGTAAAAATGCAGTAAACTAAGCACGTACGTCTGTCCAAGAGGTGGTTCTCGAGGCTGCCATGGGCCATGTACTCGTAGACAAGGAGGCGGTGCTCGTCCTCGCAGCAGTACCCGACCAGCTTCACCAGGTTGGGGTGCCGAAGCTGACCCAGGAAGATCACCTCAGCCTGCACGCACGGGATCAATTAGCACGGGTCACATCAATCTATTTCAGAGATAGCATCCATCATTTTTATTATTTGGTTCGATCGTCACCGGACTCTATCCGGCCGCCGTCCGCCTGCCGAAACTGTCACCATCGCTCAACAAACCTAGCTAGCTGTTTTGATGTCGAGATATTGCTATGTCCATTTAGCTAGCGTTGAATGTTACTGGATGGGAATAATTCGGATTATCATTTTATTATTCTCAGAAAATTATATTCAATAGCCGTCTGTCTCTGAATAAAGCATGTTTGAAGCACGGAGATCTTCTTCGTGATTCATTTCAGGAGAACTGGCTAGCTTAACTTGCCTATAAGCATTGCTTGCTGCTGCGGGTAGAGCGTATCTTCACTTACAAAATTGGATTGTGTCACTATATAGTATTAAAATCGATTCATAAGCTAATCCTACTAATTTGCAGTGAATTTCTGCTGTTGTAGCTTTTAAATATCAATTGCCTACAGAGTTACTCATTGTTGCACCAGATGTAAGAGCATCTCTAGCAGAACCCACAAAACGGTCAAACCCGCATAATAATCGCCCGATGCGGATTGAAAACGGTAAAACGGCGGAGCCCAACCCGCAAAAGATTTTGCAGGGCCCGTGAATCCCCGCCTCGGAACGTCTTTTTCGCGGATTTCGGCGCCGAATCTAGGGGCCCCTGCATTTGGTCAACACGGTTGGCGGGCTGAACATTCAGCACCCGCCGGGTGACCTTCAGCCGCGGAACTCGCCGGAATCCGGCCGTTCTTCGCCAAACTCGCCGGAAACTGGAGCCCCAGCTAGCAGCACCTGCTAGCCGGCCCCGAGGGCTCAACGACGGCTCGGCCCCTGGCAGCACCGTCGTCTCCCGGCGGAGGTGCTCGCCGTCGTCGCCGCACACGCTCGACCTCTCCAAACTGCGGCTTCACTGGCATGCGGCGACCGACGGACAGCGGTGCAGGAGCGGCGACCTGCGGCTGCGACGGCAGTGGGCGCATCTGAGGCATGGCCATGGGGCGAAGCTGGAGGCGCGGGGCGGAGCTGGCGACGCATCTTGTGCTAGCTAGCTCAATCGATCCATTGTGATAGCTAACGCAACGATCGATGGGGATGGACGGGAGATGCTAGCTAGCTCAATCGATCCACTGTCATAGCTAGCTCAATCCATCGATGCGGACAGGCGGGCGGGCAGTGAGGATGCGGTGTGGAGGAAGAAGATGGGGAAAAAGAGATAAGAAATATCAGGGGAATATTCTGCAGTATATTCCTTTTTACAGTTTCGTTTTGGGTTTCTGATCTGCGCGGCGACTTTTGAGCCCGCAAACCACCCAAAACACGAACCGTAAAACACGTTTACGGGTTCGCGTTTTGCGGGCTCTGCTAGAGATGCTCTAAGGATTGTATTTAATGATCCTTGTAAGGAACCCCAGCCTTAGCTAGCTAGTTAGCTTGTTGGTTAACCAGGAGGACTCCCTTTAGCTGTAAGCTAGAAATCTAAACCCCCTATTCCTCCAAATCCAAGCATCAGATTGACAGGTTTAATTGGGAAATCTTTCATGAAAAGCTAGCTACTGCAGCCGCATACTACAAGCAGCTTAGACTGTTGCTACTTGCACACGGAAGGAAAGATTGATGCGGACACGTGGAGCTTGGACGTACCAGCCATTCCTTGTGGCCCTGCGCGCCCTCGGGGTCCCAGAGCTTGACGGCGATGGCCTGCGCCTTGAGCCCCGGCTTGTCGACGAAGCCCTTGTACACGGGGCCGAACCCGCCCTCGCCGAGGAAGTTGTCGGCGGCGAACTCGCGCGTCGCGGCGCGCAGCTCGGCGACGGTGAACACGTGCAGGTTGGAGCCCACGAGGGACACCGACAGGTCCTCGTCCGCCGCGCCGCTCAGGTCCGTGAACGACAGCCTGCCGCGGCCGCCGCCGCTGGAGGAGCGCGGGCGGACCTTCTTGGTAGTACGGCCGTGATCGGCGCCGCAGTCGGCAGCGCCGAGGCAGCCGCCGAGGAGCGACCTCCACGGGGACGACGACCTCGACCGCTCCATGGGACCTGCCTTGGCACTGTCGCTCCTCATCGGCAGCTAGCTAGCAATCTTGTCTTGCGACGTCGTCGGCCGTAGCATATACCGCCGCCGGCCGCCGGTCGCCGCGTGTCGTGTGGGACAAGCTCGCGATCGAAGGCGTCGTGCTCTCCGCGGGCTTGTGTCCGTGGGACGCAGCACGGCAGCAGGAGAAAGTGAGAGGAGAGGTATGGCCGTGGTGGGGTGCTGTGGCGAGGCCGCATCTGCTGGTTGGGCGCAATATATAGGCGCGACCTTAATTCTCAGGGGAGCGAGCAGAGCTTGGCTTGGCTCTTGGCTGAATGACGTGGCGTTGTGACGTGCTTGACGCTTTGACTCTAGGAAGGAACAAATGATGTGATAATTTAATATAGTAGTTTTATTCAAATTTGATCCTGTCATGGTGCGAATTTCACTGTGAATTGACTATTTCATTTGGGATTTTAGAATGGGGGTCAAGGAAGGGGCAACGTGCCTGCAGCTTTGCCTAACCACCCACACCATAGCTTACGAATTAGTATCAGTTAGACTTATGACTTGTGACATGTTAGAGCAGTAGCTATTATATGTGTTTGATTTGGTATCTAAATCTGATTGTGGCGAGTCTGAAGAAATCAACTAAATGCTAGATTATATCAGCAATGGGGTGCCTTGGTGGTTATGATCGACCACTCTTAAATTTTGGTATACGATGGCCTTAGCGCCAATTGTTTGTGAGTTTATATATATATATATATAGGAACTTATCCGTTAATGGGGTTGCCTCTAAGGTATTAAGCCTACTTAAATTGTGTTTATGCCTGGCGGTGGCATATTCCACAGGGGCGTGGTTGTCTTGCATGAAACCATTTCTGAACTTTGTAGAATTAAATTAGATGGTGCTTTGTTTAACATTGACTTTAAAAACCCTACGACAAAATAATGTGGCCCTTTTTACATCCAAAGTCGTGAATGAAAGTGTTTAGACTAAAGTGGTGTGACCTGATCGCACATTTTATTCAAGGTGATAGTGCAGAAATAAAGGTGAACAACGACATTGGTATTATTTTCAAACTAAAAACGGGCCGAGACAAGTAGGCCCTTTCTCTCCTTTATTTTTAATGCAGTGCCAACATGTTGACAATTCATATTGCAACGGTGAAAGATGATGTATTTAGTGAATTTGTTTACATGATCTACCCATACATTCCCGATGTGTACAGTGTACGCCGTATTGATTGTACAATTTTCTAAGACTCAAGAAACCGCAAATCGTCGGGGCACCGCCTTTTTTTCTTTTTTTACTTCGACGGTCTCAAACCAACTCATGCACATAGTCAGTCTGCTAATTATGCTGTTACTAATAGCAAAGTTGTTAGGGAGGGAATTTTCTTTCAAATATCCCTCTATTTATAACATTGCATGATGAAAAAAATGTTTTGGTCGCTAATGTGTTAGCTCAGATTCCATTGATTATTGAATTTAGACGAACCACAATCATTTCCGGCACTTAGATATGAAAAACAAATTTGATTTTTTTTAAACTCCTCTGACACTATTACTGGGCATGCCAACTAGGAAGAACAAGCAAAACGCAAAAAGGCACAATGTGGAGTGCTCAGCAAACCCTAACGGTAGGGTATTTGCGAGTGCCGGTGACAAGGCACTCGACAAAAGGCACAATGTTGTCAGTTTCCTCACTTGACTCAGCATGAATGACGGGTTTGTTGGGTGCGTGATAAAATATACTTAGAAATCGCGTATTTCACCAAGTGTCGTGCTTTGCCGAGTGTATTATATTGGCACTCGTTACTCATGACGTATTGTCAGAGTGCTCAATAATATAAACCGGGCAAAAACTAGAATCACTAGACAATGTAGCGTTTTCTAGTAGAGGTGGTTTGGTTGCCACCATGTTGGGCCGGAATCATGAAATTCATGTATGATTCCATACCCAATCTATTTGACCGTCATATAATTGGTCATGTCATTTCACTTGAAATTTCAGCAAATGTATATTGTATGTTATATGTCAATTTCTACCATGCTATTTCACCCGTCAAATGAAATGACATTGCATTTCGACACAAACGAAATGAAACGATGGGTGTCAAACGAGATCACGGTGATTTTCGCCGTGGATATTGTCCAAATCCCCTATACATCGATCCAATCGAGCTTGTTCTCCCTACTGAGCTAGTGGAACAAGCCACTTTGGAGTTTGGACCATGTAGCTCACGCGCACGATGCCTGATTCCTACCTAATTCAGGACCAGTGGCTCTACGTACGTGATTTTTAGTCGCCGCGCGCACACGGGGCGATGCATCGCATCCACATGCATGCCGCTAAATCTGGGCATAATTCGGTGTCAACCCGTTTAAAACCGTGAACCGCACCGCACCGCACCGCATCGACAGTTTCTTCCGGGTTCAGACTAAGTAACCCGCACCGCACCGCACCCGCAGTCTTTACATGGTTTGAGACCGAGCAAACCGCATCGAAACCGACCAAACCGCCTCGCACTCGCCGCCGCCACAGCGTAGGCATGGAAGACGCCGCACGGCGGTCGGCGGAGGCGAGGGGCGAGGGCACGGAGGTCGGCGGAGGCGAGGGGCGAGTGCACGTGCTTCTCGGAGGTCGACGGAGGCGAGAGGCGAGGGGCGAGGCTGCGGCAGACATGGAAGACCCCGACGCCGAGGGATTTCTCGAGGATGGGGGAGTCAACGGCGAGGGCACGGCGGTCCGCGACGGCGAGGTGGCGGCGGCAAGGAAGAATTGGACCTCACCACATCCTCGCCGAAGGCAATTTCGCACTCCTCAGGTTCTGTAGATCCCCTGCATCCTGACTCTGTAGATCCCCTCTTGACTGTTTTACTAGGAAGAACTCGAGTTTCTAGGGATCTGTTTAGATTCCATGTGCACTGATACCAATTTCACCATGTTACATCAGGGATAGCTGATATATAATCAGCTTTTAAGTTAGTTTCCATGGCGTCTAGCTTGTACGCATAGAACACTCAGTAGAAGAAAAAATGGCATTGCACTGAAATCTTGCTTAGTTAGTTTCCATCGTCGGAAACTCTAGCTCCAGTTTGCTGGGTTAGGCAACGGTGGTGTCCTTGGATGCGTTGTCTGGATTGCTCGCCTTGCACGGTTCACCTGAAGTTGCATATGTATGCTGCAAGTTCATCTTCCTGAGACATAATGTCTTTTCACTTGCAATTTTTTAACCAACCATGTAGAATTGACAGTCTTCCTTCTCCCTTTCTTAGCACTGAGCAATTATTCTTTCTGGGTTATTCTTGTGATAGAAATAGTTTCTCAGTTGGGCAATGTGCTAAGTCGGAGATTCTATTCTAAACTGGTAACCATAGTAAACCACATCTAGATTATTCCCGAAACTCATGTCAAGGTCCTCTGCCAAACTGTCTGAAAAATAAGATAAGCTATCTTCATGATTTTCTTGAACACAAACATTATTTTCCTTCTGCATATTGTTTGCTTCCTGGGGTCAACAAGTAATCAGCATCTTCTACATAAATAATCTGCTTATCATTTGGCAAATGTTGGCTCTGCCGAGTGCTAATTCCGCACTAGATTGACTTTGAAATAGAAAACACTCAGCTTTTAATTTAGTTTCCATCGTCGGATGTTCAGTTGGCATCTGGAGACACTGAGGATCCTCATGTGTTCTTGCAGCTGCAGCTGTTTTCAGGGCAGCTGTTTGCAGCTGTTTTGTTACCTTGTAAGTTATGTACTAGTAGTTGTTGTTTATAAATGTGTGTGTGTCTAAAATTCATATTTCCTTTTCAGGCCATACGAACTGATACCCAAGTAACTATGGAAGGTGAAACTGAGTCCACTGCATCATCACCCCAACCACCCTTATTACCTAGAGGCAGAGGGAGTTCTTCTCTGTCGCAAATTCCAAAAACAACCCGGGCAAGAAATGGGATGGGCGCAGCTAGTGGTGAACCTAGGCCATCCAGTAATACTTCATCTCCTGTGAAAGTTAACAGGAGAAATGTCAGGATAAAGAGAAGAACTTCCAAGACAACATCAGATGTTTGGGATTACTTTACTCAAGAAGACACTGAGGATGGTCCAGTAGCAATATGTGGATTTTGTGACCAGACTTATCAGTGTGAGCGAGGTTTCCATGGTACTAGCACCTTGCGGAGTCACTTGCTGTATCGTTGCCCTAGTTGTCCATTCACTGACCATGAGAAGCGAAGAAAATTGCAAGAGGATCATAGGTTCAATGCAGCAGATTGTCGTCGAGCTCTCGCAAAGATGATTATCATGGATGAATACCCTTTTAGTGCTGTAGAAGGTGAAGGCTTTCGGGAATACTCAAGAACTCTTCAACCACAATTTGAACCTCCCTCAAGATACACAGTTGCTAGGGATTGCTTGAATCTGTACTTGGAAGAAAAGATACACTTGAAGGAAGCTCTGAAGCATCAACGAATCTGTTTGACAACTGATACATGGACATCAGTTCAGAATCAGAACTACATGAGTTTGACAGCACATTGGATCGACAATCAGTGGCAACTTCAGAGAAAAGTGTTGAATTTCTGTTTTGTATCTGATCACTCAGGTGATACTCTTGGCAGGAAGGTAGAAGAGTGTCTCCTTGAGTGGGACATTGGAAACATATTTACCCTAACTGTTGATAATGCATCCTCCAATAATACTTTAATTGAGTATTTGAAAAATGTTACCAAAGATTGGGAGTCAACAGTATGCAACAATGAGTTCATGCATGTGAGATGCTGTGCACACATTGTTAACTTGGTTGTGAAGAAGGGCTGGGAAGCTAGTAATGCATCAGTGGGAAGAATCAGAACTGCTGTGCTATTTGCAAAATCATCTCCTGGTAGGCTAGTGTTGTTTAAGAGATGTGTGTTGAAGGAGAAGATAGCTGAGAAGGGCCTCTTTTCGCTAGATTGTGATACGAGATGGAATTCAACTTACCTGATGCTGGAGGATACGGTTCCCTTTGAAAAAGCTTTCAAAAGATTAGGTGACGAATCCAAGTACTATCTCGCATACTTCTCTAAAGTTGGTGGTCCTCCCACAGCTGAAGATTGGTTGGAAGCCAAGAAGCTTATATCAGTCTTCAAGCTTTTCTATAATGTGACCGTAAGATTCTCTGGACAACTATATGTCACATCAAGCAACTTTTTTCATGACTTCATGTTGATGCATAATAAGATAGCCTTGCTGATTCGTGGAAAGGAAGAAGAGGCTGGCCTAGGAGCAATGGCAGAAAACATGAAGCCCAAATTTGACAAGTATTGGGATAATAATGATGGGTTAAACCCACTGCTATTCATTGCTGTAGCTCTTGATCCTCGGTACAAAGTTAAATATTTGGACTTTTGCTTTTCCAATATTTACAATAAGGAGAAGGCAAAATGTTTCACCAAAAAGGTTGAAGATGGCTTGATTAGGCTATTTGAGTGGTACGTTGAAGCTGACTCAGCTGCAAGTAATAGTGAGCCTCCTCAAGCACCACTTGTTGTTGATCTTGAAGAGTGTGCTGAAGATCCTAGAAGGTTGTGGGCTTCCAATTTTAAGGAACACTTGCAAGTCATAGAAAGTAAGGCAGCAAATACAGAGTTGTCTAGATATTTGTCAGAGCCCTGTGAGAAGGATATAGATGACTTTGATATTCTAAATTGGTGGAGTCGGCAAAGGAACAAGTATCCAACTTTATCCAAGGTCGCAAAGGATGTCTTAGCTGTTCCCGTTTCAACCGTAGCTTCTGAATCTAGTTTCAGCACTGGTGGAAGAGTAATCAATCCCCAAAGGAGCTCACTGTCCCCAAAGATGGTGGAAGCATTGATTTGTGGACAGAGTTGGTTAAGGTCATCACCAAACAAAATCGATATACGACAAACCATTGATGATTTACACAAGTATGAGGAACTTGCACGAGGTACCTTACAAGATCCTAGCTCTTAGTAATACCTAATATCCTGTTATTTCAATACTGAATATCCTACTGTCTGCATTTGTTAGATCTTGGGCCATTGGAGTGTGGAGATACATGATGCCAGTAAGCACATCAACGCATCAGGTAGCAAAAGCCTACCTTGTTATCTAGTATTTGGTTTATGGCAGCAGTAGGTATCATCATATATTCATGTATGTTCCTCTCTGATAGTATTGCAGTGAAAAATATATTCCAGTTTTTGAAGGTCGACACTTACAAATTTTAATTGCTAATCTCCTCCTGTTAGAACTTGGGACATGCATGAAAAATGGGTGTTAATGATGCTCCTGTTGCTAATTCTTGATACTCTAGTAGTCTCTTGCAGTGTAGGATATCCATTTTTGGTGTCTGAAAAGTGAAAACTGAACATAGTTTCCATTGCATAACTGAGTAGCAGCTTTCGCCCGTTCTTCAGGTTTCCATGGCTTGTAATTTTTTCTTTCAAGAGTTGGTTCTTGTTCTAGTATGTTGTTTTGTGTTGTCCCATGCCTCGAATTTATAATTAGCTCAGATGTATATGCCTCGAATTTATAATTTTCTCCTAGAAGAACCTAAAACAAACTCAAATTATATTGTTTTACACTTATGAATGCCCCCTTGTGAATGTTAGGGATGCGTGCTCCAGGAGGACTTCAACGACGACATGGAGAGTGTCTGCTGGGTTTTCGGCCAGCTCTGGAAGGGATTATTTTTCATCTGAGATTAAACTGGGTTTCCTTTGGAACGCGTGGTCTCAGTTTTTTTGGGGGGAAATAACTCCTGCCTGCTGCCATTTCAGTTTTTCTATTCTATATACCTGCACAATGTTATCCTTGCTTCTGTTCTACCTGCTGATATGTAAACAACCGAGGCAAATGCATCCTGCCACCATTTTACTTAAGCAAGGTTATTGCTGATATCTAGCATATTATTGTCTACAAGATACTTGCAAATTGAATATTATTATACATGGAAGCTCATATTTTTACACACTAGCTGCTCATACTTTGCATTTAGATCAAATATTCCCAAGCTAAAGTTTCAAAAAAAAAATCCCAAGCTTAGACGCCATCAGCTGAATATAATGGACGCCATCAGCTGAATATCTAAATCCAGCTAGCAGCTAGCAGTCGTACGCCATGAGCCAGCCAGCGATCCTGCCGCGAGCGATCCACGGTTTCAAACCGCGTAAACCGGGGAACCGCACCGCACCACACCGCCGTATCAACCCACATTACACGGTTTAAACCAAACCAACCCACCTAACACCGTGGTCAACGGTGCGGTTTCAGGAAACTACGGAATTCCATCACCATCAGCAACTTCGCTTGACCAAATGGGCCTTTCGTGGCCCATACATATAAGAAACGGGTAGGATAAATGGGCTTTACCGAGTCGAGGAGAATGTTGGAGGCCTTGAAGTCGCGGTAGATCACCGGCTTCTCGGCATCGTGGAGGAACGCCAACCCTTTCGCGGCGCCGACGGCGATGTTTAGCCGGGTCGACCACGGCAGCACGGTCATGGCAGGGACATCTGCAGGACATCACAGAGGGGGAAAATCATCCCAATATTCGAGCTGAAGCTGTACTATTCCTCAATCAATCAACTGTTCAAGATGTAAACATCATCAGACAGGGAATTGTCAATGCCCGACAGTGTTTGTCGCTTCTGTAAATATACTTGCGTAGGATTCTGATATTCGTTTCATTCTTCCTCGAGGAATTTCTATGGATGTACAGATATTCAACGCGGTAGGAGATTCCGTGATGACTATTGACTAAGAAGAGATCCCAATCAGTGAGGATGGGAAAATGTGGCGTGATTATATTAATCGCGACCTCGACCCGGCAACTATCTCCGTGACCTCACTAGCTTCTAACCTTGTGACCTCTAATCCAACTTCTGGTGCAACCATGAAGGTATTGTTTCAGAGTTCAGTCAAATTTAGTTGGTCAGAACGCAGAAAATCTTGGAACGTAGCTGAGGAAAACCGGGTCCCGCTGCAACTAAACTACTCCATTGTTTAAAAAAATTCGTAGTGCTTGCCAACTTGATTGACTTTTGAACTCAGAGCTGCTCCTCTTGAGTTTCTTTGTGATCAGTCTGCATTTTCTCCATGACCATGGCAAGCAAATGTACTTAGATGAATCAGGTCAACCAACTTATCTTCATCACTAGAGGCTAGAGATAGAGCAACTTTTCTAAGGTTAGGTGCTACTCATCCACGCTTAATTAATCTGGTTCATATGATTGAGAAGACAAACAAGTAATTCTAATTATAGTGTGTAAAAATGCAGTAAACTAAGCACGTACGTCTGTCCAAGAGGTGGTTCTCGAGGCTGCCATGGGCCATGTACTCGTAGACAAGGAGGCGGTGCTCGTCCTCGCAGCAGTACCCGACCAGCTTCACCAGGTTGGGGTGCCGAAGCTGACCCAGGAAGATCACCTCAGCCTGCACGCACGGGATCAATTAGCACGGGTCACATCAATCTATTTCAGAGATAGCATCCATCATTTTTATTATTTGGTTCGATCGTCACCGGACTCTATCCGGCCGCCGTCCGCCTGCCGAAACTGTCACCATCGCTCAACAAACCTAGCTAGCTGTTTTGATGTCGAGATATTGCTATGTCCATTTAGCTAGCGTTGAATGTTACTGGATGGGAATAATTCGGATTATCATTTTATTATTCTCAGAAAATTATATTCAATAGCCGTCTGTCTCTGAATAAAGCATGTTTGAAGCACGGAGATCTTCTTCGTGATTCATTTCAGGAGAACTGGCTAGCTTAACTTGCCTATAAGCATTGCTTGCTGCTGCGGGTAGAGCGTATCTTCACTTACAAAATTGGATTGTGTCACTATATAGTATTAAAATCGATTCATAAGCTAATCCTACTAATTTGCAGTGAATTTCTGCTGTTGTAGCTTTTAAATATCAATTGCCTACAGAGTTACTCATTGTTGCACCAGATGTAAGAGCATCTCTAGCAGAACCCGCAAAACGGTCAAACCCGCATAATAATCGCCCGATGCGGATTGAAAACGGTAAAACGGCGGAGCCCAACCCGCAAAAGATTTTGCAGGGCCCGTGAATCCCCGCCTCGGAACGTCTTTTTCGCGGATTTCGGCGCCGAATCTAGGGGCCCCTGCATTTGGTCAACACGGTTGGCGGGCTGAACATTCAGCACCCGCCGGGTGACCTTCAGCCGCGGAACTCGCCGGAATCCGGCCGTTCTTCGCCAAACTCGCCGGAAACTGGAGCCCCAGCTAGCAGCACCTGCTAGCCGGCCCCGAGGGCTCAACGACGGCTCGGCCCCTGGCAGCACCGTCGTCTCCCGGCGGAGGTGCTCGCCGTCGTCGCCGCACACGCTCGACCTCTCCAAACTGCGGCTTCACTGGCATGCGGCGACCGACGGACAGCGGTGCAGGAGCGGCGACCTGCGGCTGCGACGGCAGTGGGCGCATCTGAGGCATGGCCATGGGGCGAAGCTGGAGGCGCGGGGCGGAGCTGGCGACGCATCTTGTGCTAGCTAGCTCAATCGATCCATTGTGATAGCTAACGCAACGATCGATGGGGATGGACGGGAGATGCTAGCTAGCTCAATCGATCCACTGTCATAGCTAGCTCAATCCATCGATGCGGACAGGCGGGCGGGCAGTGAGGATGCGGTGTGGAGGAAGATGGGGAAAAAGAGATAAGAAATATCAGGGGAATATTCTGCAGTATATTCCTTTTTACAGTTTCGTTTTGGGTTTCTGATCTGCGCGGCAACTTTTGAGCCCGCAAACCACCCAAAACACGAACCGTAAAACACGTTTACGGGTTCACGTTTTGCGGGCTCTGCTAGAGATGCTCTAAGGATTGTATTTAATGATCCTTGTAAGGAACCCCAGCCTTAGCTAGCTAGTTAGCTTGTTGGTTAACCAGGAGGACTCCCTTTAGCTGTAAGCTAGAAATCTAAACCCCCTATTCCTCCAAATCCAAGCATCAGATTGACAGGTTTAATTGGGAAATCTTTCATGAAAAGCTAGCTACTGCAGCCGCATACTACAAGCAGCTTAGACTGTTGCTACTTGCACACGGAAGGAAAGATTGATGCGGACACGTGGAGCTTGGACGTACCAGCCATTCCTTGTGGCCCTGCGCGCCCTCGGGGTCCCAGAGCTTGACGGCGATGGCCTGCGCCTTGAGCCCCGGCTTGTCGACGAAGCCCTTGTACACGGGGCCGAACCCGCCCTCGCCGAGGAAGTTGTCGGCGGCGAACTCGCGCGTCGCGGCGCGCAGCTCGGCGACGGTGAACACGTGCAGGTTGGAGCCCACGAGGGACACCGACAGGTCCTCGTCCGCCGCGCCGCTCAGGTCCGTGAACGACAGCCTGCCGCGGCCGCCGCCGCTGGAGGAGCGCGGGCGGACCTTCTTGGTAGTACGGCCGTGATCGGCGCCGCAGTCGGCAGCGCCGAGGCAGCCGCCGAGGAGCGACCTCCACGGGGACGACGACCTCGACCGCTCCATGGGACCTGCCTTGGCACTGTCGCTCCTCATCGGCAGCTAGCTAGCAATCTTGTCTTGCGACGTCGTCGGCCGTAGCATATACCGCCGCCGGCCGCCGGTCGCCGCGTGTCGTGTGGGACAAGCTCGCGATCGAAGGCGTCGTGCTCTCCGCGGGCTTGTGTCCGTGGGACGCAGCACGGCAGCAGGAGAAAGTGAGAGGAGAGGTATGGCCGTGGTGGGGTGCTGTGGCGAGGCCGCATCTGCTGGTTGGGCGCAATATATAGGCGCGACCTTAATTCTCAGGGGAGCGAGCAGAGCTTGGCTTGGCTCTTGGCTGAATGACGTGGCGTTGTGACGTGCTTGACGCTTTGACTCTAGGAAGGAACAAATGATGTGATAATTTAATATAGTAGTTTTATTCAAATTTGATCCTGTCATGGTGCGAATTTCACTGTGAATTGACTATTTCATTTGGGATTTTAGAATGGGGGTCAAGGAAGGGGCAACGTGCCTGCAGCTTTGCCTAACCACCCACACCATAGCTTACGAATTAGTATCAGTTAGACTTATGACTTGTGACATGTTAGAGCAGTAGCTATTATATGTGTTTGATTTGGTATCTAAATCTGATTGTGGCGAGTCTGAAGAAATCAACTAAATGCTAGATTATATCAGCAATGGGGTGCCTTGGTGGTTATGATCGACCACTCTTAAATTTTGGTATACGATGGCCTTAGCGCCAATTGTTTGTGAGTTTATATATATATATATATATAGGAACTTATCCGTTAATGGGGTTGCCTCTAAGGTATTAAGCCTACTTAAATTGTGTTTATGCCTGGCGGTGGCATATTCCACAGGGGCGTGGTTGTCTTGCATGAAACCATTTCTGAACTTTGTAGAATTAAATTAGATGGTGCTTTGTTTAACATTGACTTTAAAAACCCTACGACAAAATAATGTGGCCCTTTTTACATCCAAAGTCGTGAATGAAAGTGTTTAGACTAAAGTGGTGTGACCTGATCGCACATTTTATTCAAGGTGATAGTGCAGAAATAAAGGTGAACAACGACATTGGTATTATTTTCAAACTAAAAACGGGCCGAGACAAGTAGGCCCTTTCTCTCCTTTATTTTTAATGCAGTGCCAACATGTTGACAATTCATATTGCAACGGTGAAAGATGATGTATTTAGTGAATTTGTTTACATGATCTACCCATACATTCCCGATGTGTACAGTGTACGCCGTATTGATTGTACAATTTTCTAAGACTCAAGAAACCGCAAATCGTCGGGGCACCGCCTTTTTTTCTTTTTTTACTTCGACGGTCTCAAACCAACTCATGCACATAGTCAGTCTGCTAATTATGCTGTTACTAATAGCAAAGTTGTTAGGGAGGGAATTTTCTTTCAAATATCCCTCTATTTATAACATTGCATGATGAAAAAAATGTTTTGGTCGCTAATGTGTTAGCTCAGATTCCATTGATTATTGAATTTAGACGAACCACAATCATTTCCGGCACTTAGATATGAAAAACAAATTTGATTTTTTTTAAACTCCTCTGACACTATTACTGGGCATGCCAACTAGGAAGAACAAGCAAAACGCAAAAAGGCACAATGTGGAGTGCTCAGCAAACCCTAACGGTAGGGTATTTGCGAGTGCCGGTGACAAGGCACTCGACAAAAGGCACAATGTTGTCAGTTTCCTCACTTGACTCAGCATGAATGACGGGTTTGTTGGGTGCGTGATAAAATATACTTAGAAATCGCGTATTTCACCAAGTGTCGTGCTTTGCCGAGTGTATTATATTGGCACTCGTTACTCATGACGTATTGTCAGAGTGCTCAATAATATAAACCGGGCAAAAACTAGAATCACTAGACAATGTAGCGTTTTCTAGTAGAGGTGGTTTGGTTGCCACCATGTTGGGCCGGAATCATGAAATTCATGTATGATTCCATACCCAACCTATTTGACCGTCATATAATTGGTCATGTCATTTCACTTGAAATTTCAGCAAATGTCTATTGTATGTTATATGTCAATTTCTACCATGCTATTTCACCCGTCAAATGAAATGACATTGCATTTCGACCAAATGAAATGAAACGATGGGTGTCAAACGAGATCACGGTGATTTTGGCCGTGGATATTGTCCAAATCCCCTATACATCGATCCAATCGAGTTTGTTCTCCCTACCGAGCTAGTGGAACAAGCCACTTTGGAGTTTGGACCATGTAGCTCACGCGCACGATGCCTGATTCCTACCTAATTCAGGACCAGTGGCTCTACGTACGTGATTTTTAGTCGCCGCGCGCACACGGGGCGATGCATCGCATCCACATGCATGCCGCGCCGACGCGTCCGAGCCACGAGAACAAACTGCTACGTCGACCATCCTACTAGCTCCAAAGGGAGCTGGTGTGGTGCGCGCGCCGAAAAGCGCTCGCGCTCGTCTCATCCCGTACATACAATCCGTAGCTGGCTAGCGCGGCCAGTACGCCATGTACGTGCTTGACTCTGTGGAACCGATCGGAAAGGAAAGAAAAAGGTTCACTTTGTACCTCGAACTCTCGATCTCACAGAGGTTGGACAGATTGAACGATGAAGCAGAATGGCGCACCAGCAAAAAGAACGGAAAAAGTCCAAATTAAACCTTGAACTTGAACTTGTAGGTTAGACCTCAAACTTACAAACCTTAAAATCAGCATACTGTGAAAAATTCGGGTCAGTTGGTCAGCTTGGCTAAATCAGGTATATTTTTCAGTCCAAATACAAATGTCTATACTAGAGCTGATATCTGTCAACAGTTGCACATTGACACAGAGGCACTGTCTGACAAATACTTAGGTCTTCCAGCGATGGTGGGTGCTGATAGGAGTGATTGCTTTAAGCATTTTTGTGAGAGGATTAAACAGAGACTAAAGGGATGGATGGAGAAACAACTATCACTTGGAGGGAAGGAAATTTTATTGAAAGCCATAGCACAGGCAATTCCGGTGTTTGCAATGTCGGTATTTAATTTACCTAAAGGTGTATGCAAGGAGATTACATATTTAATTGCCCAGTTTTGGTGGGGCGATGATGAGGATGATAAAAAAATGCATTGGTATTCTTGGTGGAAACTTTGTTTTCCGAAGAGTGAGGGGGGCATGGGGTTTAGAGATCTTCACTCCTTTAATCTGGCCATGCTTGCAAAGCAATGTTGGAGGCTGGTTACAAATCCAGATTCTTTGTGTGCACGAATATTGAAAGCTAAATATATTTTTTTTTGAAACTTTTATGACAGTAGGAAAGGCTCCTACTGCCTCTATATTAAAACACCCCTCAGGAGGGCCAGGAGTAATTACATGGACAGATTATGAATTTACACAAGGAGGATCTCTAGCTACTTATAAATCAGCAAAAAAGAGTATATAAAGGAATGCTTGTTCTCCTTAGTCCTATGAACCAAAAGGGAGAAGTCAGTTTTGAATCTTGCTTTCCAGGAGCAAATGTCAGGGGTGATCCCATTGAAGTAAAAGTCATTCCTCTCCTTCCATAGGCTCCAAGTAGCCACTGCAAAAATGTCCATGAACATGGCCCTGTTCCAGTGGTCTCTGGCATAAGCAATTAGTTGTAGTCTGTCCAGAGTATCATCAGCAGGGATCGTGAAGCCCAAGGCCTCCCAGCAATCTGCAGCAAAAGCACATTTGAAGAAGAGATGTTCCACGGTCTCTTCTACATTAGCGTTGCACATGGAGCAGTCAAAATTATTCCCAATGTTGTAGTGTCTCCTTCTCAGCATATTCCTGGTATTCAATCTGTCAGAGAGCAAGAGCCAGCAGAAGAATTTTATTTTCGGTATACACTTTGTTTTCCATAACCAGTTGAAGGAGATATGTGGAACAATATCTCGAAAGCAGAATTTGTAGTATTTATTTGCTGAGTAAGTATCAGAGCCCCAAACATAAGTCCATTGGTCACGCTCCCCTGATGTTAGAGATATCTGATTGGTGGCTATCTGAGCCTGTCTGAGTTCCATCAGAGCTTGGGGAGAGATAGGCAGGGCAAAGTTTTCTGACTACTTTAGCAGAAACATCCTCATTTAGGGCAAATGAAAAGGCTCTCGGGTAATTTTTGATGCAATGCCCTCTCCCCAGGGGTCTTTCCAAAACAGAATGGAATCCCCTGTTCCAATAGTGCAATGGGAAATACCTCTATAGATAGGTGATAATTTACAGACATCCTTCCACCAGAATGAGCCACAGCTATCAGTTGCATGCGGAACTGAGTTGGTATAGTATGCTTGCCAGATCAGTGTAACCCAAGGAGTGTCCACCTTATTATAGAACTTGTGTAAATATTTTAAAAGTAGTGCCTCATTCTGTACCTTTAAGTTGAGGATGCCCATTCCTCCTTTATCTTTAGGTCTACAGACTTTCTCCCAGGCAATTAAAGAATTGCAGTGCTCCCCATCTTCTGTCTTTTTATTCCACAGGCAATGTCTTCTGATTTTATCCACATGCTCAAGAATTTTAGGATGCATTTTAAGGGCACACATGGAAAAGGTAGCAATAGAAGTGAGCAGAGTATTGATAACAGACACTCTCCCACTGTAGGACATCATCATAAAATTAGCAGTCATTGCTCTCTCAATTCTGTCCACAAGAGGCATTAGATCCTGCACAGTAGGTTTGGTAGTGCCAAGTGGAAGTCCAAGATAAGTGAATGGCATAGCACCAATGTCACATCCAAGCATACCTGCAATTCCAGCAGCTCTCTGAGCACTCACATTAATTGGGATCATCACTGACTTGTGGTAATTAATTTGCAGACCAGTTGAGTTTGCATATGTATCAAGAATTTCTTTCATTTTGGCCACTTGAGTCAGGCAAGCTGGCATGATTATGAGGGTATCATCAGCATATTGCACCACTGGGTAATCCATCCCAAAATCAGGAGAGAAGGGTGCTTGGAGAAGCCCATCTCTGAAAGCCTTGTTTATTGCTGATTGCAGCAAATCTGCAGCTAGGACAAATATGAGAGGTGATAGGGATCACCCTGTCTGACACCTCGTTTACAATGAAACTGTCTTCCTGGGACTCCATTCAGAAGGACAGAAGACATTCCTGAGCTGAATATCATTTCAATCCACTGCAGCCATTTGGCATCAAAACCCATCTGTCTCATGATATTAATCATAGCTTTATGGTCAATGGTATCAAAGGCTTTTGCAAAATCTAATTTTAGCAATATAATTTCCTGTTTAGAAGCCTGGCATTGATGAATGAACTCAAAAGCCCAGGCAATGCAGTCCTGAATTGTCCTCCCCTTTAAGAAGCCATATTGATTTTTGTGTACAGTTTTCAGCACCACTTTTTGCAGTCTGTTGGCTAGAATTTTTGTAATTAGCTTTAGACAACAGTTCAGCAAGGTGATTGGTCTGTAATCATTGACTGTTTCTGGGGAACCAATTTTGGGGACAAGGGTAATGAACCCAGTATTAATGCTTTCCATATTGAGATTACCAGCATGGAACTCATCACAAAGAGCATAAATATCTCCCTTAATAATGTGCCAGCAAGTTTTCAGAAATTGTCCATTAAATCCATCAGGTCCTGGAGCTTTATCATTTGGCATGTGTTTAACTACATCATCAATTTCCTCATGAGTGAAGGGAGTTGAGAGGCAGGCAAGATCATCTCGAGGTGTGATGAGAGAAGCAAGATCAAATCCCATAGGTGGATGGCTAGCTGTTCCAAGCCGACATTTATAAGTGTCAAAAATTAATTTTTCCTTATCCACATGAGAAGTAACCTGAGAGCCATCTGGCAGAGTGAGCTGAGCAATGGAATTCCTTCTGTATCTTTCAGTGGCAATAGAGTGGAAGAATTTGGTGTTTTCATCCCCAAATTTAGTCCATCTGATAGTACATCGTTTCTTCCAGTATTGCCTCTGATAATCCAGTAATTTGAGTAAATGAGCTCTAATAATTTTTCTGAAATTTGCCTCTGGAACAGAAAGTCCCCTTTTATCCTCCAGATTATCTAATTCCAATAAAGCTCTGTTACAGTTATCAATGCATATGGATAATTTTGAGATTCCTTTGCTCCAGAATTTAAGATCATATCTGAGACGTTTCAGTTTGGCATTCAGATTGGCAGCACTGTTTTTCTTATGAGTTGGTTTAGCCCAGCTTTCAGCTACTGTCTGTAAAAACCCACTGTGTGCTGTCCAGAAATTTTCAAAACGAAACAGTTTGCTGCCTGGGATGTTTGTCTGAATCGACACCACACAAGGCGTGTGATCAGATGTCGGTTTCCCTTGTGGATTAACAACCGTAGCAGGATAGGATTGTGTCCAATGCAGGGAGGTAAAGAACCAGTCTAGCTGTTCGAGGAGGGGATCTTGTTGCATATTACTCCATGTAAAGCTTCTGCCTTTAATGGGTAATTCTGTAAGATTCTGGGATCGAATTATATCATTGAATAATAACATATCATCAATATTTCCTCCTGGTTTGTTTCTGTTAGAAGGGGATCTAATGAAATTAAAATCACCCACAATGAGCCAGTCTTCACCATCAGGAATATTTAGCTCATACAACCAATCAACAAAGGCATCTCTTAAATCACCATCACAAGGCCCATAGATGTTCATTAATGTCCAGGAAAAAGAATCCAGTTTAGAGGTGAAATGAATTGACAACGCAAAGGGCTGGCAGTGCATGACTAATCCAGTGAACACACAGCTTTTCCAAATAATAATTAGACCCCCTGAAGCACCATTGGATGGAACGTAAACAAATTCATCAAAGAGCTAGGGCAACAGGATTTAATAAAGCTCATATCAAAATGCGATTTCTTGGTCTCTTGCAAGCAAACCACATCACAACCACTTAGTTTGATAGCATTGAGTAGAGCCAACTGTTTAGATTTGGCATTAAGCCCCCTAATGTTCCAGCACAAAATAAACCACTTCCTTAAGTAATTCATTACAATAATAATAATAAAAGGCCTAGGCCTCCTGGATATCTTCCTCCTGTGGGCTAGCCAACAGCTTCTGGGTAGACATCTCTTCAGGTGGAACACCACACATCTGGACACCAATTTGCTGCAGGAGAGGGATTGGTGTAGGAGGAGGAACCTGATCAGAAGTATCTGCACTGATAGCCGGTCCTGTTCATCAGAGTTGGAGGTAACATCCACAATCCTGGGAGTAACTCTGTTTTTCACCTTGGATTTCTTGACTTTAGCATCAGAAATTAGATGCACCCTAAATCCAGCATATTTATTTGCCCTTGGACTCCTTCTGACCTGGGAGGTGACAATGGGAACAGCAGGGGCATCAGTGTTCAGTAGAGCTTGGTCAGCTTCCAGCAGAGCTAAATCCAGTCCAGAACCATGTTGCAGTGATCCCTCATCAGTGAGTTCTAACAGACGAGCAGTTTTTTTAGGTGGCAGTGCAGATAAATTCAGAAACCATGAGCTCGTTTCCCAGTCCCAACTGAAACAAAAGAGAAGTTCTGAACATGGGCCATCTTCAACAGTAGTGGGCTGGGACAGAAGGCCTTTTTAACCCATTTGTCTATCAGTGACAACTGGGTGACAGTGTCTTGTTCGAAGGGAATCAGGCCCATTGCCAAAGATTGAGCAAAGTGCAGGCTATCAACTTGAGCAGCAGACAGAGACTTATTGAACAGCTTCAGTGTGGCAAAATCTGACAGGGCCATGGTGTTAGCATGGGCCAGAGCCCCTTCACTCACAACCACAGACTGGATAACAATCTCCTCTGCTTCTTCAGTTTCTGGGCTGCTAATGGATTCAGTCCATGCCTGCATGGGGCTGTCGACCAGATTGGAGGCAGGTGGAAAGCCAACATGAAGAGCCACAGCTTGCTCCCCCAAGATGGCCTGGAAATTGACCAAAGGTGGATCCACCATCATTAGTTCAGCAACTGGCTCCTCCAAGTGTTGTTCCTGTATGTTCATGTTCTGTACTGGAGCATGGACCTCTGCATGCTGCATTGGGATATTCTGAATGTGCTGGTGACCATGTCCATGGTTATTGAACTGTGCATTGTGTGCTTGGTTCAGTTGCAGCCAGTTGGCCAGCTGGTTCTGGTAAATCTGCTCAGCAGTGAGATCAACCCCATATTGGGGATGTGGGTTCCCATCCTCTGGCTCTGGATCCTCAGGAGGTGGTGGTACATCATGCAAGTGAGCATTCCAGTCAGCACTCCTGAGCATGTAAACAGGAACAGTCCAGCTGTTTCTAGCACCTCCCAACTGTGTAACAACAATGCTCCTCGGCACAAATTTCGGATGAACAAGCCAAACTTTAGCAAGCACATATTTGAGGTTTCCCCTGGGGTGGTGCCAGACGGAGAGCAGGCCAAAATCCTCCACAGCACGGTTCACATAAAAAGTAGTCTGATAATCCAATGGAAACCCAAGAAAAAGAATCCAAGTCTCTCTACCAAACGCAGCTAGGCGTCTGTTCTTGGCCTGGTCGTGCCTAACAAAAGTGACAGTAGTGATTTCATCTACCTCGAACGTCAGCCCAATGACAGTATCCGCAGCCAGAGAATCAATAAGCTTGAACACCCCTAGCCCAAACGGATGGTCATCCCAATCGAAAGAATCATAACCAGCCTCATCAAGAAGACCCTTAACAGCCTGCCTCATCGACTCGCGCAACTGGATTGGAATAAAGCGATTGGTTTCGACAATTACCACACGGTCATGGTGCAGGGGCGGCAATGGGGGAACCACCATCATCGTGCGCACCTTCCTATCAGCCGGGCCGTGGTCGATGGTCATGCCGTCGGGGATGAACGCCAGGGGATTCACCGGAAAGTTCGCCATTGGCTCCGCCGATGTCTCCGCCTCCTCTGCTTCCGCCACCGAGGGTTTCACTGTAGCTTGGGGAATAGACGTGGAAGACGAGGGAGATGAATCGGCAAGTATAGGATCGCTAAAAACAAGGGGTAAATCCGCATTTTCCTTTTCTGTTGTAGCTTTCCGTTTAGGAACCCAGATTTTTCTGCTAGGAGAGGATTTGGCCGGCGGCGGCTCTGCCTGCTTGGGCCTCCATTGTTTCCTCGCAGTGCAGTTAGCCCATTTATGGCCCAGCCCATTACAGGTCCAACAGCGTGAGGCTCGCATCTTAATTGTTTTTTTTAGAGCAGTCAGAGCAGACTTGGCCCAAAGTAACACATCTCTACATACCCCTTTGCAGTTGGGCCTAAGGTGATCAGTAAGCCACAACGAGAGCAACGACCCAGTAATTCAAACAGCAATTTGTGGGCGGGATAAAAGACAGGTTCAAAACATCCATGATTTCCGGATCAGAATATTTGGCAACACGTAAATCATTGATATGCTCAAGTGTTACCTTTGGTAGAGCAGCAGAAAACGGCCGAATAATATTATCTTCAATAAAAGAATTTGACCCGGAAATCCCTCGATCCAAAGAAATCGGATCAAGAAAACTGCCAAAGAAGACCTTGTTGACTTGAGTTGGAGCGATCATCATTGGGGCCGGAGGAGTCACCGGCGGCGGCGTGAAGGAGCCAAACTTGATGGGAGCACATCAGCATTATCATGAAGAGATGAATCAACGAGACCAAACTTAGACAATTCAGCCGATGAAGAAGTATGATCCAGAGATGCACTTTTAGCTAGGAAGTTCAAGTTAGGCCGAATCAGTGTCGGACTTCTCTGAGCAACATGTAAATCTTGTTCAGTAGAAAACCAGGATCCACCAGAACCAAAAGGGGCTGAATCAGCAGAAGGTTTTTCGCCTCTAAACAGATGAAAGTGGCAAATAAAATCCGGCCAAACTCGATCTTTAAGCCCATAAATGAAATGTCCAACTTTGCTCGAGACCAGGGAAAACCGAAATCTTCTATCGCTGAGTTTGAAAACCCTGAAAGCTAAATATTATCCATATGGGAGTATATTGCAGGCTGGACCGAAAAATGGGTCATCTTTCACTTGGCAAAGTATTGTGGCGGGTATTGCAACATTTAAACGGGGATATATATGACGAATTGGTTCTGGAGAATCTGTCAATATATGGAATGATCCATGGATTCCCTCAAGTCATGATAGGAGAGTGGTGTCACCCTGGGGGCTGTCTATTTTGACCAGAGTAAGTGAGCTGCTGGATCCGTTAACAGGTACATGGGATATGCAAACTTTAAATGAAAATTTCTTTGCTGTTGACGTTGAAAGAATTATGAGGATCCCCTTAAATGTTCAAGCTTTTGATGATTTTATTGCGTGGCATTTGAATAAAGCGGGAACATTCTCAGTTCGATCAGCATACCAAGCGGAGTGGATTCACTCGTTTAGGGGCCATGCAAACTCGTTTCCAGGCCCACGTATTTCTTCTTCGCCGGCTGTTTGGAGAACTCTTTGGAAACTTGAAGTTCCACGAAAAATACAGATTTTTGGTTGGAGAGTGTTACATGGAATTATACCGTTGAAGTGCATACTTGCCAATAGGCATATTGGAACATCTGGTGAGTGTCCTATATGTCACGGCGCAGCAGAGGATGTTAAGAGCATCTCCACCGGGGCCTCTAAAGGACCCCCAAAAGGCCCTTTGAGGGGCCGGACACCAAAAACGTCCACCAGCGGCACCCCCCAAAGCCTCGCCCCGAGTGATTTTGTGTCCGACATGCCCTCCTGGGGGTGCCGGACATCGCCTCGGCCATGGCCCGCCCGTCATACGCACAGCCCTGCCCAGGCGTCATTTATCGCGCCGTGCAGGAGGCCGGTCTGGCCGCGTTAATGGCGTAGTCGTCGACGGTTTCCAACGTGATGCGACTGGACGCCGGTGCGCCTGTACGCACGCAAACCATTTACGCCGGCCAGGCGACGCGACGGCTCCACAGGCGGCCAGGCCACGCGGCTGGCATTGCCGATTCCCCACGCGTCGCATTAACGCCGGCCGCACTGCCCCTGGCCATGTTAAAAGCCGGCGCCCGTGGTCGTGCTTATCCACCCCGCCCTCCTCTCCACCTTCTCGTTCTCCTCTCTACCTCCAGCGAGCCGTCATGGCATCCAGTGGCCGCGCCATCCTAAGCAAGGACGCCTGGGAGCTGCACCGCTACGGGCTCCTCGCGCCTCACGACTGCCGGCTGCCCAAAGGCTGGTCCATCTTGGCCGGTGGCCTCCCCATGCCACCGCTCCCCGAGACGGACAAGCAAATGTGGAGGTTCATCACTCGCCGGCGCAGCTGGATGACGCCGGCAGAGCGGCGCCTCCCCGAGAACGACGACGGCCAGGCCAACTGGGGCTGCTGGCTGGACCGCTTCGAGCGCGAGCGGGCGGCGGTCATCGCCACGAACGACGGCCCCAACTCGCGCACCATGCGGTACAACACCACCGGCCGCAAAGACTGGTGGGGAGCAACCGGCCACACGGTTGCCTCAGCCATCGATGCGGCGCGGCGCCACGCTGCCACGGGCAGCGCCATTCCCTTTCGCTTCCTCCCAACTCCACCAGAACGACGACGCCAGGTTGTGCGCCGCCACGCGGTGGTGGCGGCATCACCATCGGCGAACGCCGCCGTCGTTCGCCGCCACGCCCGCGCGGGCGCCTCTTCCTCCGTCAACCCAGGGCGGAGGCAATGCCGGTGGAGACCATCCCCTATGGCTACGACGTGCCGCCCGAGCTGCGGAACGACCACGACGGCGACAGCCCGGGCTTCCTGGCGGCGCTCACCGAGTCCGCGGTGGACATCGAGCAAGACTCGCCGGGCCTCTTGGCGACCCTGGCGATGACGGCCTCCTCCTGCTCCGGCGGCTCCTCCACCAGCCGTGCGACGGGCAACTACAGCGCGTCCTCCAGCCGCCCGCCGTGCCACGACGGCGCGTCCTCTAGCCGTGTTGGCTCCTCCGCGGCGCCGGTGAAGATCGAGGACGGCAGCGACGACTGGTGGGATGACCTGTAGACTAGGGCGCTAGGCCGCCGCAGTTCAAATTTCATTCAAAATCTTTGTAATATATAAGAAATATGAATGAAATTTGAATCTTTAAGTTTTCTAAAATGAATTTGAATGCCCCCGAGGTGTTCGACAGTTTGCTCGCGATTGGGGGTGGGCCTTTAGGGAGTGCCGCTGTGGGCGGCCTCTAAAATGTTGCCCGGACACATGTCCGGCACCCCCCAAAGGAGGGCCAATTGGGGGGTGCCGGACACACATTTAGAGGCCCCCGGTGGAGATGCTCTAAGCACCTTCTATTTCAATGACAGCCAGCGTGTGCATTGTGGAGTAGGCTCGGTATTCTTGATAGAATTAATATATTCGCACAGATGGATCGATCTGGGTCGGTGATTCTTGAGGATTTGTTAAACCAGTCGGATAATTCTATTCTAATCATGTCTGATGTAGGATTCAAAGAAGTTCTTTTAGTTGGGTGCTAGTATTTGTGGTGGGTTCGCCGTCAAGCTACACATAATGAGTCTACACCACCGGTTTGGAGATGGCCCATGTTAGTTCTAGCAATTGCAAGTAATCACAAAAAGTCCTTATCTGTATGTGGTAAAAGAGGTGAAGCTGAAAGGTGGGTGAAACCTAGATCGAGATTTGTTAAACTGAATGTTGATGCTGCATTTCATGTCAATATTGGTGCTGGAGCTACAGCTGCGGTCTTGAGAGATGATAGGGGCAGTTTTATTGCGGCACAGTGTCGGTATGTGGATAGGGGATTAAATGTTGTCACTATGGAGGCTACTGCTATGAGAGATGGATTATTATTTGCTAATTCTCTCGGTCTCCATAACTTAGAAGCGGAATCGATTCGATGGAAGTTATTAATTTCTGTACTGGACAGAGCCAATGGTGGGATGCGGCAGTGGCAATATTCTCAAAATGTGTTGATTTGGCAACATCAATTGGAAGGGTCAATTATATGCATTGTTACCGCACTGCTAACAGTGTGGCACATGGGCTAGCTAGTCATAGTTTTTGTACTCCCTCCGTTCGGAAAAGGATGTCACAAAAATGGTCTAACCATAGTTCATTTTTGTGACATCCTTTTGTGAACGGATGGAGTAATAAAATTACGAGTAGTTGGGTCGGCGAGCCTCCGGGTTGGTTAGCCAGCAGCTTGGTGAGTGATGTAACAATGTAACTTTTGTTGATGTTGGAGGCGACAAGTTTCAGACGCACTCTTTCCCTAACCAGGGTACCGAAAGGGACTGGCAGGGTTTTAATGAGGCGGCTTGCTGAACTAATATATGTGGAAAATTTCAAAAAAAAACACACTAAACTTTCGAATCCCAATCAATCTCAACCCTGTATCTGCTTGGCGCACCGGGAAAGCAACAATCTCAGCCAGGCTAACTCTCTAGTCTCACTAACAATTCGGGCCTACATGTCATATCCATCCTCATCCTCCGAAATTCCCCAATTCTTTCAGCGCCCTATCTCTCTCTGACCTCCTCGATGCATGACGCAAGCCAGACAGTCGCTATCCATGGTCGATGCAGCAGACAGGCTGCGGCCCAGGGCCTGGTCCTCGTCATGGAGCATGGAGTTGGTCAGTGCCGCGTGATCCATGTCGTCGCGGAGCTGCGGGGCGAGGTCCCCGGTTAGGCCATGTACAGCGCAAGACGCTTGTACAGGCGCTAGGATCAATATCCCGGCGGTTATAGCCGATTCCCTGCTCAGTCCGGGATTCAGTCTTGCGTCGACGCTTGCTTTTGCGTCGGGCGCTAGCGCTTTGTTCCTGAACAAAACTAGACTAGCCAGCGATCGCTAGCGGCGGAAATTAGCTATCAGCGTTGTGGTGTCGGGCGCTTAGCTGATAATTTATTTTCTTGTATTTATTTTCTGGCACTTAAGCGCCTGTACAAGCGCCTTACGCATAGATCGCCGCTGTCTGTCATGGTGAACTGCTACCCGGGTTGTGGCCCACCTCGCTGCCATTCGTTGTCGCTAGCCGCCTAGCCGCACGCAGCACGCTCCACCCGGCATGAGAAGCAGATAACCGCCTCCGTGCTCGAGTATGTCCGACCTCGGAATGCATTAGAGCCACGCTCTGCCTCATGGCGTCGCCCACGACGAAGAGGCAGAACAGGTCGCCAACAGTGCGTGAAGGTGACGCCAGTAAGCGCCGTCCGCGGCCACCACGGCCAAGCTCGAGCTGACTCCAGCCGCCGCACACCAGTCGCTTGTATTCGCCATGCTTACTCCACGCTAGGTAGCTTAATATGTCTGATTGATTTGCAGGAAGCTAGCCAGCTACGTACTACCAGTACAAAGTTGGCTTTGATCGATATATTCCGGAGGCAATCACGAACTGAACATCGCGAGCGAGATGAAATAGAGACGGAGAGTTTGGGAGTGAATGGGGGAGAGATTGGGAAGGAGATCCATCCGACAGGTGGGCCCAAGTCAACAACCCGTTTTGACCTGCCACGTCATCGAAATTTCTAATCAAACAGCCTAAGGTTTAAAATAGACCGGGATTCAAAAGTTTGGTGTGCTGATTTCGGGGATTGCAAGTTTGAGGTTTGATTTAGCTAACTCCTATGAGTTCAAGGTTTGATTTGGACTTTTTCCAAAAAGAACATCCAGCCGGAAATACCCTCGGCTAATTAGACGAGCCCACATGTCATATTCATCTCCTATCTAAATCCATCTCAAATATCAAGGGGCATGACCATGGCGTACACCGAGGACAGCCGGGATGGGCAGGGGCAAGGAACACTGGGGAATTGTAGGGGACGGGGAGCTAGGGTGTTGACCCTCGTCACTGAGGGTCACCTCGACCGGCGAGCGACGAGCACCCCGAGCAAGCACGAGTTGTCGCTGCCCTACATCTCCTCTCCCGTAGCCGCCCACGCCCACGGGAGCTCGGGTCCATCCCCCCCCCCCCCCCCCCCCCCCCCCCTTTCCATCGGCATCTCCTATCGATTATCGATCATTTCCATGCATCTCCTCTCCCGCAGCCGCCCGTGTCCATTGAAGCTCGGGTATATTCCCCCTCCCCCGATTGTTGCCCGCAAATCCCACCAGCAGAGGGGAGCATGGACATTGTCCAAGATTTAATTTAGACTAGGATTCAATACTTCGGTGTGAATGACAAGAATTTCGACTTTTTATGTTTTGATTTGTTTAACGACGCCAAACATGTCCTGACTTATCATGGTAACATTTTTTTCTATTTGTACTCTCCTTTCAGCAGTAGTACTGAGTCCCCAGACGACATGGCGGGATTCAGCTCCTTGGGCCCAGGACCAATAACCTGGTGGTGGCGGGCGGGCTAACAGGGTTCGTCTTTGGCGTCTACTACTACACGATGCATGCGGTGGGCGGCACGGACGAGCTCCAGGTGGCCATCGACAAGTTTGAGGACCAGAAGTAGAAGGACGCTGTCGAATTCGCCTCTGCTGCTGCTGCCACGACAAACCCCTCCGCTTCAGCATCGTCGTAGAGTAGGAAAACCACTACTGAGTTCAAGGTTTAAAATGATTTTTTTAATAAAACAAAAGGGTAGACGGGTGGAGAGTTCCTCTACCGCCGTCGCTCGCCGAATCCGACCGAATCGAGTGGCAAAAATGCAATATCACGACTAAGAGGATACCCACCTACTATCTATACCCTTCATTTAATCAAGATTCGTGCAATAAATTTATCAAGGAAATCTTCGAATGTCAATGCATTATCAATAATTGATGGATCTGTGTAATTTAAATTTTAGATTCAGGTACTAACATGAATTTTCTGTTCATGCGTTGACAAAAAAAACACCACGCATTAACATATTTTAAATTTTTAACACAAAAAATAGTAGATATAAAATGATTCGTTGGATGCAAAATCAACGGTCATGATATTATGTGGGTATCCTCCTCTATGTAAAAAAAGTGGTATCCTATCCTAATTGTGGAAAAACTGCATTGATCGAATGGCCCATGCATGCGACGCAACAGCTGTGGAGTGGACTGCTCCCAGATTTACATTTCCTCGTCGCGTCGCTTCAGTTTTGGAGCTTTTCTTCTCAAGATAGACAGTAACCCTACCAAACACAATTAAGCTCCGCCTATTAGGATTCAGACATGAAGATCGAGCATGTAAGTTGTGCCTTCCTTTTCTTCTAGAGATGGAGAGCCATCTCTGCTATGATGATCATGTGTTGAAATGAATCGATTGGTCGATCGACCGATGGATGTGGCGCCAGAATTGGCACATGAAGAATTGGGCACGGAGAGGGACAGTGTACCATGTCTTGGCGCACACGGTCGGATTAATAACATGAATTAATGGTTTCAGTTTAGGTTCTTTACGCACAAATTGATCAGGAACTGGTCATGAGGATCGATATTACAGGTTGTGAGATGAGATGCTACTGTCAAACGGACGACGACGTCGATCGACCAGTAGAAACTAAGCCAGTGTCATGGCGTTGATAGGTAGCAACACATTGTCAACGTGCAGCTCGTTTCCACGAAACACCTTAGTAAAAGATTGTCAAGATGGCCTCCCTACATCATCATTTGCACCAACTCCTTAGTATACCACCGTAGTCGTCGTAGGATCTGCATAAGCTTTTCTACGGCGACGTCCGGCGGTATACGGGTCTCTCACGCAACATTGTTATCTTCGTTTATTCTTCTCTGTCTATGGCAGGTGGAAGGAATGGAATGGGGTAGATTGAGTGGGCAGCTTAGGAGTGATAGTCAAACGCTCTTGCACGCCATGCGTGCCTGCGGAGAAACTTAACAATCCTTGCATCCTTTTGACTTCTTGCGGTGTGCATGCATATAAATTTGCCATATCTGATCGATCTAGTTGTGGTAGTTACGGCAATCAGAGAACACCCAGCCGACTAGGTGCATACATCACGACATGACTTGATCACTTAAAATCCAAGACAAAAACATCGATCGTGTTTGAGACCTTGAGAAAATAATGAACCCGTTGCTTGTGTCTCGCCTTGATGCGATTATATATCGAGTTAATTATAAAAACACGCTTTGTTGTTTTTGTTGGTTTGCCATCGTTGGTGTGTTTGTTGTAGACTCTTGTCATTCTATCTCTTATCTATAAGGGAAAAAGGCGTGCATTCTCGCGCGTTCCCGAAAAAAACACACATATTTATCATAAAACAGAGAAGAAAAATGTTTCTTCGGCCTGACCTCAAATCCCCTTCGTTTTACTCTCTTTTTTTAAAGCCCTTTATTATTACTTCTGCAGCAGTTAGGAAATTCGATAGAGAGAAATGTATCAACCTCTCCTCTTTGCGAACAGTAAACTTGAAGTTAACTTCAACGGTGTCCTCGTTCTAGAAACTTTGAGAAACGCGATGGATCATATGTAAAGTAAGCGACAGGATTGCTTCGAGAGATACGGGGTAGGTCCGCCGTCTCTCTCCATGAAGAAGAGGCTCAAGCGCAACGGCGAGTCCAGGAATTAATTGGAGGGTGGGCTGAAAGTTTACAACGGGTAAATAAGCGTTATTTCTTAAGAAAATTATTCATTATCTAAGTCTAAGACATGAAATTACTTATGATAAATATCATAAAGTTCCAGGTCAAATGTTTCTGAATATCCTTTTACTGAAACGTTGATTCATGTAAGCAAGAATGGCATCAATGGCAACACTCAAAATTTTAACCTTGTAATAATGAAAAAACGAATTAATAATTGCAGTAGACAGCTAATTTTTTTTTAGTATTGGACAAATAGCAATCTTGGCGAACGTCGACGATAATCGATGCGGCCAGCCTGTCTTAGGTCCTGTTTGTTTCAGCTTATAATCCAGCCAGATTATGTAATCTGGATTATATAATCTAGATGGTTGCCAAACAGGCCAGCTTATAGGTCCAGATTATATAATCTGGGGTCCAGATTATGATAATCCAATAAGCTGGACATTTGATGCTTATTCCAGCTTATTTCTGGTAAAAGTCCCACTACCCTTGCCTCTTTCCGTGAAATTACCCACAATTGCCACTGCCCCTGGCCCCCAAGCGCTCAGCCCGAACAGCTCAGCCCGAGCGCCCCCCTTCCCACCCGTGCTCCCCTTCCTCTCTTCTCTCCTCCCCTCCAAGAAACCCTAGCCGCCGCCCCACCAAATCGGCCGAGCTCCGGCCAGATCCGGCCTCATCCCGTGCCGAAATGGAGGGACACGACGCGGAGGACGCCCTCTCTCAAGCTCTGGAGCACCGGAACTCCTTGAGGCGTGAGCTCGTCTTCGATTCAAGCGTCCAAGTTGGAGAGGAGGGCGGTGGTTCGGGCGGTGGCGCGTCGGGCGGTGGCGGCTCAGGCGGCGTCTCACGGGGGCGCGGGTCGGGAGGCGGCTCACAGGGGCGCGGCTCAGGCGGCGTCTCACGGGGGCGCGGCTCGGGCGGCGTCTCACAGGGGCGCGGGTCGGCCGGCGGCGCAGAGGGAGCTCGTGGGAAGCGTGTTGCCCAGCAGGGCGCCGCCGTGCGTTCAGTTCGTGGACGTGGCTGTGCTTCAAGCTCCCAAGCATACAAACCTCCGCGCTGCTCTACCTCGGTTCATGTCGACCTTGAGTCACAGCCCACTGACGGCACTGATGACAATCTACTTGATGTCACACAGCATAGCGACATGGTAATTGCTTCTCCAATGTTTAATTTTCGTGAACTTTTATTATGTTGTGAAGCCCTTATTTTGAATTGAACCTAGTATGACTTGAATCTTTATTGTGATATATTGTTCCTTGTAGATGGATATTAGTTCAAGTGATGAGGAGGATATGTCCATGACTGTTGCACTCAATCGAGTTGAGACTTTGAGGAACTTCGAAGCAATTGCAGCAGGACTTGGTATGTTCTATGCTGAAAATTACTTGACCAAATCTGCGAGAAAAGAACCTGTTATGTCTGGTTATGATTGGGTTATGACAACTCTTAGTGATCCTACAGAATGCTACGACATGTTTAGGATGAGTCCGCCTTTGTTTGACAGATTACATGATTTGTTAGTGTCATCTTATGGCTTGAGATGTAGTAGCAAAATGACATCTATTGAAGCTTTAGGAATGTTTCTTTGGACTGTTGGTGCGCCTCAATCTTTTGTACAAGTGAAGAATCGGTTTAAAAGGTCAAAAGAAACCATTAGTAGAAAATTGGATGAAGTGTTGGATTGTCTATACCGCATGGCTAAAGATGTTGTGATGCCTATAGATCGTAACTTCACAAGACCTCATCCAAAGTTGCTAAGTGATAGGTTTGCACCGCATTTTAACAATTGTGTTGGTGCAATAGACGGTACTCACATTCCGGTTATTGTACCCTCATCAAAAGTTGTTCAACATGTGGGTCGACATGGATATCCGACGCAAAATGTGTTAGCCATATGTGATTTCAACTTGAGGTTCACTTTTGTTGTTGCGGGATGGCCTGGATCGGTGCATGATATGAGAGTCTTCAATGATGCTTTGCGCAAGTATGGCGATATCTTCCCTCATCCACCACCCGGTACGTGTCTTTTAACATAATTGAAACTCTTTCCCTTGCAATTGTAAACCGTGGCTAATAACAATTTGAAATTTTGTAGGAAAATTTTACCTTGTGGATTCGGGATATCCAAACCAAGAAGGTTATTTGGCTCCATACAAAGGTGTGAAGTACCATTTGCCGGAGTTTAGAGTTGGACCACGTCCTAGTGGAAAAAAGGAGGTATTCAACCAATTGCATTCCTCTCTTCGCAATCACATTGAGCGTTGTTTCGGTATCTTGAAGATGAAGTGGAGAATTTTATTGGACTTGCCAAGTTATCCAATGTTCAAGCAATCGAAAATAATTCATGCATGTATGGCTCTACATAATTTCATTCGAGATAGTAAAATGGCCGATGAGCTGTTTGATCGGTGTGATCAAGATGAGGAGTACATGCCTATTCCGTCAAGTCATCATGCTAGCGGATTTGGAGATGATGAGGGAGCCATGAATAACTTTCGGGATCAAATTGCCAATGCACTATTTGCAAGGAGAATGTAATTTATTTTAAGCGTACTTTGATGTGGACAAGATTGTATGAAATATTTGTATTCGCTGCTAAACTACTATAATGTCATAATCGGATGAAGAAAGACAAGTAAAACAACCAAGGGCATTGTTGTCTTTGCATGTCTAAGAACAATAATCTGAGTTTCAATAATCTGGGTTGCCAAACAGCCACACCCAGATTATATAATCTGGATTCTATAATCTCAACTACAATCCAGATTATATAATCTATAAGCTGAAACAAACAGGCCCTTAGCTTCCTCTCTCTGGTGGCAGCGACTGCCTTGTGAGCTCTGATCTCTAGCGCGGCATTCCGGCAAACTAGCGTGCTCATCCGCTCCCCGCGCAAACCTCCCTCACCGGCGGCTGCTAGAGTTGGCCGCTGGGCGCCTCTGCGCGTGGGCGTGTCTGTTGCCTGCTGCGGCCAACTACGCTCCGGGCTCCGGCAATCACCTTTACGCTAGATGCCTGGTCGTCTGTCGCCGGTCGCTGGCTGCTTCTCTGCTTGCGAGTTGGGCAAGGCTACGAAGGGAAGCGATGCCTCTGCGTCTGCGTATTGTCTATTTGTCTTCTTGAGCTAATGGGATGAGTAGTTGAGCACTTGAGCTAATGGGCTGGGCTACCGCATGAGATTAGTAGTACTAGTAAAAATTAAATTTGAGTTTTCGGTGGGCAGGCTGAAGCCTGTTAAAGCCCGCCTGCTGGATTCGCCTTTGCTTCAAGCGTACTCCTTCCCAACTGCTGCATTACGACATGTATAGCGCTCATCGCCACATATCTATTCTTTGCGTCCTGGTTCATCAGCTTCCTGTGTCTGAAAGGTAATTAAGCACTGCTCCGGAAGGTACAACCTCAGCCCCAAGATATAAGCATGATTTATGACCCTGATGGCATCTCGCACCTGATGGATCACATATTTTTTGCTAGCTACTCAAGAAAGTATTTCAGATGCGTGCATATTTCTTGATTAATTGATTAGTTTAATTAGGTGATTAAAAAGGGGAGAAGGTTATGTGTCATCTATCTAGGGCTCTTGACATGTAAACCTCAAAGTGGTTGGTGCCGGTTCATGCTTGCTCCCTGGCATGGGTGCATACTATCTCGCAGCAACGAAGTACGATAGACAAGTAAAACCACAGCTCCCCAACCCACGAACCCACCGCTCCCCAACCCTAGCCGCCACCACTCCGGCCGCCGGCCTCTCTCCTCCGCCGCCCGTCCCCTCCCCCGCCTCTCCCCTCCGCTCCCGTGCTGTCCCCCGAGGTGGCACCGGGGCGAGACCCTCGTCGCCCAAAGAACTTCACTCGGAGACCTCCCTTGCCGCCGCTGCCGCCGGCGAGGGCCGCGGTGGCGGCGGGCCCAACGCCTATGGTGCTGGGGGCATCACTGCGGCGGAACACCGGTGGCGTTCGGGGACGGCGCCGTTGATCTTCTGCGAGCGGGATCCGGGGCGGCGACCCCGGTCTGCGGCGGCGGCGGCTTTCTCCCGGGCATGGCGTCTGCCATGGACGTCCTGTGCGTGTAGTGGAGCGGCGGCTGTAGGTCCTAGGCTTCCGCCTAGACCCATCATCGGTGCGGCCGTCGGTCGCCCGGAGGTGCGTGGGGAGGCGGCGCGGTGCTCGTGTTCGGCCTTGCTATTACCAGCGGGACGGCGCGCGCACGTGGTTCTTCGTTGTCGAGCCTCCTCTTCCGCCGGAGGAGGTCGGCCGGCGGACGGCGGCGTGGGGGCCTGCTGCTCTGCACAATAAAGGCGGCGGTCCTATGGTTCCTCTTGCGCCAAGAAGAAGATCTGCCTGACACCTGTTTCTTCGATCTGGCCGGATTGTCGTGTTCCGGAAGGCTCCGTCGGCGAACTCCATTGGGCAATCAAGCCTAGAGATTGTCGGATTGGTTTCAGAGGAAGCGTCGCGAAGCTCTGCAGTCGGTTGCCATTGGGGACATGCCTTTCTGTTTCCCGGTGAAGTCAGACTGCGGAGAAGGACATGGAGGCCTAGATTTGAAGACTAGTAACGGTGGTTCGATTCCTGGTGGCGATGAGAAATTGGCTTGGTGTTTCATGATTTGGAGCAGCGGCATGTAAGTGGGGGCGACAACATACGTGAAGTCCGAAGTCCTACCTTTCAGGGTGAAAATCCAAGGTCTGGCCTTAATTGGTTGTGCCTGACAGTGGTCTTGCTGAAGACATTGTTTTGAGTGCGAGGACTATCTTCAGGGTGAAAGCCCAATGTCTGGCCTTAATTGGTTGTGCCTGGCACTGTTCTTCTTGAGGGCGTTGCTTTTGAAGAATTGGACATCAGGTGTTGTTTTGGTGGCGGTTGTGCGGCTGCTGCAAGGACTGTAACTCTGTAGCGGGACTTTTCTTTTTATTTCTTCTTCTTATTGTCTTTCGGCTGTGTGCATCCGTAATAGTTTTGGTTATTGCGTTGTTGCAGAGGCTGGGTGTAATTTGTATCTCCGCGATATTAATATACGCTCTTTATCTAAAAATGGGCGCATACTAATTATTGATTAGAGTTCTTTAATATGATGATGGAGGCTAGGGATATGCTTGGTGATGATTCTTCAATATCCGTGGAGATATGCATGTACCTATGTCGGTGTACAGAGATCAATCATGAACAAATGGTCGCGAGGATTAGTTTGTGCAGGAATCGGAATGTTTTGTCTGAATCTGTCGGCTTCAAGGACATGCAATGTTGTGCAGGAGCTATCTTGATTACTTTGTATATTTAGAGACCATCTTTAGCTTGATTTTAGTCAACCATCACATGTTCATATACACTGAACTCTACACCGAGCGTTTCTTTTTGGGGTATTGACTTCTTGAATGGACGGGTTACTTGACCTTTGAACGTGGGAGAAAAGGTATCATACTAAAAGTCTTTATTTAAAGTCGTAAAAATAGTCTTAATTAACCAATATAATATGGGTGTGATCAGTCATGATTGATTCATCTTTGTTCCAAAGGCAGACGCCTTATACTTTAATGTATGAGCCTAATCAACATAACTCGATTAGCAACATTCTTTTGTACAGATATATTATATTAGTTATAAGCAGGAACTTTCTATGGCAATGCTTCGTCGTTGGGTCTTGAGAAAATTGCAGAAAACCACCACAATTGGTGGTTCGATTGCAGAAGATCACCGGTTTCCAACAAATTTGCAAATCACCACCGCTATTGAATGACAGTGTTGCAAAAACCACCGAATTTTGCTCTGACCTTGTTTACCTAAGTTAACTCTCGTTCTGACAAGTATGGCCCACTGTCAGGCGTGACGTGGCGAGTGAAAATTATGCAAAAAAATCCTCCTTAATTTTTTTCTTTTTTCTTTTATTTTCTGGCGTTGACCGAGTGCTGGCCACGGCCATACCCGTGCGTTTCGCCGACAAGCACGGCCACGGGGAGAGTGCTGGCCACGGCCTGCACGGGCGCGCCGGCCTACGCCGGCCTCGGCCATACTCGGGCGCGAGCACGGCCGTCGGAGCGGGTGCCGGCCACGGCGCGGCTGCGGCCGTCGGAGCAGGTGCCGGCCACGGCTCAGGCGGGCGAGCGCCGGCCGGCCACGACGCAGGCGACGGGCGCGGCCGTGGGCATGGGCGCGGACGGGTGCGCCATGGCCATGGGCGCGGGCGAGCCACGACGCAGGCGACGGGCGCGGCCATGGGCATGGGCGCGGACGAGCGCGCCATGGCCATGGGCGCGGGCAGCCACAGCGCGGGCGCCGGCGAGCCACGACGCAGGCGTGGGAGCAGGCGACGGAGGCGGCCGCAGTCGCCGGCCATGGGCGCGGACGGCCACGGCGCGACCGCGGGCGAGGGCGAGGTCGCTGTCCACTGCCATGGCGCAGGCGCGGGAGCAGGTGACTTGGGCGCGAACGGGCGCTGGCGGGGGCGAGCGCTAGCCGGCCACGACGCAGACGCGGGAGCAGGCGACTTGGGCGGCCGCGGTCGCCGGCAACGGGCACAGACGGCCACGCCACGGCGAGGAGCAATGGCGCCGGCCACGGCCAGGAGCACGGGCGCGGCCAGGGCCACGGCCTCGGCCGAGCGCCGGCCGGCCACGGGCAAAAAATTTGTGTAGAGACTTTTGTGAAAATTTGCCTGCGGCACATCAATCCTGACAGTGGGCCCGACCTGTCATAAACAACATCAATTCGTCTAAAACGTGGTCAGAGCAAAATTCGGTGGTTTTTGCAACACTGTCATTCAATAGTGGTGGCGATTTGCGAATTCATTGGAAACCGGTGGTCTTTTGCAACGTAACCACCAATTGTGGTGGTTTTTTGCAATTTTCTCTTGGGTCTTACATCAGATCAGTAACATGATACGGTATTGCAGACCAACAACTCCACTGTGAACATTAGAAAAGACAGTTAGCTCCACACTCAATTATGTAAACCCTCCGTTTATAAACATAAAATGTTTTACTTTTGTCCACATTTACATGTATCTAGATGTATGTGGACATGTTTTAATGTGCAGGGGTGGAGCTGGAGTAACAGGTCCAATGGACTGCCAGATGCACACTTGGCACGCTGACCTGACGCACAACGCCTACTTAGGTGGTAAGTAAGGCTATAAAATTTCTTGCACCCTGATGCATGTGAGTCAGGGTCATCCCAAGCAGCTCCGCCCCTATTAATGTGTATGTACACTCATTTAGGGTTGTACCTAGTCAACATGTGAGCTAGATAAACATCTTATATTAAAAACCGAAGGGAGTAGCTCGCTAAGTCTACAATCGAGTTTATCATTTAATTACGTGTGTCCACCCACCACATCCTCGTAGAGCCAGTAGTCATTCTGCAAAGCACCACATGACACTAAACAGCAATTGTGCAGGCCACAAGTGTCCAAGGTACTTCTGTCCAGGCATACATGTTAGGACCGTAAGCAGGCTTAACATCACTTTGTAAAAATTAAAATCCACATCAGTCGAGAGGCAGAGGACGGAGAGAGCTCTAAGGTAGTCCAGTGTCCACTCTCAGATGAAAAGGAAAGTTGGGCATCCTTGATTCATAGGATTCCAAGAATGCAAAAATAGGGGACGAAATAGAGAGCTTTAAAAAGAGTAGGATTACAACGTCATGTCCACCTGACAGGCTGACACCTACATGATTGAATGTGCACCAAAGATCGTTGGACTGCGTCATAGAAAGAACAACATTATGATGATATGATCCCATGATCAATTGAAATTACCTATGAAATACAATGCAAAATACTGTAGTTGTTAGCAAAAACATCATATATGAGTCAATCCCGCAGACAAACAACTCGCACAAGAAAAAAAATTCAAGGATTCCAATCGTGTAATTTTTCTGTGTTGGACTAAAAAGGCGGTGTGTGGGGGCAGTTCAGCTTGGTGAGTGCACCATTTGTCTCTTGCGTAATTTGTATGATCCAGGATTTTCAGCCGTTTTGGCATATCTATATGCTCTGATCGGTATGTCGTTCTATAGAAGTTTACAATGGTCCAATGTCTGCTTGGCATTTTCCTTTGGGAGGATCCCCTTTACAGCTGTGGCACATGAACTGATGAACATGAGTTTGCACTGACCTTTATGAGGCTGATAAAGCCATAAGAACACGACCCCAGACCACTGAGTTTGACGGGCCGACGCACCACCCACACGTACATACTTAGGCCTTATTTATTTCTAGTGTATTTTAGAAGATTGGAGAGAATTATCCTGAATCTCGAAAAATCCCCAATAGACCGTTTACTACTCCGGTTTTGTAAAGGATAATTCCCAAATATCCCTACCAACCACTTCATTTTTGCCTAGATTGAAAACTCTAGGTCATGCTAGTATATTTTTGGGTAAGAGTATTTGAGGGTAAATGTGGGGATTGGGTGAAAGAGAGGGATTCGCCAAATCTCCTCCAATCTCCAAACTTCCTAACCCCAGAAATAGCCGAGGAGTAAACAAGGCCTCATTAGGAGAGCATAAATCTCTCTTTTAGATTTTTGACATGGAAGAATTGTATTCCACTAAACAGCGTATGTGTGGGCAAATCATCCGCCGCTTATCGGATCTGGAGCCTTGAAACTACACAACCACATGGATTCGCAAGGCGCACATGATAAATGCATGTACAGGCACAGCCACTGAGCCACGGCCGTCTACCACGCATTTTTCTTCCTGGTCATTTCGCCAAAAAGCAAAGATGCCAAACTGCTGTCGACCTTCACAGCCATATACATATACACTGCCTAAGAGTGATCTAACTTGTCAAAGACAGTGAAGGGAGCCACATCATTCTCACCAACCATACAGTTTTTGTTGTCTCAAAATACAAAATAAAGAAATGGTGGGCGAAGAGTGAAGGGAAACTTCATACTCGCAAGCTTGGACGTGAAAAAATATCAAACCTTGCATATGTAACACCCCGAAAATTGAACCCAAATTTTAGTGGTGTTTTCCGACACCTGAAAAACTTTTCCTCTTATTCTAAACATTTCTCCAAAACTTTTGAAGATGAATTGACTTGGAAATTTGCTTTCTCGAAATTTCCCATAAGTCCACGGACCACTCCAACACCCGTGATAATTTTTGTGCTCCGGTTTTCTCTCGAAAACCCTAGCCCTAATTATCGGAACCTTTTAATCCTTTTCTTCCACCTGCAAAAGGAAAGCCCATTTTCATAGCTCTAAAAATTCCACCAAAAATACCAGAGGACCCCATGTCCATATAAAGACAACCCATGCAAAAATATTGCATACTCCAATGCAATATTTCCAAGTTAGCCCATAATTTCAAAACTGCCATTTCTAGTCCAGAAATGTTTTAACCAAGCTAGGAACCTCCAGAAATTCTGATAAATTCAGGGAATGCATATTTTGGCATTTCCTCCATTTCATCTTTTGGAGCCAAACCCATTTGAGCAATATTTAGACCACTTCCTTTGTAAGCCCAAATAGATGCCATTTTGGGTTCTTCAAACAAACCTACACCAAGAAAACTCCAATGACCTTGATACTTGGTGATCTTGACAACATGACCCAAAGTCACACAATACCAGGAGATCACCCCAAGATGAAGCATGGAACCCCATTTTTCTCAAATCATTCCATTATGGCCATTTTTGGCCATCTTATGGAAAACCAATTTCCCTTCATCCAAATGGCCTCAAACTCCTTGGACACTCTCCCCTGACCTCAACAACCCATGCCCAATTTTGGGAATTTTTCTGAGGTGGGCAAGGCCCCTGTCATTCCATCGAGCACCTTCGGTGTTTTTGGTTTTCTGGAAAAACTATTTTACAAAGTATGGAATCCCTGTGGGATTTTTGTTTGGTTGTGTTCCTCTCATCTTTACAAACCCAGGGGTGGAAACCTTGTTCCATTTGGACCCCCGAGTCACCGGGAACGCAGCGATGTCGCCGTGTCGCGCTCTGGACGTCCGAGACGCACGCTTAGCAAACCAAATCCGTGATTACTGTTTTGTCGGTGCCAAATCTTCTTCTACAGCACCACCTCGTGGCTCTCCTGTGCATCCAGCACGGCAACCCTATCCCTCCCCTCTCTTATCTCCTCCCTGTAGCCATAGGAACGTCGATGTCGACGTGCTCCAATTATTGGCAGCACCAACACCACATCAACCCTTCTCCTCTCCCTCTACAAAAGACCACCCCAGACCAGCCCCGAGCCCTTCTCTGATGCACCCCACACTCATCTCACTCCCTCTGCACCTCCCCTAGCGAAGCCAAAAGCGATGAGGCTCGGTATGCTCGAACCCGAGCAGCGGCCACCATGGCCGAAGCGTGGGAGCACGCACCCCGGCCCTGTCCTTCCGCCTGAGTCTTCCCCAGACGCTTTCTCCCCCCCCCCCCCCCCCCCCCCCCATCGGCTGCATCTGCCGTCCCCGAGCAGCAACGACGGAGGAGCCATCCGTGCTCGCCTCCGCCACGGCCGAGCCCGGCGACAGCGCACCGACGCCAGCGCCTCCTTCCCCGCGCGCCGGAGCCATCCCCGAGCGCGGCAGTGCCCCCGCACCTCGCCTCCTTCCTCACCCTGGCCTCCCATCGCCAGCAGCGGCCGGCCACGGCATCCTCCCGTGGCCTCCATTGCCACGAGGCCGAGCTCGATCGAGCTCACGCCGACGCCGCCCCCTAGCCTCCCCCAGCCGCCCTTGCATCTCCCCGGGTGCGGTGGACCGCGTCGAGGCCGCCGCCGCCGTTCGCCGGCGCCCTGGCTCCTCCCAGCGGCCGGCCCTGCCTCCTCCCGAGCCGCCGTGCTCTCTCCGTGCGGGTGGAAGAAGAGAAAAGGAGAAGAAAGAAAAGAAAAAAAGAAAAAAAGGGAGATGAGAGAGCCACCGACAGGTGGGACCCGACCCCACCTGTCAGCATAAGTGGAGACGTATTCCCCACTTTCCGCTTTCCAGAGCTGAAGACGGATTTTTGTTCAGTACGCCTCCGGCCCAGCCCAGTTCAGAAGCCAGCCCGCTCTGTTTTTTTTTCTCTCGGGTGAGCAGCGAATAGCTATTCTTCGCACGTCGACAACTTTTGAACCGTGGCTCCGTTTGGAGTGAATCAAAGTTGTAAATTCATGTTTTGAGCAACTATGTCCAGTAGTATAGGTTTTACATTTTTGTGAAATAGTTGTATACTCAGCACCCTTGTATGCGTGTATAGGGTATTCCGCGGTACCGGCAAACCGAGACCCTGACCCGTGACGTGTCCGTGACCCTCCAAGCCAAACGGTGTCGATCTTCGGAGGCAAGCTAAACCCTTGCTATGAGCCGTCCCGCAATGTTGTTTGTTTATTTGTGGATTGCCATACCGAGTGTTATATTTCCTGTCTGTACCATGTTTTATTATTGCATGTCCGTTGTTATTCTTGTTTAATATGTTGCTTCAATTATTGCCCTGCCATGTTTTATTTATCATCATGTATGCATTAGAATGGCGTGTGAATTAAATGTGCGCCTCGCACTTGCGTGGCTTTGTCGAACCCTCTAAATAAACAACTATAAAACATGCGTTCCTATGATTGTTTGCTTCTTCTTCGCCGAGGTGAGGAGCGGACGAATGTCGTCTTATGATCCTCGGAGTTGGGGGCATTTGCCAAAAGAGTTATTTGCTTCTTGTCCCTCCGTCAAACGTGGTTGGCGCAAGCCACCTAGACTGCGACGCTTGGGAGCTGACTTTCCATTTGGTTCTTTTGCCAAGATTGCTGACACCACGTCGAGGTAATCCTCGAGTGGAATGGATGCTTTCTTTCTTATGATTGCTTTTCGGTTCATTTTGGAGACTATATGCCCAAATCCCCACTTCCTGGTCAACGGTCGGACGGTAACGCCGCCAAAGACTTGCGCGTGGAGGAACAGATGCGTAGCAGACTCCGCTAACCAACTAGTTGATCTGTGATGGCGCTTGTCGGCGGAATCGCCGCGATAGTCACCCAGTCGACACAAACCAACTAAAGTATTGCTTGAAATATATTGTTGCTAATGTTTTGTTGTTTGATGATATATGATATTGATATCGTGATTATTATGCTGGACTAATCCTCTGTTTTGGAAATTGTGATTGATGAAACTTGATTAAAGGAAACACCCCTCCAAACAACGATAGGGTCAGTTGAAAGTGCATGCGTTGCCCCATGCGTGGTTTTGGTAATTAATGACAATCCTTATGGACTAATGGTTGCATTGAGATATCTTTATAGATCTTGTCCGTGAAGAAGATTGGAGTTCATGTGTTGGACTCTAGAAGATTACATGATGATCAATGCTCTATTCAAGGGTTTATATGAAGAATGGTCATCGAGAGTTGAGCTTATTGCAAGCATGGCTTGGAAAATAAGATTGAGTGAACATTTATGTTTATCTCCAAGCCATCACCTATATCAAGAGAAGAAGATAAAGTGCAAGTGGATTCATGAAGACGGAGCTTAGCAAGGCTCTCCCATAATGGTGTATGGGGGAGCATTTGGAGAAGTCTTAATCAAGCATGTGCTAGCAAGCACACAATCAAGAAAGGTGTTCCAACTTGAGGGAGTCAAGATCGTCTTCATCTAGCTCAAGTGGAATGCGCAAGGCAAAGGTATGATCTTGATAGGGTTTCTATTTTACCGGTCTCATGGTGTTAGTGGGAGACCGGGTTATAGGATAGACGGCGTACTATCAAGAGGGGCTCTCAAGTGAGTAACTTGATCGCATATTTGTGGAGAGCTCAAACATTTGCATACTTGGCATATCATCTTTCTTGGTTCTTATTTGGCTTTTATCCATGTGAGAATTTAGAGCTTGTGTTCATCTCCATACCAAGCTCTAGTTCACTGAAAACGGATTTCGTATTGAAAACTTGTTGCGTTTTCGGTTTTGAGGTTTTGCCGGTTCATCTTCTTTAGAGAGGTTTTACCTTTCTACATTTGGTCTTCTCCTCACATGATGGACTATGATGTTTCTCTGCATAATCTTGAAGTGCTCTTCGTTGCGATTCCAACGAGCCCAAGATCATCGAAATCGGAGTCCGGATGAAAAAGTTATTGCAGTTTTCTTTTTGCTGTTTTTGGGTTCTGGCAAGCCGGCCCACAGGCCGGCCAGGCCAGCTCACAGGCCGACGGCCTCGGGTGGCAGGCCGGCCCCCAGGCCGGCCAGGCCGGGCCCCTGGCCGGCTTCCCTGGGAACGAGGCCAGCCCCCAGGCCGGCCCCCAGCCCGGCCAGGCCGGCTCCCAGGCCGGCCTCACAGTTTTCTCCAACGGTCAGTTTTTTTAGGGGACCTATTTAAGGGGTTTCTTCCCCAACGGTTCCCAAGCTCTTGAGCATGAAAAAGCCCCCCATTGTTGACCTTCTTGAGCTTGGTTTCTCTCTATTCCTCCATGATTCTTGCCTCAAATTAGAGGGAAAGAGAGAGGAGATCTAGATCCACCATTCCACCAATCATTCTCTCCTCTAAGTGAGGGGAAGCCTTTGGATCTAGATCTTGGAGGGATTTGGTGTTCTTCCTTTGTTCTTCCCTCTTCTCCCCCCATAAGCATTAGTTGCTTTGGTGGGATTTGAGAGTGAAGGATTTGAGCACTTGTGCTCTTGCCTTTTGCATTTGGTGCATCGGTGTGCTCTCCACGAGGATTCGTGGAAGTTGAAAGCTTGTGAACTTGTTACTCTTGGGTCTTCGGGCCCTAGACGCCTTTGTGGTGGTTGGACCCTTGTGTGGTCACTTGAAGCCGTTCGGGAGCCCCCAATCCCTTGTGGGTTGTGCCTCGATTGTTGTTGAAAGCCGTTCGGGAGCCCCCAATCCCATTGTGGGTTGTGCCCCGGATTGTTGTTGAAAGGCTCCGGATTCCGCCTCGAAGGAATACCGATAGTGGAAGGTGAACCAAACCTTTGTGGTGCGGTTCATCGGAGAAGAGGGTGAAACCTTTGTGGTTGTTGAACCGTTGTGTCGGTTCACACCTCTCCAACGAGACGTACTCCCTTTCAAGGAGGAACTCGGGAATACATCCTCGTCTCCGCGTGCTTCGGTTATTTCTATACCCGAGCTTTTTACTTATGCACTTTACATTGTGATAGCCTTCGTGCTTGAAGTATTCTATTGCTATCACCTTGTTGCTTGTCTTGCTTAGCATAAGTTGTTGGTGCACATAGGTGAGCCTAGTTTATTTAGGTTGTTGGCTTGTTAATTTAAACACCTAGTTTTATTCCGCAATTAGCAAGCCTAAACCGGAAAAGTTTTAATCGCCTATTCACCCCCCCCCTAGGCGACATCATTGTCCTTTCAATTGGTATCAGAGCCTGGGCTCTCTTTTTGGGCTTTACCGCCTAGAGAGTAAAAGATGTCGTTTAGGGAATTAGTGCACGATCCCACTTTCATATTCGATGGCACAAATTATGATGTTTGGAAAATTCGCATGCTTAATCTTTTTAGGGCCATGGGTCCAAATTATATTAAGAGGATTGTAGATGTGGGTTTTCTCCTCCAAAGGATTCCAAGAATTATCTTTAGAGGATGAGGAAAACTCTCATCTCGAGACTCTAGTTTCTAATGGTCTTATATGTGTTTTGAGCGATGTAGTTCTTGCTTCAATCATGCCTTTTCGGAACGCTCATGAGCTTTGGACCAAGCTTCAAGATATATATGAAGTGTCCAAAATTATTGAGGATGATTGTTCTCCCTCCACTCCGGCCGTGATGAGTTCACAACTTCTTCCACTTCACCAACATGTGATTTGTCACAAGGTAATGATATGGTGAGTGGTGATAGAAATTGCATTGGTGATGGTGAACTTACTATTGATTATACTTCTTCTCTATCACATTGCAATGTTCTATCTTTGGACTTAAACTCTTCTAGCACTCCAAATGTCATACATGCTAGAGTTGATAGTCCTTGCATATCATGTAATAGTTGTTTAACTAAATCTCATGATGATATGCTTCATATGTCTTGTTGCCATGAAAACAATGCTTCCATATCCTCTAGTACTTGCATGACTAACAATGTAGAGGAATCCCAACATTTGTTGGAACAAGACATGGACCTAAATGGTGCTTCAAGTAATTCTTCATTCTTTAATCATGTTTGCCTTATGGCTAAGGATTCCGAGGTGTCTCCCACCTCAAATCCAAATTGTGATGATGAGGATGAGGATTCTCATGAAGAAGGTTTTGATTTTGAATCCTTAACCAAGATGGGTGAGATGGTACTTGGTGCTCTCCCCAAAGGTAGTAAAGCTATCCCTCCTCTATGTGAAATCATTGATTATGTTACTAAGAGTAGGGAATTCATTGAGGATTTGGAAAGTCAATTTGATGAGAAATGTCAAATTGAGAGGGATGACTCTATTACTATAGCTTCCTTGAAAGCTTCTCTTGAAGAAGAAGAAGAACTTAGGTCTTCTCTTGAAGAGAAACTTGAATCTCTTGATGAGTCTAATGATCTTATTATTGCTAAAATCATTAAGGAAAGAGATCATGCCCTTGCTAAATTAAAGTGCTTAAAAAGGAAAAAGTTGAATTTGGTGTTGGCAATGCTAGACTAAGTGAGGACATAGAGAGACTTGACAAAGCTCACAAGGCTTTAGAAAGTGAACACTCTCTCCTTATCAAGTCTCATGATCAACTCCAAACTCAACTATCTAAGAATGATAAGCTTGCCAAGTTGTCTTCTTCCATTTCTAATGTTAATGATGCTTGTGCTACTAACTCCACTTCTTGTGAAGCATCTATTTTGAAGGAGAATGTTGAGCTAAGGGCTCAACTTGAGTTGCTATCTAGCAAGTATGGGAAATTGGAAGAAAGTCATGAAAAGCTTTCTAGCTCTAATGATGATCTTCTAGCATCCCATGCTAGGCTAAAGTTAGCTCATGAGGCTATTACAAAGGTAACATCTTGTGAGCCTCATGTGGACAAAGGCACAACTTCTTAAAAATGCTTTATTGCCATGTGCTAGTCCTAGTGATTCATCCACTCACAATTTGCTACATCTTGTGATGAATTACTTTCATGCCTTGTTGCTCTAACAATGAAGCTTCTACTTCCTCTAGTGTTTTGTTGATACTAACCATGTAGAGGAATTAAATGAGCTCAAGGCCCAAGTCACTTCTTTGAAGAAAGACTTGGAAAAGCGTCATGTTGGGATTCCACACTTGACAATATGTTGAGTGTTCAAAGACGCCCCAATGACAAGAGTGGACTTGGATTCAACTCCAATAACAAGAACAAGTCCAAGTCAACAAGAAGAAAAGGGCCAAGAACAAGTTAAAGATTCGGCCAAGATTGTTTGCTTCAAGTGCAAAGTTGAAGGGCACCATGTTAGATCTTGCCCTTTGAAGAAGAAGTCTTAGTGAGAAGCAACAAGGGAAGAAGCCTCAAGTTCAAACTCAAGTTCCTCAAGTTGAAGAACCCTCTTCCCAAGAAGAATCAAGCTACCCTCCTCAAGTCAAGATCCAACTAAGAAGAGAGGAGGAAGTAGATGTTGCTACCTATGCCGTGAGAAGGGTCACTTGCTTCTTCATGCACAAATGGTACCTTATCCAACCCCATTATTATTGATGATGATTATTCTCTTCGGAAGGATAAGGTTGGCAATGTGTTTGCCAAATATGTTGGTACTCAAAGTGGTGTCAAGAAAAGAACCATTTGGGTTGCCAAGCCTATTGTGACTAACCTCTTAGGACCCAACTTGGTTGGGGACCAACAAGCTAAAACTTGATCAATAGGTGTTGTTGGAGGGCATTGGAGACTTGGCTACATCATGAAGAATTAAGGGATCTTCATCAATTATATTCTCTCAAGCCAAGTCATTTGGATTATATTGTTCTATCTCATATCCAATGTTCCTCCTTGCGGTAACTTTTATTTAAATCATATATACATTGAAAGTTGCTTGCACCCTTGCATGTGTTAGGTTTTGTACCTTGCTAGTGTTTGTATGTGTTGTGCTCTCTACTTACTTATCTTGAGTAATCAAGTATGTGTATGTTGGTTTGCACACCATTTACTTGTGTTGAGCCTTATTGCTTTTATTTGATATCTTATCTTGTTGGCTCTCTTTTGAGAGATTAATGGACTATCCTATTTTGGGGGAGTGATATGCTTCGTGCACTTCACAATCCTAAAATTGTGTATACATGAGGAATACCACTTAGTGTTGATATATAATATTATCTATTCTCTATGTGGTATGTCATGCTCATGAGAAATTCAAATTCTATAATGTCCATTAATTTCTCGAGTTGGTTTTGTTTGCCTCTTGTTAAAAAATGGATTATCACATTATGGGGGAGTAATAAGCTATGTGCATATTACAAGCCTAGAAAATGTGAACATGTGAGGTATTGCCACCTAGAATTGATTTGTTATTATCTTATTCCTATGTGGCATGTTGCTCAAACAAGTTCCATTTTGGTAAAATGATTTTTTTAATCACTCTTTTGGATCTTGTTTGTGATGGACATTCTTGGTACGGTTTTCCCCAAATATGTTCGCATATCCTTTTGGGAAATCGATTGCTTCAAGCTACTCTTTGTAGTGGCTTTGCATGATCGCGTGAATACTTGAAGCTATCAAGAATATCTATCTTTTAAGCTTTGGCTTTAAATCTTATCTTTTGCCATATGCTTATTTGTTGTGAAATTGGTCTTCAATATCATTTCTATACCACCGAGAAATATCTCTATATACTCCTTGTCCTGACAAGTGATACTCATATTGTGGTGAAATTTGTAGACCATCTTCACTTTGGCTCTTGCTTTGAATTGCCTTATTTTATTGCCAAGGATTTTTTTGATCTAACTCTCTTGTCTTCCTTGTATCTTTTGGATCCTTGTTGCTCTACTCAAAATTTGTTTTATGCTTCTTTTTAGGAAAAGCAATGATCCAATCTTGTGCATTACATTCAAAAGTCATACTTCTTGATAATGCACTATTCTTGGGAAGCTATCCTACATTGAGTAGAACATCATTCTTTAAATTGGTTTTGCATCTTATTGCTTTCTTGAACATGACTAGTGTTTGAATAATATGTATGGAGAGTGATGATCCCATTTGTGTGCATTTTGTATTCAAATGCAAGATCATAAATAATGCACAAATCTTGGGGGAGCAATCCTATATGCTTTTGAACATTAGTTGTCTTCAATTGGTATTTGATCCCGATGACGTGTCTCTTTGGAAGACAAACATTTCTCGTCTTGGTACTTTGTGCCATCATGAAAGTGTAGAGGGTTTGGTTTATTCCTTGATGATATTTTCATCAATTGGTATCTTACTTTCATTTGGCATCTTTTCAAAGTGGTATCTTCAATCATGTGTTGATTTGGGTTTTGATATAATTTGGACAATTCTTTTCTTGTCACACTTGTGTGTGCTTTCTTGGTTTAATTGGTGTTTTGTCCAAATTGTATCTTTTTGGTTCTTGAAAGTCTTGTGCATGCATATTTACTATATGTATATCTTATGGCATGCTTACTTTCGTTGATCCAATATATAGGATAAACTCCATCAAATCCTAAATGGCTAAGATGTGCATGAAATTCAATTTCATATCAATATGCACATATTTATGTGGAGTTTGTCCTATGTATTGTAGTTGCTCTAACTACTTTGGACCCAATGAGTTTGGGTACCATTTGTACTTGAATTTGTTTTAGGTACATTGAGATGCATTGGAAGCTTGTCTCATTTACAAGGAAGGTGTTATCACCATGTGCTTATTGGAGCCAAGCTCGGATGATCGTGAACTCTTATCTTCTACATCACCAATGCTATCTCGGTAACAAGTATCTACCTCATGCATATTTTCTAGCTTTCAACCTTGTGTAGGTTGTTTCATGGCATGAATCTCTTTTGTTGCAATTCATTTGGTTCTTGCAAAACAACTTTGTTGCAAATGTGGGCAAGCCGGGATGATTACATATCAAGGGGAATATATATAATCATTTTATGATTCATCAATCCCATATATGTTAATCTAGCACTTTCTACTCTATGTCTCGCATATGCAATATTGATGTTTTCAAAATCATTTGCCTTTTGCGATACTTGTTATCTTTCTCGGAGCATCCCATTTTATTTCCCTTGTGGATATTTTTGATGCTATGATGAGATTGTGTTGGAAGTTCATCTATATCCTTTAAGATAAAATTGAGCTTTGTGCTATGCTTTTAAGCAATGATCTTATTGGTATATATATGACTTCCGCTTGGATATCATGTTCTTCACCGTTGTATCTATTTTGTGTGTGCATGTTTATTTGTGGACTTATATCTTCGTGATTGATGTCTACTTAGAAACTTATACACATGAGAATAGTTACATCTTTAATTGGTATTCCAATTCTTTAGTAACCACTTTATTGTTTTGATTCTTTGGTGGTTTCTAAATGCACAAGCTTTGTTTCATTGGTTTATTTTTTCTTAATAAGCTTGTGGACCTATTTGCTACTCTCTTGGTTTGTGTTCAAAATTATCTAGGAGGGAGTGAGGATTCCATGTTGTGCACACCATATTGAAATGCAAATCCTACTTTGTGCACGTACCTTGGGGAGTTCCCTCTTGATTTTAGAACACTTGGTTGATCTTATCATAATATCTTCTTATGTTCTATTGGTTTTTCGGATCCTTTGATTGGTTACTTCTTTTGTCGAAGTATCTTTCAATTTATTTCTTTTGCAATCTTTGGATCCTCAATATAGTTTGATCTCCTTCATCTATTCGTCATTGGATATGTGCATTTGATTTCACTCATATTATGAGAAATGCACACATTATGGGGGAGCTCTTACTATATTGGCCTTCTAAATTTTTCCTCCCATTTCGGCAATCGATGCCAATGGGGGAGAAGTTTAGAGGGTTTAAGGGAATTTGGTGTTATGCTTTAGTTTCGTTCTTAAGCATTTGCCTTTCATGCTCTTGCATCCTTGCTCTTTGTGTTGCATGGTTGCTTAATTCATTATATAAACCCTCGTAAAAGGGATTGTCATCAATTACCAAAATGGGGGAGATTGAAAGTGCATGTGTTGCCCCATGCGTGGTTTTGGTAATTAATGACAATCCTTATGGACTAATGTTGCATTGAGATATCTTTATAGATCTTGTCCGTGAAGAAGATTGGAGTTCATGTGTTGGACTCTAGAAGATTACATGATGATCAATGCTCTATTCAAGGGTTTATATGAAGAATGGTCATCGAGAGTTGAGCTTATTGCAAGCATGGCTTGGAAAATAAGATTGAGTGAACATTTATGTTTATCTCCAAGCCATCACCTATATCAAGAGAAGAAGATAAAGTGCAAGTGGATTCATGAAGACGGAGCTTAGCAAGGCTCTCCCATAATGGTGTATGGGGGAGCATTTGGAGAAGTCTTCATCAAGCATGTGCTAGCAAGCACACAATCAAGAAAGGTGTTCCAACTTGAGGGAGTCAAGATCGTCTTCATCTAGCTCAAGTGGAATGCGCAAGGCAAAGGTATGATCTTGATAGGGTTTCTATTTTACCGGTCTCATGGTGTTAGTGGGAGACCGGGTTATAGGATAGACGGCGTACTATCAAGAGGGGCTCTCAAGTGAGTAACTTGATCGCATCTTTGTGGAGAGCTCAAACATTTGCATACTTGGCATATCATCTTTCTTGGTTCTTATTTGGCTTTTATCCATGTGAGAATTTAGAGCTTGTGTTCATCTCCATACCAAGCTCTAGTTCACTGAAAACGGATTTCGTATTGAAAACTTGTTGCGTTTTCGGTTTTGAGGTTTTGCCGGTTCATCTTCTTTAGAGAGGTTTTACCTTTCTACATTTTGTCTTCTCCTCACATGATGGACTATGATGTTTCTCTGCATAATCTTGAAGTGCTCTTCGTTGCGATTCCAACGAGCCCAAGATCATCGAAATCGGAGTCCGGATGAAAAAGTTATTGCAGTTTTCTTTTTGCTGTTTTTGGGTTCTGGCAAGCCGGCCCACAGGCCGGCCAGGCCGGCTCACAGGCCGACGGCCTCGGGTGGCAGGCCGGCCCCCAGGCCGGCTAGGCCGGGCCCCCAGCCCGGCCAGGCCGGCTCCCAGGCCGGCCTCACAGTTTTCTCCAACGGTCAGTTTTTTGAGGGGACCTATTTAAGGGGTTTCTTCCCCAACGGTTCCCCAAGCTCTTGAGCACGAAAAAGCCCCCCATTGTTGACCTTCTTGAGCTTGGTTTTCTCTCTATTCCTCCATGATTCTTGCCTCAAATTAGAGGGAAAGAGAGAGGAGATCTAGATCCACCATTCCACCAATCATTCTCTCCTCTAAGTGAGGGGAAGCCTTTGGATCTAGATCTTGGAGGGATTTGGTGTTCTTCCTTTGTTCTTCCCCTCTTCTCCCCCCATAAGCATTAGTTGCTTTTGGTGGGATTCGAGAGTGAAGGATTTGAGCACTTGTGTTCTTGCCTTTTACATTTGGTGCATCGGTGTGCTCTCCACGAGGATTCGTGGAAGTTGAAATCTTGTGAACTTATTACTCTTGGGTCTTCGGGCCCTAGACGCCTTTGTGGTGGTTGGACCCTTGTGTGGTCACTTGAAGCGTTCGGGAGCCCCCAATCCCTTTGTGGGTTGTGCCTCGGATTGTTGTTGAAAGCCGTTCGGGAGCCCCCAATCCCATTGTGGGTTGTGCCCCGGATTATTGTTGAAAGGCTCCGGATTCCGCCTCGAAGGAATACCGATAGTGGAAGGTGAACCAAACCTTTGTGGTGCGGTTCATCGGAGAAGAGGGTGAAACCTTTGTGGTTGTTGAACCGTTGTGTCGGTTCACACCTCTCCAACGAGACGTACTCCCTTTCAAGGAGGAACTCGGGAATACATCCTCGTCTCCGCGTGCTTCGGTTATTTCTATACCCGAGCTTTTTACTTATGCACTTTACATTGTGATAGCCTTCGTGCTTGAAGTATTCTCTATTGCTATCACCTTGTTGCTTGTCTTGCTTAGCATAAGTTGTTGGTGCACATATGTGAGCCTAGTTTATTTTAGGTTGTTGGCTTGTTAATTTAAACACCTAGTTTTATTCCGCAATTAGCAAGCCTAAACCAGAAAAGTTTTAATCGCCTATTCACCCCCCTCTAGGCGACATCCTTGTCCTTTCATCAGTCCACGATGCCACTAATCTGAACATCGAACGCACTGCCACTGTCGCTCACATGGGTGGGCCTTGACCTACGTAATCCTATCGAGCCTCCTTTGATGCCACCCTTTTGGCAAGTCTAGTCGGTACCATAGTTGGTCAGGGCTAGTCTTGCGAAGGTTCCGGAGCTAGGCGTCGCTCATGGGTTGGGGACGTGCCGGATTCACTTCTGCATAAGGCATAGAGTTATGTCGGTGGCTACACAGGGAGTGTCTTGGTAGCGTGAACGGTCAGGTGAGTGTATCTTGCTGAGTTCGCCTTAAGGATGATATCCTAAAGTACCGGCTGAGTGTGGTGCACTTAGGTGGGTGGTATCTGCAACCTCTCGAGAGTGTCAAATCTGGATGTCTAGCCTCGTTCCAAGGTTATGGAACAATAGTTCAGTGTCGGTCACACTGTGTGTCTTGTCGTGTTAGGAGGTTAAAACCTAAGGCTTGTTTGAAAGAAAGATGAACAACCTGATTTCACTAAATGAACAATAAGATGATGCAGGGAATGTTACTTGTGAGGTGAATGGGATGGCGGTGTGATGCGTTGGAAGCCTATAGTTTGGCCAGAGCCAACATCAACCGTGCATGCCCCGGGAGATAGCCAGAGTTGGCTGGAGTGATAGCCAGAGTTGGCTAGAGTCTTGGAAGCATGATTGTGTTGACAGGAATAATTATAAGATTTGGTACCAACTAGTACACTCGTCTACTCATCACAGGTAATCTCTTTGTTTGATTGCCGGTATACGATCCAACCTCACCTGGCTTGGACTCTGTACTGGTTATACTCTTATTGCTTGCTTATGCCATGTTTTGCTTATGATGTCATGCTACCTTTATGTTATCATATTGGTCTATCTCGAGTAGACTCTTGCCATGTTGTAGGATTTTATTTCCAATATACATCTTGTTGCATGATTGTTGGATTGTTTGTGGTGAGTGGCGATTCTTGCTGAGTGCATATTAGTGTACTCACGGTCTTGTGATTGTGGCCAGGTTTGTCGAGGATTCATCTTCCACCTTAGTAAGGACTTGAAGCAAGAGCGTGCTAGGATCAGTAGCCTAGCCAGAACCTGTAGAGTGGAGCCGCTCCAAGCCGTAGCCTCTCATATGTCTTCCGCTACCAGTTAAAACTCTGTATCGTGCCATGCTGGGATTGATATTTTGTCATTCCTTGATGGCCTTGTAAACCATTTGTAGCACTGATGTGCCTGATTGTGTAATGATTTCCATTATGTTACACTGTTGTGACGTGCGGCCAGTTATCTTGGGATGGCGCACGGGACGACTGCCTCTCTGGTGATATGTGCCAGGGAGGGGTGTCTCTGGTGATATGTGCCAGGGAGGGGTGTCACAGCATAGCATCAGCATGGATAGCATGCCATGCCTTCACTGTAACCGGATGACTGGGATCATCGGAAGGACGAGAGAGAGACCATGGACATTGTGACTCAATAATATTATAGAACATGTACATCACCCCAGCTGACTAAATGGGGGTGGAAACCACGGCAGATTGGCAAAACTCGGTACAACAGGCGGTGCGACAATTTCTGTCAGGAAAAACACAGCCTACACGCACGTTTTCTATCCTGGCCGTTAGCTCACTGCGATGCCTTACAAAATTTGGAGCCCGGGTAGCAGGACAAATGGCAATCGCTTTGGGAAGAACTCTCGAAACGAATAAATGGAACCCTGTATTTTTCTCATCAGAACTCTTGGGTCATATTTTCCCTGAATCTACTGGCGCGCAGTGAACAGTGAAATTCGCCATGGCAGCCACATTCGGTAAAAAGTACTCCCAAAGTATACATCTGCAAGCATACGAGGGGAAACTGAAATTAGATGCAGCCGATACAACCTGAAATGTGGATTGATGGGAGAAAATATGTGCAGACAATTATTTTGTTGAAGATATGAAAGAATATAATGCAATTGCAATCCACCTAGTTGAAAACTTGAAACATGCATTATGACCAAAAACCTAATAGGACACATCACACTGCTATGGAGTACACATTATGGATTTCACGATAAATGCATTCAGGGTGTCTGCTTTTAGAACCTCTAGGTTAAGGCCAATACCATATAGTATAAGATCAGCGGAATGAAAGCATTGAACAAAAAGATATAGCTCTAAGGATTGAAAAGATAAACGGTACATATCTTGAACCAGGCAAGACAATACCTACCGATCTCAGAAATGGTAGAGCTTTATATACATTGCTGATACAACTACCCTGCAAATTTAGTTAAGCCAAGAATAAGATTGGAAGCACGATGAAACATATACATGAAAAAATAACATAGGGTTGTCAGAAATAACTACCTATACTCAAATCATACAGCTGAGGAGTCTTCTACTGGCAAACAGATCGAAAATGAATCAGATGATGCTATCTGAATACAAGACTCCCATTCTGCTGTTGTCTTAATTTCTCGATAAGAGATTGATAAAATGACCTTAGTGCTTTTGTATCATTTCCCTGTTGAAGAACATAACCACTTTCATTACAACAAGAAATAGTCTCTTAAAAGTTAAGATTTAATTTGCTACAGATAAGATCCGGAGTTCTTGAACCATGACAGCATCTACTACTATTCCACCTAACGAAACACCCCTCCCAGAGTAATAGAGCAAACAAAAGATGATCATTGACCTATCAAGGTTATTATTAAGTCTCAGGTTAGACAACCTTCTCACAGCAAATGGACAAGCAAAAGATGACCAGAACTTCCCATACAGGTGAGTTCAACTAGAGCTATGTGGAACCAACCATAACTGGATATAAACTGACACATCAGGGAAACAAATCCTAACTCGATACACACTAGAACTTCGCCACCAGCCCTAGGGATTCAAGCAATCAAGCAATAAACTCTAGTTTCCCTAATAACCAAGAGCCTAGCCCCCACTATCGTCTCCAACCGCACCACTTATGGAGCACACAGGCTGACAAGCATCCCACGCCACATGATAGCCCTGAGATGACCATTACTATTAAGTCTGTTAAGAGCTAAATACTAACCATGTCAATACAACTCACAATTCGTTTAATACGATACTAATAAGAGTTCCCTAACTTAAACGTCATTCTGATAGCACATCCACCAAGTCGATAATAGTCAAGTTACCAACATTCAGTAAACAAAATAGTTCACCGACATATAGATTCAGATTTTAGAAGTGATTCAGCTTCTTGAATTTGCATAGATGTAACTTCTACTCTATTCTACACCTTCCGTTCCTTAATATAAGGTGTCTAACGTTTTGAGAAAAATATCAAAATATAAGGTGTATTGCGATTTATAGACAATTATACCCATCAAAAAACAAGTCACGGTCTGGAACGGAGGAATGTGACATATTGTTTCAGTTTGTGGCTAATAGGGACTCATTTCTCTCAAAAAAATCAGTACAAACTTAGTCCACCGCATGTAAATACTGACGTCTTAATATCCGTGCCAAAACCTATCAAGGAACGGAGGGAGTAGTATTTTATAGCAACTAGCGACATTGCCCGCTCAACTTTGATGCTATCAGGGTATGTACTACAACTCATATATTTGCAACTGAAAATATAGTCGTACTTGCTACCACTCTGAATTCTGTGACTGAAGTATAAGTTGTATTTGTTTTACTGGTGCAATATGTGCAATGTTGATATATAACTGATTAATCTGCAGAGTTGCAGCCTCGCTCCAACATAATAAGGTGTGTGGAGCTGTAGATTCTTCTCTTCTTTTCTAAATCCACAAGAGAATTCCTAAGAACCTTTTAAAGATCACTGTAGAAATTTCTAGTCCAGAGCAGAGATGTTCCCCGGAGGCCGGATACACAATATATTTAAAGACATAAATATAGATTAGGAACCAGAAATGAAACAAGGTCAAGATAATAAGCATACCTGTAACTTTTGGTAGTACTGTTCAGCTAGGTCTGGTGGGCAGTGAGCTTCCGGAAGACCTTTTGCTACAAAATTCACAACAAAGTCCTCTCCGAATCTTTCATACATAATCTTTTGAGCCATCACAATTTCACCAAAGAGAACAAGCTACAGGAAATAAATCGATTAGATGAAGCTTTTGAACATAAAGAATTGTTCAGTATCTCAGCATTCAGCGGCATGAAATTTTAACTAGACTAATGATATTGAATGAATACAGACTTCTGAAACAAGCGAACATAGTAGATGCATAGTTGGATACCAAGCGCTCTATGGAGCCCATGTTACGGTTGATTCTAGATCAACCGATATAACTGTTTGAACTGCATTAGTAGATGCATAGTTTGGATACCAAGCGCTCTAATTATCAATTCCATCGTCATGAAGCAATAAAGGCATTTGTCAGGATGGCTAACTCATCACTTCGTTTTGGCACAATTTTAGCAATTAAAGTAAACTGAATAGCTAAGAGTATTACAATCTCTTTCATAGTAGCAAAGCTAACAGATTAACTTCTGCAGTGAAATAACATAAATTTTCCCTATAAGGGTATATCCCGCCTTAAGCTTTTCTGGAACCTATCACTGGGGATAACTTTTACACATCCGTCCCCATAAGGACCCAAGCTGGTGATGTAACCTCTAAGACTCTAAGGATGGTCCAGTTAGAGAATTGGATATACATTAAAAAAGGCATGTGGCTGACAGTATTTAATGTAACTCACTGGACCTTAGAATGTCATGGAATAGAGGTTTCATGATGCTATCTTTCTTTTTGAACAAGCAACCTATTATTAATCAAAGAGAACTACAACGTCCACAAGCTGGGAAAATTAATAACTGAGGGGGTCATCCCTCCAAACTCTACTAATACCCTGAGAATTTACTAGTTTAGCTTAACACGGGCAGCTTGATTTGTTTTAGTGTACTTTTAAAATTTTGATTACAATGGCAGAACTAAATCTTTATTTTCCTTCAGTTCAAGAACCCAACATATATTTAAGAAAGCTGAGTCCTAAATGACAAGACTCGATACGATGGAAAAGTAATGTCATCTGAAATCTATATCGCCGGTATCTCTTGTAAACCTGATGCTAGGCAGGTCAGATATCTAACTTCAGTAGTAATGTATACAATATAAGAGACTGTCACTACAGAAAGTCGCAGTGTTACACAAAATGCGATGCCTATAACTCCAACCAACATGGGCATTATTAAGGTTACTGAGTTTCAGATAGAGCCGGAGATAAACAGAAAAAAATTAAGATGTAAAGGTTTACTTTTAACACAGTGAATACAAGGATTGCAAGATTATTACCGTATTTGCATCACGTAAATTAAATGATTTGTCAAGGATACTGTGTAAACAGCAACCAGTAGCAAACTTCTCAATCATGAACACTCGGAAGCCAGGAAGCTGATGAAACGAGAAAGCAGCATAACAAGAACATATGAGATTTATGAGTAATACAACTGTCCAGGTACTCGATAGAGACCAAACAGCGAACAGCATAAGATCTAAAGACATGGACATAGAAATACCTTATCGTCAGCTTTTGACGTAGTGCACCAGTCTTTTATGAGCCTGATAAAAATCTGCACACATGCCTAACAAAACCATAATCAAGGTATGAGTGAACAGTGGAAGTTGAGAGCATAGCCATATTTCCTCACAAAAAGGAAAGGAGGGAAAGATAACTGGGATCCTCACTTTCCGAAGTAATATATCTTTATGACTGCATGACGTAAACAAAAGCAACTGCATTATAGTCTCCAGATACTGCCTACAGGTAGGAGCAAGGAGAACTGTAGACAAATCATGTGTAACCATCGCATGCAAGAATGTGTATAATGTCCTCTGGAGCTCTTGCAGCTCACGCATTTCCTGCAACGGTAGGAAATGAATACAGTATAAGGAACCATGCAATATCCAACACCCAAGAAGTCTTGCCATTACTAAAAACACCTACTAGAATAAGCAAAATTAGGTACAAGAATTAGATAGGGGCAACAAACTAGCCAGCGACAGCTACACAAGGTGAGGTGACGAATAATAACGTCCAGCGTCGGTAGCCATCCACTTGCATGGCAACGCAGAGGCAACAGCCAGGCCAGTTATTGCAATTGAGCGGGCTAAGCTCGTCCTACTTGTTTAAGGATCGTCCCATAATGTTGCTTATCCTACCACAAACTGTGGAGAGGTCGAGGCAACACCTTCCGGTTCACAATTCGGAGAGCTTCTTAGGGTTGGGTCGAGGAAACCGAAAGGTTGCCATGAGACTTTATGGTGAGCAATATCAGATACTAAACATTATTACTATTATATTCACATCATTGGCTCATATTCAGAGAGTAACGACAAATCAAACACAGCAAGCTCAAATGCAGTTTTGGTGATAGATTAATCTTCAGTCAAGTGGTATGTCGGTAAGTAGTTTTGCCAGACGTTAGCTGGAAAGTAGAAATGCAGTACGACACCACGAGTAACAAAGAGGGTCATGCGGCACATCCCTATATCTAATACACTTAGAGGGCAGTAGTACTTAGCATTCTAGGATCACAGATACGAATACAAGAACAAGAAGTTACGAGTAGTGAAAATAAATTAGGGCATCTTTGGTTCATATACAAAGTTTGCCAACATTTGCCACACTTTTTTGCAACATCTTCCTAAAGTTAGGCGATCAAAACGGGCACCACACTTTTCTGAGTCAATGACAAGCAGGTCTAGTTTACATGAAAGGAATCTTGCCACAAGTGTGGCTGTAAACCAAACAGGGGGCTGACTCTGTCAAACTTACCTAACTTGCGACGTGGCAAAGTGTGGCAAGCTTTAGTATGCCAACTCAATACACCCTAAAATTATCGTTTATAGATGTGATACTTTACCTCAGTATTTCCCTCAGGACCAGTTGAAAAGGCATCTTGTGACAGTATCATAGACAAACGACTTGCAATTGTGGGAAAGACATCCTCCAGTATGCTACTTGCTGAAGAATTAAACTTGCATATTACTTGGTTTACCAATACAAGAAATTCCACCATATCTTTTGCCTGTATGAAAGCAAATGATGATGTGGGCAGACCAACTGAGCGAAATAAATTTAGCTGCGGAAAGCTTCTTTAAAAAAAACGCAGTAATGACAGAAAATTTCTTGAAATAAATTAGTATGAGGTTCAACAGGTACCAGAAAAAATTCATGCTAAGTATAACCAAGAGATGAGAGTAATTGAGAAGAGAACTGTTTAATGTCTTCATCCTAATCATGTTGACAGTTCTCTATTGCTATTTGGCAATTTCCCTTTGGAACATCAATAAACACCTTAATGTTTTTGAATTAAGTTTTACATATCAGTAGGATCTTTCCCTCAAAGAAATACTGCTCAAGGCTGAACTGTTACTGAGAAAAGTATAAGTGCTAAAGGTACTAGACATTAGAAAGCAAAGCAAAGCAAAGAACCAAGAGGAGTTCGTTTAATTCATATAATTAAAAATGAAATACCTCGTTATCAACCAGCAATTGTCTTAGTGCAATCGGAATACATGGAAGTACCGTGATTCCTAATATCTCAATCATGCGATGCAGAAAGGATATGACCTGCATTTGCATAAGTTCGAAGTGGTTAATTATCCAAACAGTGAACTAAGGAATATCTTAAACAGAAAAAGGTTCAGATTTACCTTAGATCGTAGGGGTCTCACATTTGGAAATGAAACAATGATTTGCAAAACAACATCAAGGGTCTGACAACAAAATGATAAGAAAATATTGCATCAGAAGAATAGTAAAACATAGACCCTAGGGATGTGTCTATTATTGATGCATACTAATCAAGGATTTAGCAAATGTTCTGTCCATTAGCCACTTGCATATGCTTCTTAAGGACAAGCAAAAAGTGAATATATAGAAGTACAGAGTGACAGAACTTACCTTTTTGAACATGACCCCGATTGTTGGCCTACTTACCATCACGAGACGTTCATTAAAGCCCTAGAACAGACAACAGAAACCAGTAAGGATGTGGTACAAATGACTTTTCATGTACTGAACTAAGAATTTACACACTGAGCAAATCAGAAGTAGATTAGAAAATGAAACACGAAAAAAAAATACCAGACATGGCCCAACAAATATCGCCCGTAATACATAATGTGCTATTGCTCATTCCTTATTAGGTGTACAAAGCATACCTTGGTGAGCATATTCAATGCAACAACAATCTGTTGAAGACTCGCCGCTCTTGGAGATGATTCTTCAAGTCCTTGTGCATTGGCACCCACTACAAGCGACTCAATCTGGAATGATTTTCACTCACAACAGTGAGTATTTTCTTTCCTAGAGAACTAAAGCTATCATATTAGGCAAAAGGGGGAACAGACACCTGATGACAGAGAGGATTCAGCAAAGCTGTCAAGCACTGAACCTGCTTTTCTGGTGATACCTCTTCAATACCAATCAACAACCCAACAGCCTGAAATAGGAAAGCCTCCAAGTTCAGTATTCCCAACTACAGAATGTGAACAGCTGGGTGTAAACTAAGTTGGATTATATAGATAAATGGACACTGCACCTCAAAAATTTGGCTGCCATCTTCTGAGCTGGAGAACTTTGCCTCTTTATTTGCCCAGTCCATAGCAGTGAATTGTCCTAGGACATCTTCCAAGCTCTATTAACTCACAAACATAAACAGCCTCAGTTCTAGAATAATTAATTAGATGATGTGTGGATCTACAAAAGCGGATAAGGAAAAACCTGCAAAATGGTATCCAAGTAAGGCACTAGCTTTGCCTTCAGCAACTTGACAGCTTTCATGAACAAGTAACCCGCACGGCGGCTCACATTAGAATTCTGATGGTGTACGCCACGCTCATCCAAGAAAGCGGCAAGAAGGTGGGGCACATACTGTACATTCTCTTGCATGAACTTGATGTAACGGGTAACTGTCTCAAGATACACCGACGCGACTAAACGGTGTGTGTGGCACGAGAATCTCGCAGAAAGGAGCATGGGCACAAGCTCCCCGAGCAGCCCAGTCCCAGTTCGGATCTCTTCCTCACCCACAATTTCCCCAAGCCGGTAGAACAGTGTAAGAGTGACCTCAACATCCTCGACGGTAGCTTCTGCAGATGAGAGCGCTGTGACAAGCGACCCCTTTATGAACTGCTGTGTGGCAGCTGGCGCCACCCGACAAATGTTCCTAAACAATGCCACTAAATCCTTGCGTTGCTCCGCCATCAGGTCTTCCTCCTCCTTTCCGATCTTGTCAAGGACATCGAGATGCCCCCTATAGACTGGATCATATGTCATCTGCTGCCGCACCACCTCTAAGATCCGTCCCAGGTGCCCCAGCTGCTTCTCTGACGGAGCTTTCATCGTACTCACATACCCAGTTAAGAAATCAAGCACGGAACACGAATCAACATCCTCTTCATAGCAGCTGTCTGCTGCCGAGAATACAGCCGGTAGCACCTGCTCGAGCATTTCCATTGCCGCGGCTCCATCGGCATCACCAGGGCCAAGCTTGCGGTAACACTCGAGAGCCTCGGCAGCATAGGTGGTCACCAAAGTGGCCATCTTCAACCCACTGTCTGGGCTACCAAGCCCCTGCTGTGCTGATAAAAGTGATCTCAGCAAGGCGACCTTCGCCCTCGCATCCATCCTCTTTGCAGCAACAGCAGAGAGACACCCCACCGCCGCTGCAGCAAGCGGAGCGACGCTCACGGGGACAGGGCAATGTCGAAGAGAAGAGGAACGAACACATCGTTGGCGACGAGGGAAACATCGATCCAGGATATGCACCTGCGCGCCGCATCGAGGGCTACGGCGGCGGTGGGCGGGTCGGAAGCGCGGAGGGAGGCGGCGGCGTCGTGCCAGTGGCGTGCGATCTGGGGCACGCACTGCGCGCGCATGGCGTCCTTGACCCTGCCTGCGTCGGCGGTCTCTTCGGCGCTGCGGGGGTAATCCTGGGAGAGCAGGTCGTCGTCGAGGGAGACGAGGAGGCGGGCGAACATGTCGGTGGGGCCGGGCTGGGGCGGGGAGGGCGGGAGGAGGTCGAGGAAGTAGGAGGGGTAGGCGTGCGGGTAGTCGAGGCGGACGAGGAGGGAGAGGAGCTGGGCGAGCTTGTTGCGGAGGAAGGGCGGGGAGGCGAGGGCGTTGGAGGAGGCGGAGGCGACGGAGAGGAGGGAGGAGCGGAGGTGGGCGAGGTCGTCGGGAGCGCGGCGAAGCGGCGGCGGAGGAGGGAGTCGTGGAGGGACTGGAGGCACCAGAAGTGGACGTGCGGGTGGGGCGAGGAGGCGAGGCCGGAGAGGCAGAGGCGGAGGAGAGAGGAGGGCGGGGAGTGGTCGCGGGCGCGGGCGCAGAAGGCGAGCGCCTCCTCGCGGACGGCGGGCGAGGCGGAGGCGGCGGCGGGGGAGTCGGAGGCGAGCAGGATGGCCTGCTCGAGGTCGTCCATGGAGGAATCTGAGGGGGTGGAGGGGGCGGCGACGGGGAAAGGGAGGGGCGGAGGCGGAGGTGGGGAGGTTAATATACAAGCCTACCAGGCCAGGGCAGGAGGAAGAAAGAGGAGAGGGTTTGCTCTGCTCGCTCCTTCCCTTTGCTTGCTCGAGTCGAGGCGTGGCTGGTTTTTCCTCCTTGTTTCGGGTTTATGGGCTCGTGATTTTTGGGTTTAGAGGGGTTTTGTTTCCTACTACATGTTCCCACAATAATTTTATGCAAAACATTTTTGTTTCTCAAGTTTATATTTTGTTGTGATGCATCCACTTGGATGTGATAATTATTTGGTCCGCGCTGATTTTGGATTCCTTACATATTTTTTCCTAAATTACTGCATACCCAAGAAAATAGTCGAAGGATATGGGTGGTGTTACTAACTCTTTGTTGGTACCCGCAAAAAAAAACTCTTTGGTGATTGTTCTATAAAGATTTGTGTTGTTCAGTACGGTCACACTGCCACGTGACTGAGATGATTATTTGGTCGTATTTTTCTTGAATTAGTGCATGTATAAACTTCACATAACATACCACCAATGGCGGCATAAGAGATTTTCAGCAATGCCTACGACATGCCTATTTTTTCACGACAATTTGAAAGTTACCTCCATCATGGTTTAACATCAAGATACATATGGCAGTGAATTAAATCATAAAACATTGTTCTATATCTTTACCCCTTGAACACTTAAGTCACCAAGAGCTCTAAATTGTAGCATATAAGCCTTTCAAAGCGCATCATCTGAGGTCCAAAAACTAACTTGTTGGGCCAACTAATGTTTGGACACTTGTAACATGAAGTCACGATCAAGTACATTAGATGGTCGCATTCAATAGTCTAAGTTTCCTTCTTATTTAGACATTTAGTCGACTACTTAGGAGTGCACAATGCCAACATGGTCGAGAGACAACGACGTGTTACATACAAATGTGAGGAGGATGGGAGTGATGAAGTGTATGTTGTGTGGTGAGAGATAGAGGGAGAGATAAAGAGTGCAGCTCATAATATGAAAGAGAGTGTGTGTTGTTACGGGAAAATATATATGTTTGTGCACCGGTAACATTGGCATACTCTCCTTGTTCTTTCTTGCAGCATATCTAGTGTAATTAACTGCTCATCTATCGGTTTCAAAAGTAAAGGCAACCACTACAAAACAAGAGATGAAGTAAAACCTCAAAAGCTTCAGGATTCCTCCTCCAGATTCAAACATAGTCAGCCCGAGCAAAAAACTCGGATACAAGAAGAATATGTGGCAGAACATCAATCGTGAATGGTAAAGAAGACTCCCGATGATGATGAAAGTCCTAGAGGAAAGATGAAAGGATAGGTATGACACCTAAAGGGGGTGAATAGGTGCTACTCCAAATTTTAGATCTTTTTTAAATTAGGCTTGACACAAAATGTAAATCTCTAGATATGCAACTATGGTGAATTTATCTTTATGACAAGCTAGCAACTAAGCACGGTACACAAAGTAAAGGCGGTAAACAAGGATAGAAGTAACCGAAGTGAAAGCACGCGGAGACACGGATGTAATCCCGAGTTCCTCCTCGTTAAGGGAGTACGTCTCGTTGGAGAGGTGTGAGGCACCACAAAGGTCGAACCTCAACGCCACAAAGGCTCGCCCAATTCTCTGATGAACCGCACCACAAAGGATTGGTTCACCTTCCACTATTTCGGAATCCTTCAAGGCGGAATCCGGAGCCTTTACAACAACAATCCGGGGCACAACCCACAAATGGATTGGGGGCTCCCGAACAGCTACAATCTGTCACAAAGACAAACAAGTAAGTACAACTGATGCATCCAAAATGCATCTACTTTTCCAACCACTTTGCTTCATAATTTGCTCCGGAATCTTCCCATATTTGAATAAAACTGCTGAATCTGACGCTGTTTTTAGCAAAGTCTGTTTTCTGGCTATTTTTGCAGGAAATAAAATCGGGGAAAAATACCACGTCATTTTTTATGGAAAAGGAGGACAACGTGCAAAGGATGGACATGAGGGAGCGCCGGAGGGCCAAAAGAGTGGGCCCCATGCGGCCACTGTACCTAGCCGCGTGGGCCCACCCAAAATGGGCCTCGGGCACTGCCTCGCCTTCGGTCTTCGACGTACCCCCTCATATATACAGAAAAACGGTTGCCCTAGAGGGGGAGGAGCTTTCGCGAAACACACCGCCGCCGCCACCACGATCTTCGTTTCGGAGACAGATTGATCCAGGATTTCTCCTCCGGTGGAGGGATCCGGAGGCCGTCTTCACCGCCTTCATCTCCATCAACCATGAGCTCCCTCTCCATCACCATGTGTGAGTAGCCCGCTATAGGCATGTGAGGTGGATGGGGATTGGATGAGATTGATCATGTAATGCTACCCGTTGTTCGAGATTTTAGGGGTTTATCTTGAGGATATTTTTGTATTGTGTTGATGCACTTATGCTATGTTTAATGCTTGCTACTAGGGCCCGAGTGGCATGATTTCAGTACTGAACTTATATTGCCTCATCATATATTTGAGTTTGGTATTTATCTGCAAACTGTATCACCTGCTATTATGTTGAACCTGCGAACCCTAAAAGTGACATATAGGGAAAACAAGGGGAGATGTTTTAGTTTGAGGATTCTATGTGTTCATGAAGTGTTAATGCATTGTTCCGGTCTATTCGAAAGGGTAGACCTTAATTACCTGTAGTTCCAAGTTGACCCCGGTGAAATGGGCAGGTAGGACAATAGATGTTGTGCAGATTCTCTTGGTTAGTACGCACAACTAATTATGGAACACATACCTACATACATCGAAGTTAGAGATACGTCCCATTGCTAGCTATATCTTATTATATGATCAATCTTATTCATGCAACACCCCGATGTCACCTCATGCCTAAGTTTTAAATCTCTGAGTTACACCTTCACTTTTCCGGTGAAAACTGGGAAACATTTGTTCACTGCTGCTGTTCTACTCATTACTTGAATCATACTACTGCCATAACTACTGCTGCTGCAAGTTGATTGATATACAAGTGTGGTTGAGAGTGACGCCTCAATTGCCAAAGTCTTATTGATATTCTTGTGTTCCCATCGTGTCGAACTATAAATTTGGGTAATACTTCCCAACGAAGATTTCAGCGATCCCCTATACTTGTGGGCATCAAGACATTTTCTGGCGCCGTTGCCGGGGAACCTAGCTTTGTCGGTAAGACAACTTGTTATCATATTATTTGCTGCTTTTGCTTGTTCCTAACCATGGGTAAGGAAAAGACTACTCCGAAGGAAGTGAAGCCTTCAACTACTCGTAGAGGTACGGATCTGCTAAGTATGCCAAACTTTTCACCTAATGCTGCTTCTGTTGTTGCTCCTAAGAAAAAAAGGAAAAGTTTTATCTAGTTCACCATTGTCAAAAATGTCTACTAGTAATGAAAATGATTTAATATGTAGTAGCATAGACAAAGAAGTGATACCTGAAATATCTAAAACATCTGAGATAACTGAAACATCTGAAAATCTTGAATCTCTTATTATTGAAAATGTGGAATCTGAGCTAGAAGATAATGAATATTGTGATGATGAGATGGAAACTTCCTCTGAGGAAGAGGCTGCATTTGCTATGGCTTTTTTGGGTTCGAATTTTGATAAATTGGATGAACTTGATAGCTATAAAAATTCTTCTCTTGATGATTATTTCCCTGTACCTCCGGGCGAGACCAGTACAAAAACTCTAGGAAAAATGTTTCCCGGAAGTTCTGAGTCCGGAACTTCCGCCTCTGGGTCCGGAACTTCCGGTCGCCGCCGGAACTTTCGGCCAGGAAGGATTTCTTGGATCTCAACAAAGAACAGCTCTTCTTTATTTGTATGATTTGAACATGTTACAAGCTTAACATACTGTAAGAAACTAGTTGTGTTGTCATAATCACCAAAACATGATTACGGGCAAATATGCCCTTTCAAAAGATGAAAAGAGTTTGTCAAAAGAGGGATGACACGTTATTCTCCCAAGATATCTAAAAGAAAGTACGAAGCCTGGATGAGAGATCAAAATGAGAAGGAGAGACTAGTGAGCTCAAGGTTACCATGGAGGAAAAGGAAGCTGAACCAAGAAAGCACAACCTCGGACTCGAAAGAGACAAAGATAAAGGCTATCAATTGATACGTCTCCAACGTATCCATAATTTCTGATGTTCCATGCTTATATTATACCAATTACTACATGTTTTATATACACTTTATATCATTTTTATGCATTTTCTGGGACTAACCTATTAACAAGATGCCACAGTGCCAGTTCATGTTTTCTGTTGTTTTTGGTTTCAGAAAAGTTGTTCTGGAAATATTCTCGGAATTGGATGAAACAAAAGCCAAAGTCCCTATTTTTCTGACACGTACACGGAGTCCGAAGGAGAGACGAAGGGGGGCCGTGGGCCGTCCTCACCACCTAGTGGCATGGTCCCACCTCCTGCCGCGCCGCCACGTGGTGAGGAGGCCTCGGGCCTCCACCGACGCCGCCCATTCGCCTATAAATTGCCTTTGACGGGAAAACCCAAAGTACCAGAGTCAAAAAAACGATGAAAAGTTCCAGAGCCGCTGCCGCCGTCAACCCTAACTCGGTAGGGTTCTGAAGCTCTTCCCGGCACCCTGCCGGAGAGGGGAATCATCACCGGAGGGCTCTACATCGCCATGCCTGCCTCCGGAGTGATGTGTGAGTAGTTCATCCTTGGACTATGGGTCCATAGCAGTAGCTAGATGGTTGTCTTCTCCTCTTGTGCCATCATGTTTAGATCTTGTGAGCTGCCTATCATGATCAAGATCATCTTATTGTAATGCTACATGTTGTGTTTGCTGGGATCCGATGAATATTGATACCATGTCAAGTTGAATACTGAATATTATGTCTATGTTATTTATGATCTTGCATGCTCTCCGTTACTTGTTGATACTCTGGCCAAGTGGATGCTTGTGACTCCAAGAGGGAGTATTTATGCTAGATAGTGGGTTCAGTCTCATTTAATCTGGGGAGTGACAGCAACCCCTAAGGTTGTGGATGTGCTGTTGCCACTAGGGGTAACCTAATGATGCTTTGTCTAAGGATCAATGTGTTGTTTACATTATGCACTTTACTTAATGTAATTGTCTGTTGCTTGCAACTTAATACTGGAAGGGGTGCGGACGCTAACCTGAAGGTGGACTATTTAGGCACAGATGCATGCTGGATAGCGGTCTGTGTACTTTGTCGTAATGCCCAAATGAATCTCATAGTAGACACCACAACTTGCACATGCATGTTATGCACTTTTCAATATTGTCAATTGCCCAGCTGTAATTTGTTTACCCAGCATGTTATTTATTATGGAGAGACACCACTAGTGAACTGTGGACCCCGGTCCATTCTTTTACATCTGAAATACAACCTACTGCAATCATTGTTCTCTTTCATTCTCTGCAATTAAACATCATTTTCCATACAACACTTTTAATCCTTTGTTTTCAGCAAGCCGGTGAGATTGACACCTCACTGTTTCGTTGGGGCAAAGTAGTTTGATTGTCTTGTGTGCAGGTTCCAAGTCAACCGCCGGAACCACCCCATCAACGCAAGTTTTCTGGCGCCGTTGACACCTTCAGAAGTGTCTTCATCTCCTACTGGTTCGATAACCTCGGTTTCTTACTGAGGGAAGACTTGCTGCTACACTCATCAAACCTTACTCTTGGGGTCTCCCAACGAACGTGTGGTTTACACGCATCAAGCAAGTTTTCTGGCGCCGTTGCCGGGGAGGTCAAGCCTTCTGTTAGGGGAGTCTCTCACTTCCAATCTCTTTACTTTGTTATTGTCTTGCTTAGTTTATTTTTATTTTGCTTTGTTTGCTCTCTTTATCAAAAAACAAAAAAATTAGTTACTTGTTTTATTTTGTTATTTCGGCCTAGTTTTTTTTGCTAAAATGAGTACTCCTGAGAACACCAAGTTGTGTGACTTCACTAGCACAAATAATAATGATTTCATATGCACTCCTATTGCTCCACCTGCTTCTAAAGCAGACTTTTATGAAATTAAACCTGCTCTATTAAATCTTGTTATGAAAGAGCAATTTTCTGGTGTTAGTACTGATGATGCTGCTGCCCATCTTAATAATTTTGTTGAACTTTGTGAGATGCAAAAGTATAAGGATATAGATGGGGATATTATAAAACTGAAATTATTTCCTTTCTCTTTGAGAGGAAGAGCTAAAGAATGGTTGCTATCTTTGCCTAGAAATAGTATTGATTCATGGACTAAATGCAAAGATGCTTTCATTGGAAAATATTATCCTCCTGCTAAGATTATATCCTTGAGAAGTAGCATTATGAATTTCAAGCAATTTGATAATGAGCATGTTGCCCAAGCATGGGAAAGAATGAAATCATTGGTAAAGAATTGTCCCACCCATGGACTGACTGCTTGGATGATCATCCAAACCTTTTATGCAGGACTGAATTTTTCTTCAAGAAACCTTTGGATTCGGCTGCTGGAGGTACCTTTATGTCCATCACTTTGGGTGCTGCAACAAAGCTTCTTGATGATATGATGATTAACTATTCTGAGTGGCACACCGAAAGGACTCCTCAAGGTAAGAAGGTAAATTCTGTTGAAGAAACCTCTTCTTTGAGTGATAAGATTGATGTTATTATGTCTATGCTTGTGAATGGTAAATCTCATGTTGATCCAAATAATGTTCCTTTAGCTTCATTGGTTGCTCAAGAAGAGCATGTTGATGTGAACTTCATTAAAAACAACAACTTCAACAACAATGCTTATAGGAATAATTTTGGTAACAACAATTATAAGCCTTATCCTTCAAATAGTGGTAATGGTTATGTCAATTCCTATGGTAATTCCTACAGCAATAATAGAAGTGTATCCTCTGATCTTGAAGCCATGCTTAAGGATTTTATTAGTACACAAACTGCTTTTAATAAAACTGTTGAGGAAAAGCTTGGTAAAATTGATGTTCTTGCTTCTAAGGTTGATAGCCTTTCTCTTGATGTTGATCTTTTGAAACTAAAAGTTATGCCTAATGATGTTAAAGAGAAAGACTTTTGCTACTGCCAATGCTATCCAAGTTAAAATTGACAACAATATTAGGATGTTGGCTGAATTGCATGCTAGGTGGGAAAGAGAGGATAAAATTGAAAAAGAGAATAGTATAGCTAGAGTTTGTACTATTACCACCACTAGTAATGCTAATGTTTCACATGCTAGTAAGCCTCCTACTATCAATGGTAACATAATTGGTGTTGGCAATGTTTCACTACCTCTGCAAAGCGTTTAAAATTGCCCAAAACCACTGAAACTGTTCCTGATAAGAGTGCTGAAATTTTTCGAAATATGGGAGACAATGGTTCCTTTGCCATTGACCATAATGATTTTGATTTTGATGATTGTAATATTTCTGAAGTAATTATGTTCTTGCAAAAGCTAGCTAGAAGTCCTAATGCTAGTGCTATTAATATGGCTTTCACAAAACATATTACAAATGCTCTCATACAAGCTAGGGAAGAGAAATTAAAACATGAAGCTTCTATCCCTAGGAAGTTAGAAGATGGTTGGGAGCCCATCATTAAGATGAAGGTGAATGATTTTGATTGTAATGCTTTATGTGATCTTGGTGCTAGCATTTCTGTTATGCCTAAGAAACTTTATGATATGCTTGATTTGCCACCTTTGGAACATTGTTATTTGGATGTTTATCTTGCTGATAATGCTATGAAGAAACCTTTGGGGAGAGTTGATGATGTTCTTATTATGGTTAACAATAACCTTGTCCCCGTTGATTTTGTTGTTATGGACATCGAATGCAATGCATCTTGTCCTATTGTTTTGGGAAGACCTTTTCTTAGAACTGTTGGTGCCATTATTGATATGAAAGAAGGAAATATAGGTACCAATTCCCACTCAAGAAAGGTATGGAACACTTCCCTAGAAAGAGAATGAAGTTGCCTTTTGATTCTATTATTAGAACAAGTTATGATTTGGATGCTTCTTCACTTGGAAACACTTGATTTTCACTTTCTGCGCCTAGCTGAAAGGCGTTAAAGAAAAGCGCTTATGGGAGACAACCCATGTTTTTATTTCTGTAATTTTTCTTTTTTTGAGTCTTGGAGTTGCTTACTTCTGTAACAACTCCTTTGTATCTTTATTTTATTGCATTGTTGTGCCAAGTAAAGCCTCTAATAGAAAGTTGATGCTAGATTTGGATTTCTGCGCAGAGACAGATTTTTGCTGTCCACCGTTTTGAGCTGTACGCACTCCAGAAAAATAAAAATTCTGAAAAATTCAGGCGTGATCCTCATATATGTACGCAACTTTCATTAGTTTTGACTTTTCGCATCTGAGCAACTTAAGTGCCTCGAAAAAATTCGTCTTTCCAGACTGTTCTGTTTTTGACAGATTCTGCCTTTTATTTGCATTCTCTCTTTTACTGTGTTTGAGTGGATTTCTTTGCTCCACAAAATATCAGTGGCTGTAGCTAATGTCCAGAAGTGTTGGAGATGATTGTGTCATACAGAACATGTGAATTTTTGATTATGCACTAACCCTCTAATGAGAATTACTTGAGTTTGGTGTGAAGGAAGTTTTCAAGGATCAAGAGAGGATGATATGATATGATCAAGAAGAGTGAAAAGCCTAAGCTTGGGGATGCCCCCGTGGGTCACCCAAGCATATTTCAAGAAGACTCAAGCGTCTAAGCTTGGGGATGCCCAAGGCATCCCCTTCTTCATCAACAACTTATCAGGTCATCTCTAGTGAAACTATATTTTAATTCTTTCACATCTTATGTGCTTTACTTGGAGCGTCTGTGTGCTTTTATTTTTGCTTTGTTTTCTGAATAATTGGATCCTAGCATTCTTGTGTGGGAGAGAGACACGCTCCGCTTTTTCATGTGAATACTCGTATTCTTCACTTATATTTGTTGAGTATTCTTGACTAGCTACTGCAATGCTTTTAGCTCCTGTTTTTCATGCATCTCTTGTTCAGAGCTGTTAGTTCTTGTAGAGAAGTACTCTCTTGTTTCATTGTTGTATTATTTGGAGAGTTTGTGTTGAAATAAGTTGATTGGTGTTTGGTTGGAAACAGAAAATGCTACATGTGGTAGATGGTATATTGAAAAGACATATTCATTCTTGTAGATCATTGTCTTGGATAATTTGATGCTTTGCAATTGTTTTGAGCTCTCAAGTAGATCATGTTTAAGCTCTTGCATCATGTAGTTAAAGCCTATTAGTGGAGAACTACCGTAGAGCTTGTTGAAACTTGGTTTGCATGTTTGTATCTCTAAGGTCTAGATATTTTCTGGTAAAGTGTTTGAGTAACAAGGAAGACAGTGTAGAGTCTTATAATGCTTGCAATATGTTTTTATGTAAGTCTTGCTGTACCGGTTGATATCCTGTGTTTGCTTCAAACAACCTTGCTAGCCTAAACTCTGTACTGAGAGGGAATGCTTCTCGTGCATCCAAACCTTGAGCCAAAACCCATGCCATTTGTGTCCACCATAACTACCTATTATGTGGTATTTCCTGCCATTCCAAGTAAATACTTCATGTGCTACCTTTAAACTATTCAAAACTTTATTACTCCTTATTTGTGTCAATGTTTTATAGCTCATGAGGAAGTTTGTGGCGTTTTCTCTATCACCTTGTCATTTACTCATGACAGACTTTCACCAATGGACTAGTGGCATATACATCCGCTTATCCAATAACTTGCAAAAAGAGCTGGCAAATGGGGTGCCCAGTCCCAATTAATTACAACTATAACTGCTTAATTCTCTTCACATGTTTGCCAATGATTTATCAAAAGCAAATTCAAAGTGTTACAATTTCAAATAGGCACTCCTCCATGGTATGTGATTGTTGGAAGGCACCCGAGGATTCGGTTAGCCATGGCTTGTGTAAGCAAAGGTTGGGAGGAGTGTCATACCAATTTATAAATATGCATGTGTAAACAAAAGAGAAGAGGGATGATCTACCCTTGGGTAGAAATAACGTCCTTCATGGGAGCCGCTCTTGAAAGTCTGGGTGATAAGGGGGATAGAGTGCCCACTGCCATTCGTTGACAACAACAAACACCTCTCAAAAACTTATTTTATGCTCTCTATATGATTTCAAAAACCTAAAAAGCTCTAGCACATGATTTAATCCCTGCTTCCCTCTGCGAAGGGCCTTTCTTTTACTTTATGTTGAGTCAGTTTACCTACTTCTTTCTATCTCAGAAGCAAACACTTGTGTCAACTTTGTGTGCATCAATTCTTATATGCTTACTTATTGCACTTGTTATATTACTTTGTGTTGACAATATCCATGAGATATATGTTGAAAGTTGAAAGCAATTGCTGAAACTTAAATCTTCCTATGTGTTGCTTCAATGCCTTTATTTAGAATCTATTGTTTTATGAGTTAACTCTTATGCAAAGCTTTTTGATGCTTGTTGACGAGGTGTACCCTCATCAAATCCCATGGTTAAGGACCTAGGGTTGAGATTATGGGGAGAGAACGTGGTAGTACTGGTGGTTTCGTTGGCTGACAAGCAGAGGCAAAGATTTACCCAGGTTCAGGCCCCTCGGGTGGAGGTAAAGACCCTACTTCCTGCCTGTCTGTTATTGATCGTGAGAGATTATGAGGTTACAAGGTGGCTCCGGCGTGATGTCGATCTCACGAGAGCTTTGGTGGTTCGAGTATGGCTTGGTCCTGGATTGGCACCCCTCCCAGCCTTTAAATACGCTGGGTCTCGGGAGTTTGTAACCGATCCAGTTTACACATAAGGAAAGTATAAACCGACTATGTCTATGTCTATGTCTAAACTTGGAGGGTACTCCATCTTGTTGGGCCTCTCGTCTTGGGCTTCGAGTTGTCTCTTCGCTATTGGGCCTGTAGTCATCACGTGCATCAGGTACCCTCACGGTAGGGTACCCGAGATGTATATCCTTGTCAGTAGCCCCCGAGTACTTGTCTGACTCGAAGAATCGGGCATGGACTCATTTGTAAGTGCACGTCATATGCTTTGTATTATGTATATTATAATTGGAATTCCTGTATGAATAGCACATGTTGGCTATGTCGAGTATTTCATCGACTGTGGTTTTTGATCAAGGGATAATAGCTTAGCAGGCCCAGTTCACTCGACGGATCGGGACTGGTTAACTACACATTTGGGTAAAACCTTACTAGCTTTCAATCAAACTCGAGTCCCCGGACTCGAATCTGGAACAAACTGGTCAGATTCGACTAGGCCGCTGAGGTCTTACTGAGTCGATCTGCATTATAACTTTGAATTTTACCCAATGCGTCCGTCGGGATTTTTCATCATGTCTGCTGAGACGGAAAGTATAAGGATTGACGTTGCTGGAACGGTCCTTAGCCCAGCTCGAAAGTTCGGCGGGTCTTACCTTTGCACTATGCATGCAACATCCGAGGTATTTGCGACGGACGCAACTCGGGAATGTTTCGTGTATGATTTTGCATATGAACGTAGTCGATATATTCGTCGACTGACCCTTTGACACTATTTTATCGGGTGCGCGACAGCGCTCCCGATGGGAGTAGCCCCCGAGATTGTGCTTTATTGCTTGCAATGGAGGATAATCTCATAATCTTCTTACCCTACATATGTTAGTCAAAGAAAACCTTCTGCCATAATTCTATCAGGTGCGCGGCAGCGCTCCCGATGGGAGTAGCCCTCGAGATTGTGCTTTATTACTTGTAATGGAGGATAATCTCAGAATCACCTGGTTTTGAGCATCTTTAGTCAAAGAAATTTTCGATACGCTCCCGATGGGAGTAATATGTCTTTGATCGAAGAGACAGTCGAGTGACCAAACACTTGAAAACAATCGAGTGATTAATATGCTTTGGGCGAACCCGACATCTTTTCTGAACAAATCTGCTGCAATGACGTCAGGGATGACGTTTTATGGCGACTGCGGCACCTGACACGCGGTGGCGTGCACTATGCTGCGATAGATGGGACGTGACACGTATTGTGGGCCCATTGTGCAGCCATTTGGACTGGATTTGACCGTTCAGGCACGATTTCTCCGGGGCCATAATGGTAGTTCCTAGATTCCCGTGCATAGTGGGCGGAGTGGCCGGCGACGGTTGCCCTCCGTGGCTGCCACGTGTACGGTTAGATTTGCTTCTTTGCCCACGATCTCGCATCGTCGGTGTGAATTATTTTGCTTTGAGGTTAAAAGGGTGTGGCAGAGTAAATAGTATTTTTTACTTGCCATTTGCTCTCCGCCGCCGCTGCTTCTTCTTCCTCGCGCATCGCCATAGCCTCTAGCGAAGCTTTTGCAACCACCACCGGATGACAAAGCCTACCACCCGAAGGGGCAGGAGTGCTGCATCGGCGGACAGCGCCGCGGGAGCCGCTGCCAGTGGCTTGAAGAGGGAGAAGGGCGCTTGGACCAAATCCACCTGCAGCAAGAGGATGCTCACTGGCCTGCGGAACGACGGGCTGATCCCTGAGGACACCTCGCAAGTTCGCCTCCCCGGTGCCGAGGTAATCCCGCGCCCAGGCCCCAATGAGCGGGTTTGCTTTGTTGATTTTGTGAACAGGGGATTCTCCTTCCCTGTTCACAACTTTCTTCGTGCACTGATGAACGTTTATGGAGTGCAATTGCACGATTTTACACCCAATGGGCTCTTGCACATTGCGTGTTTCTTCGTCCTTTTCGAGTGCTTCTTGGGCGTCGCACCCCACTTTGGTCTGTTCCGCCGCATCTTCAACGTCAAGCGCCAGCACAACACCAAGGGACCTGGTGGTTTTGGGTACAGGCTCGACCTGATGTCGAGTACTTCAAGATCAACTTCCTGGAGTCTGTGCAAGGATGGCGCCAGAAGTGGTTCTACATCAAGGATGTGACCATAGGCGCCCAAACATTCGGGTTGCCTTCCTTTGACGCAGACGCTCTGGTGAAGAAGAGGCCATCCTGGATTGCCCAGCCGACCAGAGTCGAAGCCGAAGAGGCTGACGTTCTGATGGAGAAGGTGCTGAAGCTTCAGACCACTGCTGGTCGAGAGGTCACAGGGATCCATCTGCTCGCCATTATGGCCAAGAGGCGAGTGCAACCCCTCCGGCCCGAGCCCATGCTTTGTGGGCATACAGTGGGGCTTCTGACCCAACACGCTCACACGCCGTGGAGCTTTCTGATGCGGAAGCGGAGAAGTTGGTAAGAAGCCTTACCAAATTGACTGATGAAGATCCCTGCGAGATGAACTCGCTTGTGCCTCCTTATGAAACCAACGACCCTCTACTAGAGGTAACAGTTGATACTATATGTCAGTTAATATGTTATGCATGTGTGATGTTTAATCCTTTGCTGTTTATGTGTGCAGGGACACAAAATGTATGAGACGATGCCTCCCTTGCCAGAGAGCGGCCCAGTGCCGGACAATGAGCCACTCGAGGCAGATTCTGATGATGAGATGGCCTCACTCGCCACTGCACATACGCCAGAAGCCGATGAGGGCGATGCTGAGGTGTAGGGCCAACAAAAGCGGTCGCGCGACGAGGAAGACACCGCGGACTCGGAGGAAAAGGAGGAAGTCAGGACGGAGTCGATGACGGCGCCACTCGAGATTCCTCCGATTCGCTCACTTTCCCCTCAACCACCGAAGAAATCGCGCCCGAGCATGGGTGTTCTTGCACCTGGTCGATTGTGCGACCTTACTGAAGAGTAAGTATTATGTGTATATGCTTTGTCACGTTATGAACAATACCACGTTGTATACTTATAATGTGTGATACAGTGTTTCCTCAGATGAGGATATGCCTCCGCCTCCTATGGCGGAAAAGAGCAGCGCGGCATCCACTGCACGGACGTTGCCACCAGAGCAGCCGCCTACCCCTGCGACTCCTGCTGCTACAACCACGGCTACACCCGAGCCTGAGGTTGCAGCAACTGAGATTGGAGCTGCATCTGTAGGTGTCCCTGCGTCGACCTCTTCCTTCTTGGAGCATGTGAGTTTACGCTTGCCGTAGTTTTATTTCCCGTCGAGTTATTGCCTAGACTCAATTATTGAGTTATGAATTTGCCCATGCCGTGCACTTAGGCATTTGTGCGAGAGTTGCTGAAGGCTGGTGCCAAGTATGTGCACAAGGAGACGGAAACCGCCACCCTGCAGCAGCAAATCGAAGCTGCGAAGAGTGTGTATCTCTTTATGCTATGCCCACTTTTTGAGGGTGATTCCTCTTGCAGTCTGCTGACCATGTGTGTTTATTTTGCAGAAGCCGCCGCTGATGTGGCAGAAAATTTGAACAACGCCACCCGTCGAGTGACTAATCTGGAGGAGAGGCTGAAGGCAGCCAATGTTAGAGAAGAGTCGGCGATTGGTCGACTTTCTGCCGCCAGCACCACATTGACTGGTACAAATTCTGCTGTTTGCCTTAGATATTTGAGTTTTTTGCAATATGGTGCTGATCACGTTGTCCATGTGTTATACTAGACGTGATGGATGGCCCTGCTGCTCCAGGCAAGCAAAGCCTTGGCACCTCACTCGACGAAAGCGTGGCTGTCTCAGAGGTTACCAGTAGCAGAGCAGGGGAGATGCTGACACAGGCGGCGAGTGCCTTGGGCGCCCTCCATGGCAGCTTCTTCCCCGGTGAAGAGCTTCCTTCTTCCTTTGCAGAACTGGTAGAGCTGTTCAAGCCTGAAGGGACTGCCGTCGCCGATTTATGTCGCGAGCAAATGGTAAGTGGTGCTCAGACTACTTTTCTCATGCTGCTCGCGCACGGAGTCGAGGCAGATTTTGACGCAGCTACAAAGAAGTTTCCACGGGGTTCTGATGGCAGAACCGTCGGGTTCGGCACTTGGATGGAAGCCGCCAAAAAATATGCCCAACAGCTTGTGACAACTGTTGAGGAAAGGGCAGCCAGGGTCCAGGCCAAGAAAGCTTCCTCCAAGAAGTCGACGACTTAGCGAGTGATCCCGTTGTTAACTAGGTCTAGGGATTTCGCCAGTTCGCTTTTGCTATATGTAAATTATCAGACATCGTATCTGTCTTTTTATGAAATATGTACTTCAGTAATCGGGAGGCGTAGCCCCCGAGCATTTTGCTTGAGCTCTTCATGCTTCCTTATGCCCTTAATTATTCTGACTGTAGAATCGAGCCTCTAAAACATCGACTGGCCCTGTAGTGGGTGGTTCTTCGAAGTCACGAAGTGTGAACGACCAGAAAATTATGGACTTCCTTCATCAAAAGCTTTCGAAGGTGAGTGATGAGTTGAAAGAAGTGCGAGAAGCATATGCCGAGCTGCAGTCAAGGCCATCCCCCGCTACAGAGCGAGAGACCTTTTTGCTTGAGGAGTTGGAGAGAGTAAATATGCAACTCGAATGTAAGATATTTTTGGATCATCGAGATATATTCTTTGCGAGGTGACTCGACTGGGCGATGACGAGCCCTTTGTTTTTTGCGCAGGTGTTTGTTTTGACCCGGTAAAGGAGGAGGCACGGATTCAAGATCGACTCGACGGTCATGCGAGTAGCACTGAGTACTCCGCCCACCCCTTTTGGTCAGACAGGGCGAGGAGCGCCATTTTGGTAAGGCTTCTGGACCGGGCTTGGCGCACTGCCATTCGACTGGAGACTTGCAGGTTGGCTTTATCTCGAGTCCACGAAGATTTGTTTCCTTTGAATGAACAACCACAAGGCCTTGTTGCATTGCTGAAGAGGTTTCGAAAAGGCAAGGGGATCAAGAAGTTTGTGCGCGAGCAACTGATTAGCGGGGCTAATGTTGCTCTTGCCTTTGTGCGATCGCACCTTCCACACCTTGATTTGAAAAGGATTGCAATGGGACCCGCACCCATACCAGGTGGTGGTCCTGTGCCAATGGAGGAGCACTACCAAGAGACACGGGTGGACGCATTGGTCCTAATCCATCGTGTGCTGAAGGAGGAAGAAAAATGGACCGAGCCCAAGGAAGAACCTGTTGAATAGGTTATGTGTATGGGAGGTGACCCCAGAGTGTAAAACGCAACACTTGTGAGTATTGTACATTGTTCGTTTACATGTATGCAGCCCCCGAGTGTATTGAGTGGGGTTTATGAAAAACACTTAGAATATGGAGCATAAATTACACAACCCCCGAGTGCTCGAGTGAGGCTATGAATTTTTGTGAGATGTGCAGTTTCAACTTATGCCAGTAGGCTCAGCCCCCGAGTAGTTGAGTGGGGTTGAGCACCTCTTTCCTTTATGTATTGAGTTTTATTATCCAGCCCCCGAGTATTCGAGTGTAGCTGGAGTATTATACTTGAAGGAGCGAAAGCTCAAGTTTTGAGATAGCGCAGCCCCCGAGTGTCTGGGTGAGGCTAATGTTGTGCAAATAGCTTATGCGAGTAGCAAACAGGGGAAAAATATGAGGAATCATTGATTATATTCCATTTATGAATGTTAGGCTGCAAGCCGGCTTATTAAAAACCTTCCAGTCCCCGTAGGTACCCTGGTAAGGAAAAGAGCGCGTCTGAAACCTGCAGCCATCCGACATATGCGCCTATTACATTGTGCGACTGAGCAATCTAAGCATAGAAACGGCGCAGCTGCGCAACATTCCAAGAATTGTGCGAGAGTTCTCCTGTCTTCGCGTGCTTCAGTCTGTATGCTCCACCTCCAATGACCTCGGTGATGATGAAGGGTCCTTCCCATGGAGAAGCGAGTTTGTGCACCTTCTTTTGCTTCAGTTGAAGTACCAGGTCGCCAACTTCGAAGGACCTGGTACGCAGTCGACGGCTGTGGTAGTTGCGGAGGTCCTGCTGATAAACAGCTGTGCGCGCGAGCGCCGTGTTACGTGCTTCTTCTAGCAAGTCGACTACGTCTTCGAGTGCCTCGTCTGCATCTTCTTCGTTGTATGCTTCGACTCTTGGTGCATTTAATCTTACATCAGATGGCAGGATTGCCTCTGCGCCGTATACCATAAAAAATGGGGTAAATTGTGTTGAAGCATTGGGAGTTATGCGTAAGCTCCATAACACAGACGGAAGTTCTTCGACCCAAGCACCCGCTGCTCTTTTGAGTCGGACCAGGAGGCGCTTTGATGACCCACAAGTATAGGGGATCGCAACAGTCTTCGAGGGAAGTAAAACCCAAATTTATTGATTCGACACAAGGGGAGCCAAAGAATAAATATAAGCCTTAACAGATGAATTGTCAGTTCAGCTGCACCTGAAAGTAGACTTCCTCGACACAGATTATCAGTAGCAACGGTGATATAACAGCAGTAGTAACAAAGTAATAGCAGCAACAGTGTAACAAAGACAGCAGCAGTAATTTCAGTAAACATCAGGATTAAAAGTACTGTAGGCATAGGGACGGATGTACGGGCGTTGCATGGATAAGAGCGCTCATGTAATAATCATAACTCAGGGCATTTGCAGGTAAACAATTATAAAAGCATCCTAGTACTAGTCAAACATAGGCATGTGTTCCGTATATAGTCGTACGTGCTCGCAATGAGAAACTTGCACAACATCTACTGTCCTGCCAGCCCGTTTGTAGCGGGGCCTCAAGGGAAACTACTGGCAATTAAGGTACTCCTTTTAATAAAGTACCGGAGCAATGCATTAACACTCCGTGAACACACGTAATCCTCAAGTCAAAGCCATCCCCTCCAGTTATCCCGGTTGTTGTCACTCCGGGGCCTCGGGTTCCGGACAATAACAGGTGAAAACAACTTGCAGATATGATCTAAAACATAATTATTCTCATGCATCAACATGTTCAGATCTGAGATCATGGCACTCGGGCCCTAGTGGCAAGCATTAAGCACAACAAGTTGCAACAATGATAAATAGCACTAACAATGGATACTAGGCACCATGCCCTAACAATCTGGCAACTTATTACATGAACAATCTCATCCAATCCCTAACATCCCCTCAGCCTACAGCAGGGAACTACTCACACATGGATGGGGGAATCATTGATGGTTGATGGAGAGGCGGTGGTGATGACAATGGTGATGATCTCCTCCGAATCCCCGTCCCGGCAGGGTGCCAGAACGGAACTTCTGATCCCCGGAATAGAGATCGCGGCGGCGGCGGAGCGTGGATGTGTTTCGCGAAATATGGTCGAACCCCCCGCACCCAGCTATGGCGTGGCTGCCTGGTGTGGCCTCTCCGACTCCCCTTCTGGCTCCGTGGGTCTTCCGGTGAAATATGACGATCGCAATTGTTTTCGGCGTTTTTCTCGAAAGTTGACTTTTCTGCACAAAAAGAAGACACCAGGGCAATTCTGCTGAAAACAGCGTTAGTCCATGTTAGTTGCATCCAAATCATACAAGTTAGAGGTAAAACAACAGCAAAAGTGTTCGGAAAAGTAGATACGTTTTAGACGTATCAACTCCCCCCAAACTTAGCTTATTGCTTATCCTCAAGCAATTCAGTTGACAAACTGAACGCGATAAAGAAACTTTTACGAACACAATTGCTTCATATGATGTATACATACTTGAATTATGATTATACTTACTAGCTCATGATAGGAGATATGCATAAGATAAAAGCTTGATAAATATGCAGCCATGAAAAGATTCTAACATACTAAAGGTAAACAACATGGCATATAACTAAGTGTAGGATTGCAATGTTCGTAATTGGGTATGGCAAAGTGGTATCTCGCTTGCCCGAATGTGTACAGCAAAACATAAATGCCCAGGCACCTCTGAAGTTTACAGGCAGACTAGAAATAAAGCTTATCAAAGATAAAAGCATCAAGCTATGTCACTACTAACCTATTCTGGGACAAGCACATTTCACTAAGAATGACAGTCATGCTTTCAAAGAAGTGCTTTAAAGAAGGATGGTGACTCAACATTAAAATAAAAGATAGGCCCTTCGCAGAGGGAAGCAGGGATTAAATCGTGTGCTAGAGCTTGTTAGTTCCCGAAGGCATATAAAGAGTGTAAAAATAATATTTTGAGAAGTGGTTGCAAGTGTCAACAAATCCGCGATAGAGTTCTTGTCATCTTCCATAACTAACCAACTTTTAGAGCGGTTCCGACAATTCATATAGTTTGCATTATATCATGCTTATAGATTTTTGACACTCCTCCCAACCTTTTCTTCCACAAACCATGGCTAACCGAATCCTCGGGTGCCGACCAACAATCACCGTGGAGGAGTGTCTATTTTAATATTAAATGATAGGTGGACTAACCAGCTCTTTTGTAAAAATAAAAGTGGACAAGCAGATGAAGCTACTTGTCCTTGGAAATCATTTAGCATGGAAGATGACAAGTTATACTACCACATCCTTATGAGCTACACGCAGTGACACAAAAAGGGATTGTACAATTTTGAATAGTTAAAGATAGCACACGAAGAAATTTACTTGGAATGGTTTAAAACCATGCATAGGAATTTATAGTGGACTCTTTGGAATAACTTGGTTTTCAGGATTTTGGATGCACAAGCAGCATTCCCGCTTAGTACAGGTGAAGGCTAGCAATAGACGGGGAAGCGACAACAAGAGAGCACAACTGTCATAATCATACTTGCGACAAAATAAAATTAGCAGTGGCATAAAAGCGATATAGAAACTCTGAGTCACAATAGATCGTCGAGGCTTGACTTTTGTTTTGAGTCATAAACATGTGTAAGCATGTGCCAAGTCGAATCAAGTAAAACATTCAGAGGAGGATACCACACTACAATACCACTCTACGAATAAAACAATGCATGCAAATAACTATATGACATATGGTGCACCTTCAGGAGATTAGGATTAATCATGAGAAAACATGACTATCAAGCATTCATCAAGTAACATAGCCCATACCATAACTACTAAGCGCAATCATATGGACAGGTATGTGTACAAAAAATGAAAACAAATACGGTTCATACCAGCCTCTCACCACATCAAGTTGTCGAATATCGTCATTATTGCCCTTCGCTCGCATGACTTGAATGATATAAAATGAAAACCAAACTCCAGGTGGAGTCACAGACGGCTGTTGAATCTGAAAAGAACTATACAAAACCAAGAAGAACAACAAATATTGTTGGTGTTTTCGAATTTTAAAACAAAGCAAGGAAGAAGCAAATAAAAAGGAAAATATTTTTGGGTTTTTTGAATATCAACTCGAAAATCAAAAAGACAAAATAAAACTACAACTCGAATTACTAAAATAAAAGCATAGAGAAACAACGAAAATATTTTTGGTATTTTTGGGTTTTGAGAAAATAAACACCACAAGCAAGAACAAATAAAAGAAAGCGAAATATGGATATACAAAGGACTGACATGGAGCGAATATAGAAATGAGCGAACTGTCAGTATACGCGTACCTCCCCCCAAGCTTAGGCTTTTGGCCTAATTGGGAGACAATCATCCCCACGGATAATAGCTCCAGGACGGTGCATCGTCCCTGGCGTGTTCGTAAGAACCACTCTGTAAAGCGGTTAAGGTTCCGCTTGCATAGTCAAACTGGTATGTGGAGCTCGCCCCCTCATCATGCTGCTCAGGCCGCTCCTCCTCCGGCTCGGCCCGGGGTTCATGTTCCCTCATGTATGCATCCAAGTATTCTTCCGAGAATACCCAATTTTCCCTGCCATCCAGGTTAAACAAAACAGGTGCAGGCAAACAAACCAATCGCTCGGAAGTCTTAGATGCAATCCTAGATTTAGTAACAAATACTAAATTATAAGTCAAATTATCGAGAGTAGCCTAGCTAGGAACAGAATAATTCCTGATCATGGAATTAATCTAAGCATAGAACAAGCATGCAAGTACACTTAACCAGCAACATATAGCAGCAAAATACTCTAGAAATACAACACTAAACAAAATTCTACTTGGATAATCGAAGGAGTCACATACCGGTGAGTAAACAAGCAAAGTTTCAGCAACTGAAATGGGCTGAGCAAGGAGATCGAAAAATTTGAGCTCAAGAGCAGCAGGAACACGAGTTCGAACAATGGATATGAGTTTGGTCGGGAGAGAGAAAGAAAGGGGAGGAATCTCACCTTGTGGAGGCTCAGGTGGGACCCACGCCATAGGGGGGCGCGGCCTCCACCCCTGCCGCGCCGAGCTATGGCGTGGCAGCATGGTGGGTCCCCCTGGTCAGCCCCAGGTACTACCACGTTGCATTTTTAAAATAGGAATTTACGTAAAATTTTCAGATTTTTCTGACAACTTTCAATTTCGAGCAAAAACTGGGCACTTAAAATTCTAAATAGTAGCTAAGCAAAATTTTAACCACACTAAACATCATTCTAAAAATTTATAAAGACTACAATATAACAGAAGGTATAACAGATGAGAAAGAGAGAATGTGGTTTAACAATTTTATGCAACTAAAATGTATTTGTCAACAAGGTTGATCAAGTCTTGCCACCAAATATATTTTATTTGACATAAAAGAATTAAACTACATGATACCATTATGTTATCTTATATTGAATAGATATTGTCCCAACCATAATACTTTCATATCCTTCATGGTGGTCATAAATAGGACAATCAATACTTCCAACTTTGATAGTTTTATAACTTGCAATTGAGCTCACTCCACATAATACATTTTGCTTCTTGGGAAAATAAACAGTATGCTCTTTGTCATTGACATTAAAAGTAAATTTCCCTTTATTGCAATCAATAACAGCTCCTGCAGTACTAAGAAAAGGTCTACCAAAAATAATGGACATATTATCATCTTCAGGCATATCCAACACAACAAAGTCAGTCAAAATCAAACAGTTGGTAGTAACTTGAACAGGAACATTTTCACATATACCAACAGGAACAGCAGTAGATTTATCAGCCATTTGCAAAGATATATCAGTTGGTATCAATTTATCTAAATAAAGTCTCTTATAAATAGAGAAAGGCATCACACTTACTCCAACTCCAAGATCACAAAGTGCAGTTCTAACATAATTATTTTTAATAGAGCAAGGAATAGTTGGTATACCTGGATCTCCAAGTTTCTTTGGAACTTTACCATTGAAAGAGTAATTAGCAAGCATGGTGGAAATCTCCTCATTAGGAATTTTCCTCTTGTTAGAAACAACTAGTCATCAACCCGTGCACCTGCACGGGCTAGTTATGTTAGTTTTGCTATATATATTTTATACTTTTATATAGATCTTTAATTGTTGTGGTGGGTATGTCACATAGTGGCTGCTGAGATATGTCCATATTCATGAGTAGTATAATGGTTATGCCTTTATTATCTACCATTAGTTGTAGAGCAAAATGGTAATTTTATTATTCATTTTTATCTTGTGTTAATATTTTTCTAATGTTATGTAATTTTTCCCCGGTTAATACGGATTTCCATTTGCTGACTTTGTGATATTCAATCTTCGGAACTCATTTTTAGTATTCGTAAGATTAACTCCTTGATCCAGTATAATGTGTGTGATTGTATGTGTGCGTCATTGTTTAATTTGGGTTTATATGACTCATTGACAATTTTTTGACATTGCATGTCAATATTTAGGGATGTGAACTGAGGTATGAGATTTTAAAAGCTGGTTTATTCGGTAGACAATATGTCAGTATATACATGTGCTCAGGTTAAAAAAAATCTGAATGGCAGTTCTTCTTTTAAATTAAATTTACATTTAATATGTTATTATCCATTCACTCCTGCCTGTATCTACCATGTACACAGTACACGCACCGACTCCTCGTCTCCAAATCTCCTCATTCCTCTATTGAAAAAAAAACGAAGAATCACTATTTCTAGTACTCCATTACCACCCGTTCCTCTCTCTCTCATCTTTGAGCTGTCCCCAATTTCTCTTTCGATCTGGATGGTGCTCTGAAGGGAGATGTGAGAGTGGGAATCGTGGAGGAGGAGCAGCTCGAAGATACAAAATCCATAATGCCGGAGGCCTGGTCGTGGTGGTTCGCCGCTTGCCATTCTTCTTTCCTGTCACTAGATGACCCGTTGCGCGACTGCGCAACTGCCGGATGCAAATACGTATTGTTCTTGTACTTTTTTTCATTTTCTTATCATAATTTGGACTTGCTAACCTTGGTCACATCCGTTGTGTCACGGACACAATTGGCGAAAGCAATTCCGTATTTGCCATAGGCTATTTGTCACGTTACCCATCATCATTTGATTGAAATTAGGTTGGTTTTGAGCATGTAATTTGCTGTCATTTTCAGCTAATATAGCTCATTGCATCTTAAAAACATATGGCACCACTAAGTTTATTCAGTCGAATACTTTAGTTCGAGACTGAATACTTTAGTTCGAAGTAGGATCTGGACGATTAATAATCTTGTAGCGCGCACAGATGTGTAGTATTTGCTATCTATATTTATAGTTAGAGGGATATATTTATGAGCTATATGATTTTAAACATGTGTTTTGATGTTTTTATCGATTAGAAAATAGAATGGGAAGAAATAACTCAAGCAATTAATTTTCTATGCACTCAAGCATGAAACATCAACTAAAATGGATTTTAAACTCGTGAAAGGACACAACAGAAACAAATTACTAAATAATAAATTACTTGCTCCAATACAGAGGACCACATACATGAACAGTGCAGCAGTGTCATGGTGCTAGTAACACACTTACTTTCGCTTATTGTTCAGAACAGAAGTTCGGTCTACAGACATAACTCGTAGAAATGCGAACTGGTCTGAATGCAAAAAATAAATTACACTAAGCAATGCCCTAGTCTTCATCATCGAAGAGGAAGATAACCTCTTTTCCGGAGTAGGCGGCCTGATGCTTATCACCAGCGCCTTGAATGGAAATGCCTCCATCCTTGCTCTGGTATGAGAATTCGGTATAGTATGCCTCTTCGCCAGTTCAGCTCCACATCATCGATGTGTTTATCAACCTGGTTCGCGGGGCGTTCTTCCTCCTCTCATTAGTCCTCTAACACAATCCTGTTGTAGTACTCTATATAGCCTACTGAAATGAAATTAGGGCACGTATGTGCCCCACCCCTTGTTCAATTTTTTTTTTGAAAAGGATGGAGTGTACGGGCCGAACTCTCACCGCAGCCTCATGCCTTGCAGTCGTGCAAACCGTCATGCCAGATAACTACCCATCAAATCCCTCTGAACCCTCCCCAGCTACCCCATCTCCTGACATCTCTGTTTCTTCCTCGTCAGAGGTTGCATCAGAATCTGCCACGGTGAGGTGAATCTATTAAACCTAAATAGCAAGCGAATGAAAAAAGGAGAAGAGTTCTACAAAAAATTAAATCTGAGATTATCTGAGGGTCACTTTGGTTCTCAATATCTGGAATACGCATGAACATGGAAAGATAACCATGTTTTTCACAGCTGACCAGACCAAAGATTGATTCCAGCACGCAGCACAAGCAACATTCAGTTGAAACATAGCCCTCCCAAGGATCAAGATACTTTTACTTATATTGCACGCGCTGCGGCCATCCCCAAAACTGGGAAAATTCCATCACTATAAAGTATAAACAATATCATCCACTACAATAATATGCATCAGGAAAACTGTGAACTGAGTGGTGCATTATATATGGCATAGGGTACATAACAACAAGCTACATTGTAGCTGAAAACATGATGCTGTTTTCAGTCACTCATTAGACAATAGCTTGAGTATGCCAATATTCTTTATTCTAACAAAAGGAAGTGGCACTCAGCAACATGCCCCAACGCTCTCAATACAGCAACCTGATAGGCATCATCTGAGTACGGGCACGGCAAGCTTCGCCTTACAAACAACCACCCGTGGAAAGAATAATTATGATAGGGCACCCCATCTGACTATGGGCACGGCAAGCTTGGCCTTAGAAACAAACACCCGTGTAGATCCTTGGGAGGTCTAGTATGCCAAAAAAAAATTGCAGTCAATTAGCTTGGGACTGAAATGAAGTAGTTTGCTAAAATAAAATGCCAACCCTATAAACCCAGAATGCTATTAGTCACCCATTCCCATGGAAGAGATCACACCTTGCTGCACCTGTCAAGAAAACATCATTGTCAATCAAGGCACTGCTCTCTTTGTAGTACCACAAACTGTTCGTACAAAATTAATAGAAGGGGGCAATTGATTAATTCAACAGCAGGAATTTTCACCAAAATAAAACGAATAAATGCACGTAACTGATGCCACAGATCAAGCCTACTGGGGCAAGATATCCATCTAGATTCTAGGGACACAGAACAAAATACAGAGCAAAGTATGGGCAAGAGAAATACTTTAAGTATCTTCTAACTTGATGAATACCTTCACTATAAAAATCAGGGCTTGACCTAACTCCTGCACGGAACAATGACAAAATAGATTACTAACAAGAATCAGTAGCTCCCAACGGTCAGAAAATTTATATATTTGTTATCAAGGTAATACTTCCTCTATAACTAAATATAAGACGTTTTGGTAGCTAAATTTGAGCTACCAAAACGTCACGGAGGGTACTATATAATAAAATTGTACTGAAAATGCACGCATTTCTACTTCTACCAATTTGAGAAAATCAGCAAAATGCATAACAATTGATTGTAACGGGGATTTCATTATAAATAGATAGTATTGTGGTTCCATAAATAAGTATGGGTATCGTAGAGCTACCAAAACGTAGCTATAGAACTAAAGTTTGTGATCTGTACATTTTAGTGTAAGGAATATCTACTACCATGTATTTAAGATAGCATGACAGGGCTAAAGTTTATTACGAACTCAGGGTTGTATAACCAAGCAAATGTCCTTTTTTAAGAATAATACACATCATTCTCCTAAATGGGTTTAGGAACATATTAACAACACAGGAGATAAAAAAAAGAAGCCATGGATAACATCAGAGTGTAATTCCATGTTCTCAGATCAATCAAATCTCCATATAATAAATTGAATGACATGGGTTGCCCTCTCTCATTTTCTTATTCTCTTATCAAGACTTAGCTTCATTAAGAAGGGGAAATTGCGAGAAAAACTACATCTCTGTTAACCAATATTTAAGCTTACAAAAAATACCACTTCTATACCTGTTTAGTTTGAAGCGAGGGTAGTTGCTTTGAAGCATATTTGCTTTCATTCAATTAATCCTGCCAAGAAGATTAAAAAAATTTATTGTAAGCAGTACAGATAATGTGTCTAATTTAATAAACAATCTGGCAGCAAACTTTCAGGCAAAACATCATCCAAGACCTGTTCTGTAAATTACATCAGCAAGAACCCAAGAAAACCCAAGAAAGCAAGACCTGGTTGGAGACTGATGCAGGAGGATGGCGACCCGAGGACCTTGAACACGCAGCCAGGGACACGCTGGCAACCAGATGCCTCCGCTGCCGGTCGACATGGAGTTGGGGGTGTGCCGCTGGAGGTCTCACTGAGACGAAGACACACCTAAGAAGCAGGGAGACATGACTGGCAGAGCGAACAAATTCAGCAGAACACAATCGAACCTGCAAAAACGAAATAGCTGAATCAAGAGAAGAACACACCATATAAACATTGGCCCAGAAATAAACATGACTCAGACTGGTATGAACTACTTATATACTGCAAATCATCATATTTTGTAGACAAAATTACCAACAATACTGGACCTAGCATGATAGAAGAAATAAACTTGAATCCCATACTGTACATTTTTTTAACCCATCGACATATACTCTGTACACAAAGCTAAACATAGTTCACAATAAGCATTTGTGGTTGGACAATAGTAGCGACCATTCATGCTGGAGCTAGAACCACATATTTCTCAAGAGACCCAAGCCAAAATATCTTTAGATCAAACATTTGCAGGCACCTAAAAGGGTAATTGGTGTGATAAAGAAACATGAAATAACTTCTGATGGAGAAAAGCAACTTGAGCGCAGTTCAAAATTCAGAACATTTGATCAAGTTACTTCTATTTTTATTCGGAACTGAGTTGGAAGTGGTCAGGATCTGAGTGAACCTTTTGCTGAATATGTGTCCCTTGCCCTGTAGGTTCTGTTTAGGCATTTGCAGGAGCAACTTATGATTACCGAGGTGAATTTAGCAACTCTATCACTTTCTTCAATTCTGAACAAATTTCACTCAAACGTTAGTATAACCAGAAATCAAAGCGACCAAAAGGAACCAAAAAACATATAAGGAAACTTGTAGATGAAGAAACTCACAAGAACATGTGCGCCTTAGCATACAAAAGTTGTCGGCGTCCACTAAAAGCGGCCATTAAATGAATTTAGCAACTATATCACTTTCTTCAATTCTGAACAAATTCTACTCAAACGTCAATTTAACCAGAAATCAAATCGAAGCAAAGGATCTACCACAACATCATCATGCATTCCTGCCTACTACCTCCCAGTCTATAAAAAACATGCTTGCACAACCTTAACCTAAAATCAAAGGCATCACAACCAATCAACAATGAACTTCGCCATGCATAAATAAGTATCAGTAGCTTAGTTTTTCAAAGAACCAGCAATTAAACCTGCAATTAAACATCACAGCCAATCAACAATGAACTTCGCCATGCATCAGTACAATAAACATCTACTCCAAAATAAAATGCATTGATTTAGCGAGTTTCATCTAGCAGTACAATAAACATCTACTCCCACATTTCTTCTTGTGGAAATTTGTGGCCCTGAGCGGCTGACATGAATATCACCTACAGTACAAAAGGGTGAAAAGGTTAGCTACATCACGAGCAGGATATTCCTGTCTACGACTGATCCCCTAGTCAAAGGTAGTGCACATATCGATTAAGCATTTTTTCTACCAGATAGCAGTATTGTAAGCAATCACGCGAGGGACAGTTTAAGAAAGAATCAACACACTTCTTGCAGGCAGTAGTGTTCTTCGAATTAGCAGCTTGAACAGTTTAGCTATTTTCACATAGGTGACTTTCACATATTACAGGCCTAACTAACTCAGTATTTCCATAGAAAAACAACCATAAAATCCATGCAACCAGTCTGAGAAGATGAGCGTACAGAATAATAGAAACTTAATGAAACACGAGCAAGTGAGTAATTAGCATGTGCAAAAAGTAAAGAAAACATATGGCACCTAAGATGAGTTTTTCTAATCAAATATGATGCACAATATCAGGATACAAAGGGAAACCGTTATTCTAATCACTGAATCAATCTGTGAGCCACGAAATGAAAGTATAGATTAGAGGAGAGGCATGCACACACTCCAAGACAACTTGCGGCATTGCAACAATCCTCTAATCACCGACAGCTGCCATCCTATCCTCACACTCGTCATAGTCCCAGCCAATCCATTTTCCATCCTATCTGAAGCCAAAAACTACCAAGCTATGAATGAGGTATTAGTAAATTGAAAAATGTTTGTTTCAGCTGTTGTGCTTGTGCAACCTACTCCTAATACAAATTGATGAGAAGACAATACAATTTTGACTTTCATGTAACTAATTTGGGGAGGAGGTACTAACTATTTGAAGCCTCCTAGAGCGGAGAGCGGCTCAGGCTCAAGAAACCAAAATACAAATTCCGACTTTCATGTTAACTTTTGAGGAAGAGGAACTCCCTAGCTATTTGAAGCCACGTAGGGTGGAACTGCAGGAAACACTACTTATTGCTGGCTGGCGGAAAAACAGGCAGTAAAACGCAATTATGAAAGAATTAAAGTATAGATGAACCAATGGCATAAAAAAACCTCTTACCGGAAAAAGAGCATTAGTACTACCTAGAAGAATATGCTCAGATTTCAGAATGTTACTTAGCATGCAGAGAAGCAAACAATTACAATTGCAGGCGAGCTACTGAATTAGGCCTTCAAAGGACAACAGAACACAAAATAACAGCTCTAGATATATGAGATAGGTTACATGAATATTATAAAATAAGTGGGAAATCAAAACCACACCATCATAAAGATATCTTGATTCTTCTATTAGTAACACAATCCACCAATAAAAGGGAATGTAATGAACATGTTTGGACAACTAAATTCGGGTATATTCTTGTTAGTTAACTCATCATGAACAGAAACATATACAAAATATCTTGGGAAAGGGCTACACAAGATTTTGGTAATTAGTCCACCTAATAATAATCAAACCACAGAAATGAACAAGCATGGCGCCCCACCTCAACTTGAGAATGAAGGTTGTGTTCAAAACAAGCTCTATTAAGTCACCACGAAATTGCCAGGTATATGCCAACCCAAGTAAACCGACCAAGTGAAAAGGTTCATCCCTAGAGATGCATTGAGGATCCGTTAAGTCTTGTTTTCATCATCAAACCATCGAGGCTCCAGCTATTAAATTATGTAGCTGCATTGCTGAGAATCCACAACCTCTGCAGCTCAGTCGCCACATGGATTTGAATCCTACCTAGATATCTTCTCATCTGAATTGCAACAAAACAAGTGTGCAAAAATTTGAATGACAGGTGAGAACTTGCAGTGACCAGTAGGCTGACAAGAACCACTAACATTAAGGTACAAGAAGCACTACCATTAAGGTGTTGTGAGCCTGTGAGCTCTCAGCATGCCTCCTTTGCCTCCTTGGATGCAGCGTGCCTATCGACCAACTATAACAGTGGCACACCAGTATGGCGCATGTTGCCGCTAGCAATATATCTGAAAACAACCTGTCACAAAAGAATCAAAAGTACTAACCATCAATTGGATATTCAAAAAAAAACATAAATGTACAGAATTACAACAAGTAGATCAGTTACTTGAATATATTCAATCAAAATCTCCTTGTAATATAACCATGCATGAGTATTGAGAAATTATTAACGCAAGCAATTGACATGCACGTGTGCTGCTCATTGTCTAGCGAGAGTTCAAGACTACTGAGAATAATGCAAGACAAAGCAAAAAGACATCAGACTCTAACATAATACCAACCAATGCAACAGTACGCATTTGTATACTGCCCTACAAAGAATAGAAAGGAAATAGATGACCCAAAACTAATCTACTTTGAAGCACCATAGCAAAAAATCTTTGCTGCTCATAATAGATGAATTCCAAAAAATCATTTAGATATTGTACACCACATAATTGTATACCGGATTTTTTTCAATGATGGTGCAGACAACAGTTCCAGGAGGCTGCTATCTAGAGATATAAACATGAAACAAGCTATCCAGGCCAAACTTTTCACCGTGGCTGCCTGCTTGTTCCTCTCCTTCTCCATCCAGCAGAGAACCAATCCTACAAGGAAGAAAAGATCGTATTAATGGCCAGGAAACGAACTGGACTTTTCAATCCCAAAAAATACAATGGTAAGAGTAGACATAGGCACTCAGAGCAGAGCAGCGAGGAAGCAGTAGCTGAGGGAGGAGGAAAACGAACCAGACGAGGACGCTCATGCCATCTACTCTCTCGATGCGCTCCGCACCTCCACCTGCTCCATGGCGGCTCCCAGGCGACGATGGGTCACTCTGGCCCAGCAATCTCGTCGAGCTCGTCGACGCCCGGCCGCTGCTGCCCTGCCCGGTCGCGGCTGCCCAGCGGCCGTCGCCGCCCTGCCTGGCCCCCGCGGCCCGGCCTCCCGCCGCCGTCCTGTCTGGCCTGGCTGCCGTGGCCCGGCCACCTGCCGCCGTCATGCCCGGCGGCCGCCGCCGCTGCTCTGCCCGACCATAGCGGCCGGCCACCCACCGCCGCTCTGCCCGTCCGCCGCGGCCGCCATGCCCGGCCGCCCCTCCAAGCTTGGCCGCGGATTCGCTGCCGCCGCCATCTCCTCATGAGCAGAGGTAAGAGGAGGAGAAAAGCATGGGAGGGGATTGGGTAGCGAGACAGGAGCGAAAGGATTGGCTAGGGTTTCACCCGGAGCCTCGTTTTGTCCCACGCGACTTCACCCATCGAGCGGGGCAAAAATGTGAGACGCGGATGAGCTGTTCTCGTCCACTGATTTGTGGACCCCGCGTGCAGCATGCCCCATCCGTCATTGACTTTGAAGCATGGAAGAGAAGTGAAAAACGAAATCACTGCATCCAACGGCTGTGGTTAAAAGTGGGATGGAAAATTTACTATTCACCACGCATCCAACGGTCAAAAAACGCCAGGAGGGGCAAACATCTCACAGGCCGGGTAGCCTCGGCTCCTTTATAGTAGTAATTCAGGCTTCCACGCTCCCCGCACATCGCCCACTACAGTGGTTCGTCTCTCAGTTTCTCGACCTCCAGCTGCTGCGCCCACCGGGATTTCTCAGCTCGCCCAGCTTACCCCCTCCCCGCCGTACAACCATTTCTGCTGACGCCCCACCACCTGCTCTAGCCGTGGGACACAGAGTATTACGCTTCTGCTGTAGATGCAGTTGCGTGTCTCGTCGACCTCGCGAAGGGTGGCAAAGCCCTTGTGCTTGCAGCCGTCCACGCTGTACCCGCCGCTCATGCTGTCGACGTCCTCGAGGATCTTGTCATCAAAGCGGACGACGATGGCGCCTCCGAAGATGCTCGGTTCCTTCCGACTGCCCCGCCAATTTGGATGTCAACACCAAACTCACCTCACTGTATGAAATCCAAATAAAAATGAAATACCCTGGTGAGTACTACTTATTTTTCTTTCTCCCATTTTAATCATTTTAGTGTTTCATCTAAAATGCCAAATTCAAGTAAATAATTGCCCATACTCCAAGTCTTCACCATATAGCAATGAATTATGTCCTCTTTCATGATAAAATATCATACAATTGCGCAAATGTTTTGGGACTTACATAAGAGAAATCATTAAGCTGGGCCAGCTGCATGAAATATGTTTTTGCAAGCACGCCTCACACGACCTGTGCAACTCGCCGCCGTGAGCCAAGCTGCATGTCGCTTTCGCTCTGTTCCTTTCCTCCACAATGACCCTGTTATGCATCAGGTTTCTCTGTCTTCCATACTTATGAAAATGAAGTAAAATACGCACCTACCATATAGTTGAAATCATGTAGGCTGCTTCCCTCGACGCATAACCTGCACTGGCTGGGGATTTGTATTATTTTTTGTTCATGTGTTTTCAGTAAAGTAGGATTTGAAATTGTAACCAATATTTGAATTATTAATCCAACGTTCATTTGTTCATACAATTTTTTCCTATAAACAATTTGTTTGCTTAGGTCTAGAACCTCGTGTTGATATTTGCATGAGAGGTTGGTTTCGTGATGGAAAGCAATACAGTCGTAAGGTTTACAATTTAGGTAAAATTTTGGAAACGAAGTGAAACTTAGAACGAAAATATCCATTGCCTATAGAACCAACTCACGCAACATATGTTGATATCGTGGCATCTTGTCCACCAACTCATGTTCTCTCTATTGGCTTCTTTTTTCTCATGTCGAGCCAATTTTGTGATGATACCATATAGATAATACATAAAAAGGAAACATTAAGACGAAAAATCACCCTTCCATTTAGACGCATCTGTAGAAGCATTTAAACTGATGGCTAGGAGAACTGAGTGCTAGCTCAGTGGCAGAGGCTGCGAGTGCACGCCTAGCCGGCCCGGGTTCGAGTCCCAGCTGCGACTAAATGGCTGCGCCGAGTCATACTTGAATAAACCGGACATCTCACCTACCTAACAACGTAAAGTCAAGGGAGGGATCATTCCCCCGTTGACCACGTTTTTTTAAACTGATGGCTGACAGTTTGTACTGCATGTAGCTCCAATGCTATGTTGGTGTGGCGTGTCTTATGAAAAAGACTGAATATCACGTAGTAGCCTGTCGATTCAAAGTAAAAGGCTATTTGATGTGCCCAACTGATTCCATGGAAGCGTCTTGCAAGTACTAACTCGTCTCCTCTCCCAAAAATACTAACTGCGGTTATTTTGCTGATATATATAAACAATGACGAACATGCAAAAGAAAAATATTACCTGCCAAGTCCATGTTGATTCGGTGGTTCCTCTGTCATACAAAAAGAAGTAGTAAAGTGCAAAATGGAGTGGATTTGTTATTTCTGACATGGTAATACATTTGACTCTTGTTTATTAAGTAAATTGCATAGAGAAAATAAGATGAAGGTTATAATCTGTTTGTTGTACAAAAGAACCTATCGAATACCTGAATGTTGCACCAGCTATATATAATTATATACGCTTAAGTAGTCAACCAATCAATCAAGGTAAACTGAAAATAAGAAACAAACTTCAGTCCTAGGTTGTAACTGTTAGGAATTATATTTAGCAATAGTATCAAGCAAAATCAGCACTGTTCTGCTAGAGCACTACTTATATAAGCGGATGAACGAATCTGAGTAATGCATGTCGTTGTATAATCTTGTAAAAAATATCCATATACGCACTGTTAGTAACATTTAAGCTAAAGCACTGCAAAATCATTATGGAATGGACATGCAATCTGAATTTGCGCTGACCTTAACTGGATTCCCATTTCAGAGGCACATGACTCCCATCCATCTAAACTTCACGGACATGCGGTGGGTGGCTGAGTTCTGATTGTTGGTCTTTGTTTTTGCTGTTTCCTTCTTGTCGTTTGTTGACGTCGCCCGCCGATTCAAGGTGTTCGAAGAGGCGCAGTGTCGACAACTTTTTGGATGGAGTCGCGCTTCAGTGCCACACCGAGCAGTTGCCTGTACGCTGCACTTGCCTGTCACCGTCTGTTTCGTCTTCATCGAATGCCTAAGGTGTGAGGTATTTGTCTGTTCATTGTACTGTCGCCATAATTAGAATATGAAGTAATCTTGGTATCTTGCCTAAGTAGTTAAGAATTTCTCTCATTATTGGACTGCTCTCTGCAGGATGGATACGTGGTGAGTTCAGATGGGCACAGTCATGGAAACGCAGCTAAGTTATCAGTTGTTTAACTGAAGACGCAAGATGTAGCTCGTGTGCAGGAAGATCTCATCCAGCTTCAAGTTTCGTCTGGTATGACGCATTGATGCTGTCGCCCGCATGCATGCCCGGCTTGCGCTAGAGCAAAGCCTCTCCGATCGCAATAGATATGCAGGTTCCTGTTGGAACGAAATTTGAAGAATTGTGTAAGCAGAAAAAATTATAATATGGACATGATGCAGACCTATGTGCTGCAGAATCCACAAAACAAAAAACAATCGCTTGGACTATATATGTTTCCCAAGAAGCATCACGGATCACTGGATTAGAGGGTTAAATCTGAACAAACTGGATTTACTGGTCCAAGAAATAAGGAAGTACTTCTTGTACGTACAGAGGTGGACTGAGACAGTGGTTCTGGCGACTGTCTAACTCTAGATTCTATTTAGATAAGCACATTGGATCATAATTCTAAGCACATCAATTTAGAATCCAGCCTTGCATCTGCCGACTATGCATCCCTTATCTCTAGCATGGACTAATATATACCATCCGTTCGTATCACACAAAAAGAGTGTACATACTGGGATTCAGCTAGCGTTCGTATCACACAAAAGAATACATACGGGGATTCAGCTACATAGAAGATCCATTGACCATACCTGAGTCTGCATGGGCTAGAGATGAGCAATACGGAATATGTCCAGATCGAAAGCCGTGCCAGAAAAGCGTGATACTGCAGATGGTTTAGCTGCAACGGGGAAGGAGAGAGCTAGCGTTCGACGACAGAACGGAAAGCGGAGTTCGAGGAGGCGGTTGATGCGCCTCCAGGGATTGGAAACCCTAGAAGCCGGGCCGGGCTTCTTTAAAACGTACAGACCCGAGTATTGACGCTGAATCGTTAGATTAAGCAGATAACATGACGGAATTGAGGAAGGAGACAAATTAATGAGATATATTTATATTGCTGCCTTCGCGGTTCGAACCCTGGATCGGTGCTTCGTGAACAGGTAATACGGACAAAATCAATCGCATGAAGTTTGAGTGTGATCCGACGGTTAGTATCATAAGTTATGAATATCTAATGGTTATTATTCTTTTACCTGAGAGTTAACGTGGAGGCTTCTACGGTGCCTCCAATTAGTAAATATAAGATATCCTTCATGTATTTCGAATAAGGAGGCAGCTTAATAGCATCAGTCAAAGGAATTTGCAAAAACAAAGGTTTCATCCACTCACAAAACTTGTTGTAGTGTTCTTCTTCCTTGGATTTATGTTTCTTATTAGAAAAAGGCATTGATTTTTGCACCCAAGGTTCTCTTTCTTTACCATGTTTCTTAGCTACAAAATCCTCTTTAATGCAATTTTTATTTTCAGTGTCACTATCAGAATCGCTCTCAGCCTCTTCATTATTATTAGCATTGTTTCTATCATTATCATTAACAGGTTCATTACCATTTTCAGTTTCAGCATCAGACACAGATATACTATTAGGATCACTAGCAGGTTCTTTTTCCTTAATAGTTTCAGAAGACTCTACAGCAGGTTTATGTTTCTTCTTCTTTTTCTTAGAAGGAGAGCTGGGCCTTTCAGCTAATTGAGAATCTTGTTCAATTCTTTTAGGATGTCCCTCAGGATACAAAGGATCTTGAGTGGAAGCTCCACTCCTAGTTGCTATTCCAAAAGCATGTTTTCCATTACTATTAGAATTTTTAGCTAGCAAGTCTTTTTGTACTTTAGTAATTTGCTCCATTTGAGTTTGAACCATACTAAGATGTTTAACTAGACCTTTAATGTCATTTACAGTTCTTACCAAAACATCTTGCAAATTACTAATAATACGAGAATTTTCTAACAGATGATTTTCTACTCTCATATTAAAATGCTCCTGCTTAACAATAAAATTATCAAGTTCATCTAAGCATTGATCAGGAGGCTTACCATAAGGAATATCACCAGCATTGAAATATTGTAGAGAGTGTACCTCAATTGAAGGTGGAGGAGTCGGCTTACATAAGTCTTCTATTTGAGGTAATTTTTAATATCTTCAGATTTAATACCCCTCTCCTTGAGAGTCCTCTTGGCTTCTCTCATTCCTTCATTATCAAGTTCAATAACACCTCTCTTTCTTGGTGTAGGCACTGGCGCAGGCTCTGGTGTGGGAGTGGGTTCAGCTATAACCCAATCTTCATAATTTTGGCTAATCTTAGCCATTAATTCCTCAGCTTCATCTAGAGTTCGTTTCCTGAAAACACAACCAGCACAACTATCCAGGAATGTCCTAGATTCATCGGTTAGTCCGTTATAAAATATATCAAGAAGTTCATTTTTAGGTATATCATGTCCAGGTCGAACTCTAAGCAAATAACAAAACCTTGACCAAGTTTCAGAAATATTTTCTTCCTGCAAATGCTTGAAGTTAAAAATTCTCTGCAAAGCAACATGTTGAACACTAGCAGGATAATATTTATGGAAGAAAACATCAACCAATCCTAAAGGATTTTTAATACAACCGGGAGACAAATTACCAAACCAAGCTTTAGCATCGCCTTTCAGAGAGAAAGGAAAAAAATTGGTAACAAAATAGATGCACAATTTAATATCACCAGAGAACAAACTACTTAAAGTAGATAACTTGTTAATATGTTCCATAGCACTTTCATCTTCAGCACCACAAAAAGGATCTTTCTCTACCACCGATATAAAGGACAAATCCACAGAAAAGTCATAATCCTTATCAGTTATACGGATAGGAGATGTTGTAAACTCAGGATCAGCAGACAGTGTTTTTTCCAGAAAATCCATTATAGTGGCAGAATCAGCAGAAGAGTCAAGATTCCTGCATTTTTCAGCAAAAGCTTCATCTACTTCTATATAATCTTCCTCGGGGTCATCATCATCGATGAATTCCCTCGACTCAGGAGAAGCAACAGGTGTGACAACATTTTCATTAGGCATTTCAGAATTTTCAATAAGTCTAGACCTAGCAATCGTAGCATCTAGAAAAGGACCTAACGAACCAGTTTCACTAAGCACAGTAGAAGCATCATCAAATTCATCAGAAACAGTTTCAGATTCAGTAGTGCCAACACGCGAAGCAGGTGCGTGTGGCGGTGTAACCAGTTGATGAACTTATAAATAAAGCTATGCTCCCCGGCAACGGCGCCAGAAAATAGTCTTGATGACCCACAAGTATAGGGGATCGCAACAGTCTTCGAGGGAAGTAAAACCCAAATTTATTGATTCGACACAAGGGGAGCCAAAGAATAAATATAAGCCTTAACAGATGAATTGTCAGTTCAGCTGCACCTGAAAGTAGACTTCCTCGACACAGATTATCAGTAGCAACGGTGATATAACAGCAGTAGTAACAAAGTAATAGCAGCAACAGTGTAACAAAGACATCAGTAGTAATTTCAGTAAACAGCAGGATTAAAAGTACTATAGGCATAGGGACGGATGTACGGGCGTTGCATGGATAAGAGCGCTCATGTAATAATCATAACTCAGGGCATTTGCAGGTAAACAATTATAAAAGCATCCTAGTACTAGTCAAACATAGGCATGTGTTCCGTATATAGTCGTACGTGCTCGCAATGAGAAACTTGCACAACATCTACTGTCCTGCCAGCCCGTTTGTAGCGGGGCCTCAAGGGAAACTACTGGCAATTAAGGTACTCCTTTAATAAAGTACCGGAGCAATGCATTAACACTCCGTGAACACACGTAATCCTCAAGTCAAAGCCATCCCCTCCAGTTATCCCGGTTGCTGTCACTCCGGGGCCTCGGGTTCCGGACAATAACAGGTGAAAACAACTTGCAGATATGATCTAAAACATAATTATTCGCATGCATCAACAACATGTTCAGATCTGAGATCATGGCACTCGGGCCCTAGTGGCAAGCATTAAGCACAACAAGTTGCAACAATGATAAATAGCACTAACAATGGATACTAGGCACCATGCCCTAACAATCTGGCAACTTATTACATGAACAATCTCATCCAATCCCTACCATCCCCTCAGCCTACAGCAGGGAACTACTCACACATGGATGGGGGAATCATTGATGGTTGATGGAGAGGCGGTGGTGATGACGATGGTGATGATCTCCTCCGAATCCCCGTCCCGGCAGGGTGCCAGAACGGAACTTCTGATCCCCGGAATAGAGATCGCGGCGGCGGCGGAGCGTGGATGTGTTTCGCGAAATATGGTCGAACCCCCCTCGATATTTAGGTCAAGGGCAATATATAGTCCAAAGGGGAGTGTCGGGGGGCGACCGAGGTGGCCACGCCACACTTGGGCGCGGCCCCACCCCCAGCCGCGCCCAGCTATGGCGTGGCTGCTTGGTGTGGCCTCTCCGACTCCCCTTCTGGCTCCGTGGGTCTTCCGGTGAAATATGACGGTCGCAATTGTTTTCGGCGTTTTTCTCGAAAGTTGACTTTTCTGCACAAAAAGAAGACACCAGGGCAATTCTGCTGAAAACAGCGTTAGTCCATGTTAGTTGCATCCAAATCATACAAGTTAGAGGTAAAACAACAGCAAAAGTGTTCGAAAAAGTAGATACGTTTTGGACGTATCACGCTTCTTGATTCCACTTGTCACAAGCCCATTGGCCTTTTCGACTTGGCCATTTGACTGCGGGTGTGCCACATATGCATAATTGAGCGTGATATCTTGCTCTTTGCAGAAGGACTTGAATTCATCGGCCGTGAAATTTGTACCGTTGTCAGTGATGATGCTACTTGGCACGCCAAAGCGGTATATGATGGATTTTATGAAATTGTCTGCTGTAGTGGCAGTCGAACTTGTGATAGAGACTGCTTCAATCCACTTGGTGAACTTGTCGACTGCCACCAGAAGGTGAGTATGCCCTCCATGGGAGGATTTTTTGAGTGGCCCAACCATATCGAGCCCCCACTGGGCGAAGGGCCAGGCCAATGGTATTGCCTTCAACGCCGATGCGGGTGCGTGCGGCTTTGTGGCGAATTTTTGGCAGCCGATGCACCTTTTGACTATGTTCTCCGCGTCTTTGAGTGTTGTGGGCCAGTAGAAGCCTGCGCGAAAGGCTTTGGCTACGAGTGATCGACTGCTGGCGTGATGCCCGCAGGTACCTGCATGAATATCACGAAGGATGGCTTGGCCATCTCAAATGCTATGCAACGTTGGAACATACCTGATATGCTGCACTTGTACAGTTCTCCGTTGATGACAGTGTATGCTTTAGATCGTCGAGTGACGCGTCTTGACTCTGTTATGTCTTCGGGTACCTCGCGCGGAGTATGTATGCGAGAAAAGGTTGAGTCCATGTTGGCTCAATGAGGAGTACCTCGACTGGCGGATCCTCTGTGCTTGGTGCTTTGCTCTTGGCTGTTGCAGCTGATGTAGGAGGTGCTCATTTTTTCTTGATGGTCCTGTGCTCGATGCGCTCGAAGAATACACCAGGTGGAACTGGTGCCTTGGTCGCTCCAATGTTGGCTAGCTTATCTTCTTCTTCATTGCTCTCACGCCCTATGTGCCGCAACTCGCAGCCTTCGAAGCTGCCCTCCATGACATTGTACAGGTCACGGTAGGCGATCATGTTATCTGCGATTGCGTCGCAGGCCTTCATTGTTTGATGTACCACAAGATTCGAGTCGCCGTAGATCATCAGTCGAGTGCACCCGAGGGCTTTGGCCATCCTCATGCCATGGATCAGGGCCTCGTACTCTGCTTCGTTATTGGATGGGAACTCGAATCCCATTTGCAGTATGTAGCGGAGCTTGTCGCCTTTTGGAGATATGAGGATGACGCCTGCGCCTTCGTTTTTCTTCGAGCCATCGAAGTACATAGTCCATGAGTTGGACACATCTGGTGCTCCTGGCAGCTGAGCTTCGGTCCACTCGGTGTGGAAGTCAGGTAAGACTTGTGCTTTTATGGCCTTCGGGTAATCATACTGATGTCTCGCGGCGCTAGCTCAATGAGCCATTTTGCGACTCGCCCAGTTGCGTTGGGGTTTGTGAGGATGTCCCCGATCCCTGAGGTGCTGATCACGGTGATCGGGTGCTCGGAGAAGTAATGCGTCAGCTTCCTTGAGGACATGAACACGGTAGGCCAGCTTTTGATAGTGCGGGTACCGCTGCTTTGATGTGGAGAGCACTTCACTCAAGTAATAGACTGGACGTTGTATGCTTTGGGCGTGTCCCTCCTCCCTGCGTTCGACTACCAGAACAGTGCTTACCACCCTGTTAGTTGCAGAGACATATAGGTATAGTGGCTCGCGTTCCCTTGGTGCACGAGGATTGGAGGGCTTGTGAGGATTCGCTTGAGGTCCGTGAAGGCTGCTTCTGCTTCTTGCGTCCACTCGAACTTATCTGCTTTCTTCATCAGTCGATAGAACGGGAGTGCTTTTTCGCCTAGCTTGCTGATGAATCGACTGAGCGCTGCCACTCGACCCGCTAGCTTTTGCACGTCATGGAGCTTTGAAGGCCTTTGCATCGTCAAGATGGCCTGTATTTTCTCCGGGTCCGCCTCGATTCCTCGAGCTGAGACTAGATACCCGAGGAGTTGCCCGGCTGGCACGCCGAACGTGCACTTCTTCGGGTTGAGCTTGATGTGGAAGCGTTTGAGGTTTGCGAACGTCTCTCGCAAGTCATCGAGTAGTGTGTTTTCCTCCTTGTGGTGATGACGATGTCATCTACGTAGACCTGGACGTTTCGCCCAATTTGCTTCTTGAGGCAATCTTGCATCATGCGCTGGTAGGTTGCGCCTGCGTTTTGAGCCCAAAGGCATGTTGTGTAGCAGTAGACCCCGAGTGGGGTTATGAACGCCGTTTTCTCTTCATCCTCTTCCTTCATCCTTATCTGGTGGTAACCCGAGTAAGCATCCAGGAAGGACAAGCGAGCACACCGGCGGTGGAGTCGACGATCTGGTCGATTCGAGGTAGTGGAAAGTGATCCTTTGGACAGCATTTATTGAGTGCTGTGAAATCTACGCACATCCGAAGGATATCTGTGTTCTTCTTTCTACGAGTACGGGGTTGGCCACCCATTGTGATTTCTTGATTTCTCTGATAAAACCTGCTGCGAGTATCTGTCGACTTCGGCTTCGACTGCGATTCTTTTCGGGCCGGATATGCGGCGCATTGTTTGCTTGACTGGTTTAGCATCTGGAAATAATTGGAGAGAGTGCTCGGCGAATTCCCTGGGAATACCTGGCATGTCGGCTGGACACCACGCAAATATATCCCAGTTCTCACGGAGGAATTCGACGAGCGCGCTTTCCTATGCGATAGGCAGACTCGACGAGACATTGACTGTCTTGGTCGGGTCAGTCGGGTGCACCTGATGCGACCTTGTGTCATTGGTGGCATTGAATGATCTGTCGACTGCCACCTTCTTGTGCTCTGGCATAAGTGTCGATCGTTGGAGACCGCGAGATCGGCGAGTGTTGCTTCCATGCCAAACATCTCAGAGATTTTGCTAAACTCTCGGTCGCAAGAGTCAGACTTTTGGAAGTTTCCCTTGACTGTGATTACTCCTTTTGGTCCAGGCATCTTTAGCTGGAGGTATGCATAGTGTGGCACCGCCATGAATCGAGCGAACGTCGGGCGTCCAAGTATAGCATGGTATTGTGACTTCCAGTCGACAACTTCGAACTCAATCGACTCTGTCCTGAAGTGGTTCTTGTCCCCAACGTTACGTCGAGTTGTATGGTGCCTTCTGGGCTTATTGCTTTCCTGGAACGATACCGTGAAAGGTATTTGAGATCTTGGCAGGTTTTCGACTGACCTGTTCATTTTGCGGAGTGTATCTGCGAAGATATGTTTATGCCACTGCCACCATCCATGAAGACCTTGGACATGGCGTAGCCTCCAATTTGTGCATCGAGTACCAGAGCAGAGTGCCCTGGACGAACAACCGATGGAGGGTGGTCCTCTTTGCTGAAGCTTATTGTGGTTTCAGAACCCTTCAAGAATTCAGTACAGGGGAGGTGACATGACCGCCATGTTTACTTGTCGAGTGCGAAGTTTTTGCTCCCTGTTGGAAGGGCGACCTTTCTGTATCATGTACACTGCCCTTGGGGCGTAGGGTACTGAGGTTCTTCCACCCGAGGTACGGGTTGTATGGCACCCGCGAGATTTCCGCCTGCAGGCTGTGTGTGGTGGTGGTGGTGGTGCCATCAGGACGGGCACGTTGTTTGGCTGAGGCACAGGTGCAGGCACGTGTGCGTTTGCGGCTGTTGCCTTTCTGAGGTTTATGTAATCAGTCGCCATTTGGTCGAATTCCTGCAGTTTTCATCGAGTGATTGGAGCGCAGTTTTTCATCGTCCCCCTTGTACAGGTGGAAGTCTGCAATCAGCATCCATCTTTTCTTCGAATGATCGCTCGGATTGTGCTCCGGATCTTGACTTGCGCCAATCCTCCTCTTGTAGCTATCATTGCGTTGGCGCGGTCTCGACTGTCCCGGCGATCGTCTGACTGTCCCGACGATCATCTCGACTGTCCCGTCGATCTTCTGATTGTCGGTCGCTTCTGTCTTGGTCATTGCGGGGTGTAGAGAACCCAGCCGCCATGAACTCGGGTCTGTCGTTGTCGTAGTGACGTTTTGAACGCTTGCGCCTCCGGTCATCTCTGTATGAGTCTCTGCGGCTTCGACTGCCACCTTCTTGGTCGTCACGGGGTGAGGACCCGCGTGTGGTGCGCGCCATGTCTTCTCCGTCTGCCCACTCAGTCGCTACCATCAAGAGGTTAGCCACGGAGGTTGGCTTTTTGCAACCGAGTGCTTCTTTGAAGTCATGCCTGGCGAGGCCCATGATGAAAGCATCCATGGCCATATCTTCTGAGATTACTCCGACTGAGTTGCGTATCTCAGTCCATCGTCTGATGTATGACCTCAACGTTTCACCTGACCGTTGAACGCAGGCTCGCAGTTCTTCGAACGTTTTTGGTCGCTCACATAGAGGCTCGAAGTTTTTGATGAAGTCGCGCGGAAGTGGTCCCACGAGTCGTATGTTGATGGAGGTAGAGCCTTGAGCCAGTCGCGGGCTGTGCCTTCGAGCATGAGTCGTATGTATTGCATGGCTGTGGTGTTCGTGCCTCGTTGGCACGCGACAGCCAGCCTGTAGTCTTCTAGCCACCCGGAAGGTTCCTGTCGACCCGTGTACTTGGGCTGTTCAGTTGTGAGTTTGAACCTTTTGGACATCCGTGTCTCGCGGACGCGTCGAGTGAAGCACAGAGCTCCATGTAGCTCAGGCTCTCGATCAGAGTATGAGTCGCTACTGTAAGATCTGCGCGATCTGCTCCTGGACCTGCGCCTATGCGAGCGCTTCTTTCCTTCGAGTGGTGGCGACGGCCACTACGATTGTGCTCTTCGCGACGTGTGTCAACTATGGCCCGATCTCGACTCCCTCCTGGAGTTCTTGGAGTTTGGCGTATGGCCTTCGCCGCTAAGGCGAGTGATTTGATCTGCTGGCGATGCAGTTTTGCATTGGGGTCATCAGCTGGAGGCTTGATTACTTCTAGGTATGCTGCGGCAGTGAAGAGGGCACCCGCGGCTGTTTTGGGTACGGTACTCCCTCTTCGTCGTATGTCATGAAGGAGTTGCCTAAGTTGCGGGTGAGTGCCGCCCTTTCGTCTGGCGAGAGGTGTGACAACCTTGATTTGGGTCGCGTGTCTGCTGCCCGGTGGAGCTTAGGGAGAGCTGTCTTCTTCGCGCACTCGATAAGCTGGCTTGCTTTTTGCGTTCTTCGAGTGTCGCTCTGACCTGCCGCAGTCGAAGTGATTCCTGCCAGTTGAAGTACTGGAAGGTCAACATCTCCTCTTGTGTTGCGCTGCTGGCATCATTGTGCACTCCTTGATGACTTTATCTGCTTTTGCTGCCATCTCAGCAGTGATTGTGAGAGTTGTGACTCCGTCCGGCATAGTAACTGTGCACGGGAATTCTGTAGGCCTGCGGCTGGCCACAGCATCTGATGATTCTGCGGCGATGGCGACGTAGACCTGCTAGGGTATCACCCGAGGATATGTGTATACGTTTTCGAGTCCCGTCATGGACTCGATGTCGTCATCAAGACTCATGTCGGAGTCGATATGTTCGTCGAGTGGTCCTCTGGATGGATCTCGCAGTCGATACCTTCATCGCCTATGGTCATCTCAGAGTTGGAGGAGCTATTATGAATCTCGAAGTCGAGGCTTTTGTTGTTGCAGATATCGGAGTCGACGTGGTTGTCGATATGAGTTTCAGGTTCATCGAAGTCGCTGAGGGAGATCTCGCAGTCGAAAGTGTCCTCGAGTGGGAGATCGAGCTCGGGTCGTTTGTGCGGTATGCTGATTCGGCCTCCTCGCCTTCGAGCTCCTCTAGGAGCTTGTTAAGCTCTCGAGTTGAGATGGTTGTTGCAGATGAGCAAGATCGCAGGATCGACGATGGTATGGACGCGGTTGATGGATCCGCAGTCGAAGGAGCCGCAGCTGACTCGAGATCGGAGAAGGCCTCCTGGAATCCTGGCGAGTGTGGCTCGAAATCCATCAGAGGATCCGATGCGCTTTTTGCGGGTGAAGCTGGCGTGTTGTCGTTTGTCGAGTGAGCCAGCGAGTTGCCGTGTGCCACCTGAATCGGCGAGTTCTGGTTTGTCGATGCAGCGGCAAGTTGCCGTTTGTAGATCCGATCGGCGAGTCGCCGTTTTCCGATGGAGCCAAAGGAACCGTGAGTCCAGCACTATTCTTTCCCACAGACGGCGCCAATTGACGAGGTGTACCCTCATCAAATCCCATGGTTAAGGACCTAGGGTTGAGATTATGGGGAGAGAACGTGGTAGTACTGGTGGTTTCGTCGGCTGACAAGCAGAGGCAAAGATTTACCCAGGTTCAGGCCCCTCGGGTGGAGGTAAAGACCCTACTTCCTGCCTGTCTGTTATTGATCGTGAAAGATGATGAGGTTACAAGTGGCTCCGGCGAGATGTCGATCTCACGAGAGCTTTGGTGGTTCGAGTATGGCTTGGTCCTGGATCGGCACCCCTCCCAACCTTTAAATACGCTGGGTCTCGGGAGTTTGTAACCGATCCAGTTTACACATAAGGAAAGTATAAACCGACTATGTCTATGTCTAAACTTGGAGGGTACTCCATCTTGTTGGGCCTCTCGTCTTGGGCTTCGAGTTGTCTCTTCGCTATTGGGCCTGTAGTCATCACGTGCACCAGCTACCCTCACGGTAGGGTACCCGAGATGTATATCCTTATCACTTGTCTTGAAAGTACTATTCATGAATTTTTTTGCTTATGTGATTCAGTTGCTTACTCTTTATCTATTTGTTAGCAAACTATAGACCATTGCCCTGAGTCACTTCATTCATGACATGAGCCTTGCAATATTATTTGATCAAGATTGTGCGAAACATGTCTCCTTAGAAATTATTTTGTTGTTATCGTTTTACCTACTCGAGGACGAGTAAAACTAAGCTTGGGGATGCTTGATACGTCTCCAACGTATCCATAATTTATGATGTTCCATGCTTATATTATGCCAATTACTACATGTTTTATATACACTTTATATCATTTTTATGCATTTTCTGGGACTAACCTATTAACAAGATGTCACAGTGCCAGTTCCTGTTTTCTGCTGTTTTTGGTTTCAGAAAAGTTGTTCTGGAAATATTCTCGGGATTGGACGAAACAAAAGCCAAAGTCCCTATTTTTCTGACACGTACACAGAGTTCGAAGGAGAGACGAAGGGGGGCCGTGGGCCGTCCTCACCACCTGGTGGCGCGGTCCCACCTCCTACCGCGCCGCCACGTGGTGAGGAGGCCTCGGGCCTCCACCGACGCCGCCCCTTCGCCTATAAATTGCCTTTGACGGGAAAACCCTAAGTACCCGAGTCAAAAAACCATGAAAAGTTCCAAAGCCGCCACCGCCGTCAACCCTAACTCGGGAGGGTTCTGAAACTCTTCCCGGCACCCTGCCGGAGAGGGGAATCACCACCGGAGGGCTCTACATCGCCATGCCTGCCTCCAGAGTGATGTGTGAGTAGTTCATCCTTAGACTATGGGTCCATAGCAGTAGCTAGATGGTTGTCTTCTCCTCTTGTGCCATCATGTTTAGATCTTGTGAGCTGCCTATCATGATCAAGATCATCTTATTGTAATGCTACTGTTGTGTTTGCTGGGATCCGATGAATATTGATACCATGTCAAGTTGAATACTGAAATATTATGTCTATGTTATTTATGATCTTGCATGCTCTCCGTTACTTGTTGATACTCTGGCCAAGTGGATGCTTGTGACTCCAAGAGGGAATATTTATGCTAGATAGTGGGTTCAGTCTCCATTTAATCTGGGGGAGTGACAGCAACCCCTAAGGTTGTGGATGTGCTGTTGCCACTAGGGGTAACCTAATGATGCTTTGTCTAAGGATTGTGTTGTTTACATTATGCACTTTACTTAATGTAATTGTCTGTTGCTTGCAACTTAATACTGGAAGGGGTGCAGACGCTAACCTGAATGTGGACTATTTAGGCACAGATGCATGCTGGATAGCGGTCTGTGTACTTTGTCGTAATGCCCAAATGAATCTCATAGTAGACACCACAACTTGCACATGCATGTTATGCACTTTTCATATTGTCAATTGCCTAGCTGTAATTTATTTACCCAGCATGTTAGTTATTTATTATGGAGAGACACCACTAGTGAAATGTGGACCCGGTCCATTCTTTTACATCTGAAATACAACATACTACAATCATTGTTCTCTTTCATTCTCTGCAATTAAACATCATTTTCCATACAACACTTTTAATCCTTTGTTTTCAGCAAGCCGGTGAGATTGACACCCTCACTGTTTCGTTGGGGCAAAATAGTTTGATTGTCTTGTGTGCAGGTTCCAAGTCAACCGCCGGAACCACCCCATCAACACAAGTTTTCTGGTGCGTTGACACTTCAGAAGTGTCTTCATCTCCTACTGGTTCGATAACCTCGGTTTCTTACTGAGGGAAGGCTTGCCGCTACACTCATCAAACCTTACTCTTGGGGTCTCCCAACGAACGTGTGGTTTACACGCATCATCAATCCAGAAAGAACTTTACCATGTCAGGGTCTGGCAAGCACTTTGTCATCATACAAACTTCACATATTTCTCCAATCATCCGCAATTAAACTTAGCTCAATCATAACAAGACTCCATCATAAACAGAATACATTAAGGAACAACTTGAAGAATCTTAGAACAACAATGGATAAGATCTCAGTTATTTAGCAGAGGTAATAATCTTAATTCTTGAATATTGGATGAAGACGGATCCCTCCACCTGAACTGAAGAACACTCAAGTTTATTATGAGTATCCCCTTGAAATGTTTGTAGACACCACAACTTGCACATGCATGTTATGCACTTTTCAATATTGTCAATTGCTAGCTGTAATTTATTTACCCAGCATGTTAGTTATTTATTATGGAGAGACACCACTAGTGAAATGTGGACCCCGGTCCATTCTTTTACATCTGAAATACAACATACTACAATCATTGTTCTCTTTCATTCTCTGCAATTAAACACATTTTCCATACAACACTTTTAATCTTTTGTTTTCAGTAAGCCGGTGAGATTGACACCTCACTGTTTCGTTGGGGCAAAATAGTTTGATTGTCTTGTGTGCAGGTTCCAAGTCAACCGCCGGAACCACCCCATCAACACAAGTTTTCTGGCGCCGTTGACACCTTCAGAAGTGTCTTCATCTCCTACTGGTTCGATAACCTCGGTTTCTTACTGAGGGAAGACTTGCCGCTACACTCATCAAACCTTACTCTTGGGGTCTCCCAACGAAGTGTGGTTTACACTCATCATCAATCCAGAAAGAACTTTACCATGTCAGGGTCTGGCAAGCACTTTGTCATCATACAAACTTCACATATTTCTCCAATCATCCGCAATTAAACTTAGCTCAATCATAACAAGACTCCATCATAAACAGAATACATTAAGGAACAACTTGAAGAATCTTAGAACAACAATGGATAAGATCTCAGTTATTTAGCAGAGGTAATAATCTTAATTCTTGAATATTGGATGAAGACGATCCCTCCACCTGAACTGAAGAATACTCATCTTATTATGAGTATCCCCTTGAAATGTTTGTGGAATATGTTGAAAGACTATGAACAACCGAAGGAGTTTCCACTCTCTCAATAAATTATGCTCCAACCTTCATGTTCAAATCAAGTTTGTCCTCGCCAACAACACATATCTCTCCTACTTTGGTGCAAATTCTCTTGAACATGGACAACATCAAGAGAATTTAATGCTTGAGAAAGGTGAAACTTTGGCATGTCACCTTTTAAAGAAACTCATGGAAAGAGGAAATTCATCGGCCACAAATCAGTCCACGGAAAGTTTGAACAAGGCAGCAAAAGCTTATGAGTTCTTTGCATCTAAAGCCAAAAGAGATGATCGAATTCAACAGAGTAAACATCCGTTTGCTAACAAAGTGTACAAATCAGTCATTCACATTGGAATTTCTCTCACTCTCTTAGACGAAGCACTCAAAGGTGTCTACAAACTTAGGAGTAAGGATGGCTTAGTCTCCATAAATTCAATCCATGCATTCAGAAATCTCCCAAAAGTATATGTCAAGAACAAACTGACCAACAAAGCAGAATCACCACGAAAGATCGTCAACTCATTACTAGTTGAGCCAATTGATCAAGACATTTTTTATTCCCTCTCAGTCTCCACAGGACGCGCGACCAAAGGATTATCCAGTATATAAACTACGCTCTTATGCCGGTAATGCCAATTGCACAACTACGTCAATAACTCAATAATCTGTATCCAAACAAGGGATTCCACATAACTCGTCTTCTTTCTTTTTTTATTACCTTCCTCGCGTATGTATAAGACCGAGTACATTTTTGAAATCGATTTCAAAAAAATAACTACTAATTCTTAACTTTTTGAGGAATCCTCCATCCTTTATTGGGAATGATTGACTTTTTCTATCCTTTTGACCTTGCTTCCGGAGGAGCAAGTCAGAAAAAGGTTGAGAATAGAACCATCTGATTTGAATCGTTCTCAGTAGCCATGAGATGATGATCTTAGGGTGGGACCAAGCTTCTACAAGATTACTAGAATTCTCTCTGATCGCGGTGTGAAAGAATTTTTCTATGAGATTAGACCTCATATTATTTTCCTATGAAGTTTACACTACAAGATTCTTATAGGATTATCTCGAGGGAATAGGATCATAAAAAGCAAATGGCTTTCGAAGGAAAAAATTCCACAAGATTTCATGCAATTGTGATCACAATGGTTGGATTATTTAGATGCATTGGGTAATTGTTTGAATTAATATGTCGTATGGTTATTCTCCCTCGGATATAATATTTATGAACCAATCTTAGTAAAGCTGCTGGAGACAAACAAGTTCAAAATCTCACTCTCTAGTGCCTTTTACACACTATAGTGAAGATGATGCATCAAGCTAAGATACTATTGGCTGGAGTACCTTCCAGTTCTATGAATCACATCACCAGCTGCCAGTCCACTGCCCAGAATGATTGTTGTTGCC
>CAMZMU010000052.1:62486830-62606263 GCA_947311845.1 Poa pratensis
TTGCACCAGCTATATATAATTATATACGCTTAAGTAGTCAACCAATCAATCAAGGTAAACTGAAAATAAGAAACAAACTTCAGTCCTAGGTTGTAACTGTTAGGAATTATATTTAGCAATAGTATCAAGCAAAATCAGCACTGTTCTGCTAGAGCACTACTTATATAAGCGGATGAACGAATCTGAGTAATGCATGTCGTTGTATAATCTTGTAAAAAATATCCATATACGCACTGTTAGTAACATTTAAGCTAAAGCACTGCAAAATCATTATGGAATGGACATGCAATCTGAATTTGCGCTGACCTTAACTGGATTCCCATTTCAGAGGCACATGACTCCCATCCATCTAAACTTCACGGACATGCGGTGGGTGGCTGAGTTCTGATTGTTGGTCTTTGTTTTTGCTGTTTCCTTCTTGTCGTTTGTTGACGTCGCCCGCCGATTCAAGGTGTTCGAAGAGGCGCAGTGTCGACAACTTTTTGGATGGAGTCGCGCTTCAGTGCCACACCGAGCAGTTGCCTGTACGCTGCACTTGCCTGTCACCGTCTGTTTCGTCTTCATCGAATGCCTAAGGTGTGAGGTATTTGTCTGTTCATTGTACTGTCGCCATAATTAGAATATGAAGTAATCTTGGTATCTTGCCTAAGTAGTTAAGAATTTCTCTCATTATTGGACTGCTCTCTGCAGGATGGATACGTGGTGAGTTCAGATGGGCACAGTCATGGAAACGCAGCTAAGTTATCAGTTGTTTAACTGAAGACGCAAGATGTAGCTCGTGTGCAGGAAGATCTCATCCAGCTTCAAGTTTCGTCTGGTATGACGCATTGATGCTGTCGCCCGCATGCATGCCGGCTTGCGCTAGAGCAAAGCCTCTCCGATCGCAATAGATATGCAGGTTCCTGTTGGAACGAAATTTGAAGAATTGTGTAAGCAGAAAAAATTATAATATGGACATGATGCAGACCTATGTGCTGCAGAATCCACAAAACAAAAAACAATCGCTTGGACTATATATGTTTCCCAAGAAGCATCACGGATCACTGGATTAGAGGGTTAAATCTGAACAAACTGGATTTACTGGTCCAAGAAATAAGGAAGTACTTCTTGTACGTACAGAGGTGGACTGAGACAGTGGTTCTGGCGACTGTCTAACTCTAGATTCTATTTAGATAAGCACATTGGATCATAATTCTAAGCACATCAATTTAGAATCCAGCCTTGCATCTGCCGACTATGCATCCCTTATCTCTAGCATGGACTAATATATACCATCCGTTCGTATCACACAAAAAGAGTGTACATACTGGGATTCAGCTAGCGTTCGTATCACACAAAAGAATACATACGGGGATTCAGCTACATAGAAGATCCATTGACCATACCTGAGTCTGCATGGGCTAGAGATGAGCAATACGGAATATGTCCAGATCGAAAGCCGTGCCAGAAAAGCGTGATACTGCAGATGGTTTAGCTGCAACGGGAAGGAGAGAGCTAGCGTTCGACGACAGAACGGAAAGCGGAGTTCGAGGAGGCGGTTGATGCGCCTCCAGGGATTGGAAACCCTAGAAGCCGGGCCGGGCTTCTTTAAAACGTACAGACCCGAGTATTGACGCTGAATCGTTAGATTAAGCAGATAACATGACGGAATTGAGGAAGGAGACAAATTAATGAGATATATTTATATTGCTGCCTTCGCGGTTCGAACCCTGGATCGGTGCTTCGTGAACAGGTAATACGGACAAAATCAATCGCATGAAGTTTGAGTGTGATCCGACGGTTAGTATCATAAGTTATGAATATCTAATGGTTATTATTCTTTTACCTGAGAGTTAACGTGGAGGCTTCTACGGTGCCTCCAATTAGTAAATATAAGATATCCTTCATGTATTTCGAATAAGGAGGCAGCTTAATAGCATCAGTCAAAGGAATTTGCAAAAACAAAGGTTTCATCCACTCACAAAACTTGTTGTAGTGTTCTTCTTCCTTGGATTTATGTTTCTTATTAGAAAAAGGCATTGATTTTTGCACCCAAGGTTCTCTTTCTTTACCATGTTTCTTAGCTACAAAATCCTCTTTAATGCAATTTTTATTTTCAGTGTCACTATCAGAATCGCTCTCAGCCTCTTCATTATTATTAGCATTGTTTCTATCATTATCATTAACAGGTTCATTACCATTTTCAGTTTCAGCATCAGACACAGATATACTATTAGGATCACTAGCAGGTTCTTTTTCCTTAATAGTTTCAGAAGACTCTACAGCAGGTTTATGTTTCTTCTTCTTTTTCTTAGAAGGAGAGCTGGGCCTTTCAGCTAATTGAGAATCTTGTTCAATTCTTTTAGGATGTCCCTCAGGATACAAAGGATCTTGAGTGGAAGCTCCACTCCTAGTTGCTATTCCAAAAGCATGTTTTCCATTACTATTAGAATTTTTAGCTAGCAAGTCTTTTTGTACTTTAGTAATTTGCTCCATTTGAGTTTGAACCATACTAAGATGTTTAACTAGACCTTTAATGTCATTTACAGTTCTTACCAAAACATCTTGCAAATTACTAATAATACGAGAATTTTCTAACAGATGATTTTCTACTCTCATATTAAAATGCTCCTGCTTAACAATAAAATTATCAAGTTCATCTAAGCATTGATCAGGAGGCTTACCATAAGGAATATCACCAGCATTGAAATATTGTAGAGAGTGTACCTCAATTGAAGGTGGAGGAGTCGGCTTACATAAGTCTTCTATTTGAGGTAATTTTTAATATCTTCAGATTTAATACCCCTCTCCTTGAGAGTCCTCTTGGCTTCTCTCATTCCTTCATTATCAAGTTCAATAACACCTCTCTTTCTTGGTGTAGGCACTGGCGCAGGCTCTGGTGTGGGAGTGGGTTCAGCTATAACCCAATCTTCATAATTTTGGCTAATCTTAGCCATTAATTCCTCAGCTTCATCTAGAGTTCGTTTCCTGAAAACACAACCAGCACAACTATCCAGGAATGTCCTAGATTCATCGGTTAGTCCGTTATAAAATATATCAAGAAGTTCATTTTTAGGTATATCATGTCCAGGTCGAACTCTAAGCAAATAACAAAACCTTGACCAAGTTTCAGAAATATTTTCTTCCTGCAAATGCTTGAAGTTAAAAATTCTCTGCAAAGCAACATGTTGAACACTAGCAGGATAATATTTATGGAAGAAAACATCAACCAATCCTAAAGGATTTTTAATACAACCGGGAGACAAATTACCAAACCAAGCTTTAGCATCGCCTTTCAGAGAGAAAGGAAAAAAATTGGTAACAAAATAGATGCACAATTTAATATCACCAGAGAACAAACTACTTAAAGTAGATAACTTGTTAATATGTTCCATAGCACTTTCATCTTCAGCACCACAAAAAGGATCTTTCTCTACCACCGATATAAAGGACAAATCCACAGAAAAGTCATAATCCTTATCAGTTATACGGATAGGAGATGTTGTAAACTCAGGATCAGCAGACAGTGTTTTTTTCCAGAAAATCCATTATAGTGGCAGAATCAGCAGAAGAGTCAAGATTCCTGCATTTTTCAGCAAAAGCTTCATCTACTTCTATATAATCTTCCTCGGGGTCATCATCATCGATGAATTCCCTCGACTCAGGAGAAGCAACAGGTGTGACAACATTTTCATTAGGCATTTCAGAATTTTCAATAAGTCTAGACCTAGCAATCGTAGCATCTAGAAAAGGACCTAACGAACCAGTTTCACTAAGCACAGTAGAAGCATCATCAAATTCATCAGAAACAGTTTCAGATTCAGTAGTGCCAACACGCGAAGCAGGTGCGTGTGGCGGTGTAACCAGTTGATGAACTTATAAATAAAGCTATGCTCCCCGGCAACGGCGCCAGAAAATAGTCTTGATGACCCACAAGTATAGGGGATCGCAACAGTCTTCGAGGGAAGTAAAACCCAAATTTATTGATTCGACACAAGGGGAGCCAAAGAATAAATATAAGCCTTAACAGATGAATTGTCAGTTCAGCTGCACCTGAAAGTAGACTTCCTCGACACAGATTATCAGTAGCAACGGTGATATAACAGCAGTAGTAACAAAGTAATAGCAGCAACAGTGTAACAAAGACATCAGTAGTAATTTCAGTAAACAGCAGGATTAAAAGTACTATAGGCATAGGGACGGATGTACGGGCGTTGCATGGATAAGAGCGCTCATGTAATAATCATAACTCAGGGCATTTGCAGGTAAACAATTATAAAAGCATCCTAGTACTAGTCAAACATAGGCATGTGTTCCGTATATAGTCGTACGTGCTCGCAATGAGAAACTTGCACAACATCTACTGTCCTGCCAGCCCGTTTGTAGCGGGGCCTCAAGGGAAACTACTGGCAATTAAGGTACTCCTTTAATAAAGTACCGGAGCAATGCATTAACACTCCGTGAACACACGTAATCCTCAAGTCAAAGCCATCCCCTCCAGTTATCCCGGTTGCTGTCACTCCGGGGCCTCGGGTTCCGGACAATAACAGGTGAAAACAACTTGCAGATATGATCTAAAACATAATTATTCGCATGCATCAACAACATGTTCAGATCTGAGATCATGGCACTCGGGCCCTAGTGGCAAGCATTAAGCACAACAAGTTGCAACAATGATAAATAGCACTAACAATGGATACTAGGCACCATGCCCTAACAATCTGGCAACTTATTACATGAACAATCTCATCCAATCCCTACCATCCCCTCAGCCTACAGCAGGGAACTACTCACACATGGATGGGGGAATCATTGATGGTTGATGGAGAGGCGGTGGTGATGACGATGGTGATGATCTCCTCCGAATCCCCGTCCCGGCAGGGTGCCAGAACGGAACTTCTGATCCCCGGAATAGAGATCGCGGCGGCGGCGGAGCGTGGATGTGTTTCGCGAAATATGGTCGAACCCCCCTCGATATTTAGGTCAAGGGCAATATATAGTCCAAAGGGGAGTGTCGGGGGGCGACCGAGGTGGCCACGCCACACTTGGGCGCGGCCCCACCCCCAGCCGCGCCCAGCTATGGCGTGGCTGCTTGGTGTGGCCTCTCCGACTCCCCTTCTGGCTCCGTGGGTCTTCCGGTGAAATATGACGGTCGCAATTGTTTTCGGCGTTTTTCTCGAAAGTTGACTTTTCTGCACAAAAAGAAGACACCAGGGCAATTCTGCTGAAAACAGCGTTAGTCCATGTTAGTTGCATCCAAATCATACAAGTTAGAGGTAAAACAACAGCAAAAGTGTTCGAAAAAGTAGATACGTTTTGGACGTATCACGCTTCTTGATTCCACTTGTCACAAGCCCATTGGCCTTTTCGACTTGGCCATTTGACTGCGGGTGTGCCACATATGCATAATTGAGCGTGATATCTTGCTCTTTGCAGAAGGACTTGAATTCTCAGCCGTGAATTTGTACCGTTGTCAGTGATGATGCTACTTGGCACACCAAAGCGGTATATGATGGATTTTATGAAATTGACTGCTGTAGTGGCAGTCGAACTTGTGATAGGACTGCTTCAATCCACTTGGTGAACTTGTCGACTGCCACCAGAAGGTGAGTATGCCCTCCATGGGAGGATTTTTTGAGTGGCCCAACCATATCGAGCCCCCACTGGGCGAAGGGCCAGGCCAATGGTATTGTCTTCAACGCCGATGCGGGTGCGTGCGGCTTTGTGGCGAATTTTTGGCAGCCGATGCACCTTTTGACTATGTCCTCCGCGTCTTTGAGTGCTGTGGGCCAGTAGAAGCCTGCGCGAAAGGCTTTGGCTACGAGTGATCGACTGCTGCGTGATGCCCGCAGGTACCTGCATGAATATCACGAAGGATGGCTTGGCCATCTTCAAATGCTATGCAACGTTGGAACATACCTGATATGCTGCTTGTAAGTTCCCGTTGATGACAGTGTATGCTTTAGATCGTCGAGTGACGCGTCTTGACTCTGTTATGTCTTCGGGTACCTCGCGCGGAGTATGTATGCGAGGAAAGGTTGAGTCCATGTTGGCTCGATGAGGAGTACCTCGACTGGCGGGTCCTCTGTGCTAGGTGCTTTGCTCTTGGCTGGTGCGGCTGATGTAGGAGTGCTCTTTTTTCTTGATGGTCTGTGCTCGATGCGCTCGAAGAAGACACCAGGTGGAACTGGTGCTTTGGTCGCTCCAATGTTGGCTAGCTTATCTGCTTCTTCATTGCTCTCACGCCCTATGTGCCGCAACTCGCAGCCTTCGAAGCTGCCCTCCATGATTGTACAGGTCACGGTAGGCGATCATGTTATCTGCGATTGCGTCGCAGGCCTTCATTGTTTGCTGTACCACAAGATTCGAGTCACCGTAGATCATCAGTCGAGTGCACCCGAGGGCTTTGGCCATCCTCATGCCATGGATCAGGGCCTCGTACTCTGCTTCGTTATTGGATGGGAACTCGAATCCCATTTGCAGGATGTAGCGGAGCTTGTCGCCTTTTGGTGATATGAGGATGACGCCTGCGCCTTCGTTTTTCTTCGAGCCATCGAAGTACATAGTCCATGAGTTGGACACATCTGGTGCTCCTGGCAGCTGAGCTTCGATCCACTCGGTGTGGAAGTCAGGTAAGACTTGTGCTTTGATGGCCTTCGGGTAATCATACTTGATGTCTCGCGGTGCTAGCTCGATGAGCCATTTTGCGACTCGCCCAGTTGCGTTGGGGTTTGTGAGGATGTCCCCGATCCCTGAGGTGCTGATTACAGTGATCGGGTGCTCGGAGAAGTAATGCGTCAGCTTCCTTGAGGACATGAACACGGCGTAGGCCAGCTTTTGATAGTGCGGGTACCGCTGCTTTGATGTGGAGAGCACTTCACTCAAGTAATAGACTGGACGTTGTATGCTTTGGGCGTGTCCCTCCTCCCTGCGTTCGACTACCAGTACGGTGCTACCACCCTGTTAGTTGCAGAGACATATAGGTATAGTGGCTCGCGTTCCCTTGGTGCGACGAGGATTGGAGGGCTTGTGAGGACTCGCTTGAGGTCCGTGAAGGCTGCTTCGGCTTCTGGCGTCCACTCGAATTTATCTGCTTTCTTCATCAGTCGATAGAACGGGAGTGCTTTTTCGCCTAGCTTGCTGATGAATCGACTGAGTGCTGCCACTCGACCCGCTAACTTTTGCACGTCATGGAGCTTTGAAGGCCTTTGCATCGTCAAGATGGCCTGTATTTTCTCCGGGTCCGCCTCGATTCCTCGAGCTGAGACTAGATACCCGAGGAGTTGCCCGGCTGGCACGCCGAACGTGCACTTCTTCGGGTTGAGCTTGATGTGGAAGCGTTTGAGGTTTGCGAACGTCTCTCGCAAGTCATCGAGTAGTGTGTTTTCCTCCTTGTGGTGATGACGATGTCATCTACGTAGACCTGGACGTTTCGCCCAATTTGCTTCTTGAGGCAATCTTGCATCATGCGCTGGTAGGTTGCGCCTGCGTTCTTGAGCCCAAAGGCATTGTTGTGTAGCAGTAGACCCCGAGTGGGGTTATGAACGCCGTTTTCTCTTCATCCTCTTCCTTCATCCTTATCTGGTGGTAACCCGAGTAAGCATCCAGGAAGGACAAGCGAGCGCACCCGGCGGTGGAGTCGACGATCTGGTCGATTCGAGGTAGTGGAAAGTGATCCTTTGGACACATTTATTGAGTGCTGTGAAATCTACGCACATCCGAAGGATATCTGTGTTCTTCTTTCTACGAGTACGGGGTTGGCCACCCATTGTGATTTCTTGATTTCTCTGATAAACCTGCTGCGAGTATCTGTCGACTTCGGCTTCGACTGCGTTCTTTTGGGCCGGATATGCGGCGCATTGTTTGCTTGACTGGTTTAGCATCTGGAAATAATTGGAGAGAGTGCTCGGCGAATTCCCTGGGAATACCTGGCATGTCGGCTGGACACCACGCAAATATATCCCAGTTCTCACGGAGGAATTCGACGAGCGCGCTTTCCTATGCGATAGGCAGACTCGACGAGACATTGACTGTCTTGGTCGGGTCGGTCGGGTGCACCTGATGCGACCTTGTGTCATTGGTGGCATTGAATGATCTGTCGACTGCCACCTTCTTGTGCTCTGGCATAAGTGTGCGATCGTTGGAGACCGCGAGCTCGGCGAGTGTTGCTTCCATGCCAAACATCTCAGAGATTTTGCTAAACTCTCGTCGCAAGAGTCAGACTTTTGGAAGTTTCCCTTGACTGTGATTACTCCTTTTGGTCCAGGCATCTTTAGCTGGAGGTATGCATAGTGTGGCACCGCCATGAATCGAGCGAACGTCGGGCGTCCAAGTATAGCATGGTATTGTGACTTCCAGTCGACAACTTCGAACTCAATCGACTCTGTCCTGAAGTGGTTCTTGTCCCCGAACGTTACGTCGAGTTGTATGGTGCCTTCTGGGCTTATTGCTTTCCTGGAACGATACCGTGAAAGGTATTTGAAGATCTTGGCAGGTTTTCGACTGACCTGTTCATTTTGCGGAGTGTATCTGCGAAGATGATGTTTATGCCGCTGCCACCATCCATGAAGACCTTGGACATGGCGTAGCCTCCAATTTGTGCATCGAGTACCAGAGCAGAGTGCCCTGGACGAACAACCGATGGAGGGTGGTCCTCTTTGCTGAAGCTTATTGTGGTTTCAGAACCCTTCAAGAATTCAGTAACAGCGGGAGGTGACATGACCGCCATGTTTACTTGTCGAGTGCGAAGTTTTTGCTCCCTGTTGGAAGGGCGACCTTTCTGTATCATGTACATCTGCCCTTGGGGCGAGGGTACTGAGGTTCTTCCACCGAGGTACGGGTTGTATGGCACCCGCGAGATTTCCGCCTGCTGCAGGCTGTGGTGGTGGTGGTGGTGCCATCAGGACGGGCACGTTGTTTGGCTGAGGCACAGGTGCAGGCACGTGTGCGTTTGCGGCTGTTGCCTTTCTGAGGTTTATGTAATCAGTCGCCATTTGGTCGAATTCCCTGCAGTTTTCATCGAGTGGTTGGAGCGCAGTTTTCATCGTCCCCCTTGTACAGGTGAAGTCTGCAATCAGCATCCATCTTTTCTTCGAATGATCGCTCGGATTGTGCTCCGGATCTTGACTTGCGCCAATCCTCCTCTTGTAGCTATCATTGCGTTGGCCGCGGTCTCGACTGTCCCGGCGATCGTCTGACTGTCCCGACGATCATCTCGACTGTCCGTCGATCTTCTGATGTCGGTCGCTTCTGTCTTGGTCATTGCGGGGTGTAGAGAACCCAGCCGCCATGAACTCGGGTCTGTCGTCGTCGTAGTGACGTTTTGAACGCTTGCGCCTCCGGTCATCTCTGTATGAGTCTCTGCGGCTTCGACTGCCACCTTCTTGGTCGTCACGGGGTGAGGACCCGCGTGTGGTGCGCGCCATGTCTTCTCCGTCTGCCCACTCAGTCGCTACCATCAAGAGGTTAGCCACGGAGGTTGGATTTTTGCGACCGAGTGCTTCTTTGAAGTCATGCCTGGCGAGGCCCATGATGAAAGCATCCATGGCCATATCTTCTGAGATTACTCCGACTGAGTTGCGTATCTCAGTCCATCGTCTGATGTATGACCTCAACGTTTCACCTGACCGTTGAACGCAGGCTCGCAGTTCTTCGAACGTTTTTGGTCGCTCACATAGAGGCTCGAAGTTTTTGATGAAGTCCGCGCGGAAGTGGTCCCACGAGTCGTATGTTGATGGAGGTAGAGCCTTGAGCCAGTCGCGGGCTGTGCCTTCGAGCATGAGTCGTATGTATTGCATGGCTGTGGTGTTCGTGCCTCGTTGGCACGCGACAGCCAGCCTGTAGTCTTCTAGCCACCCGGAAGGTTCCTGTCGACCCGTGTACTTGGGCTGTTCAGTTGTGAGTTTGAACCTTTTGGACATCCGTGTCTCGCGGACGCGTCGAGTGAAGCACAGAGCTCCATGTGGCTCAGGCTCTCGATCAGAGTATGAGTCGCTACTGTAAGATCTGCGCGATCTGCTCCTGGACCTGCGCCTATGTGAGCAGCTTCTTTCCTTCGAGTGGTGGCGACGGCCACTACGATTGTGCTCTTCGCGACGTGTGTCAACTATGGCCCGATCTTGACTCCCTCCTGGAGTTCTTGGAGTTTGGCGTATGGCCTTCGCCGCTAAGGCGAGTGATTTGATCTGCTGGCGATGCAGTTTTGCATTGGGGTCATCAGCTGGAGGCTTGATTACTTCTAGGTATGCTGCGGCAGTGAAGAGGGCACCCGCGGCTGTTTTGGGTACGGTACTCCCTCTTCGTCGTATGTCATGAAGGAGTTGCCTAAGTTGCGGGTGAGTGCCGCCCTTTCGTCTGGCGAGAGGTGTGACAACCTTGATTTGGGTCGCGTGTCTGCTGCCCGGTGGAGCTTAGGGAGAGCTGTCTTCTTCGCGCACTCGATAAGCTGGCTTGCTTTTTGCGTTCTTCGAGTGTCGCTCTGACCTGCCGCAGTCGAAGTGATTCCTGCCAGTTGAAGTACTGGAAGGTCAACATCTCCTCTTGTGTTGCGCCTGCTGGCATCATTGTGCACTCCTTGATGACTTTATCTGCTTTTGCTGCCATCTCAGCAGTGATTGTGAGAGTTGTGACTCCGTCCGGCATAGTAACTGTGCACGGGAATTCTGTAGGCCTGCGGCTGGCCACAGCATCTGATGATTCTGCGGCGATGGCGACGTAGACCTGCTAGGGTATCACCCGAGGATATGTGTATACGTTTTCGAGTCCCGTCATGGACTCGATGTCGTCATCAAGACTCATGTCGGAGTCGATATGTTCGTCGAGTGGTCCTCCTGGATGGATCTCGCAGTCGATACCTTCATCGCCTATGGTCATCTCAGAGTTGGAGGAGCTATTATGAATCTCGAAGTCGAGGCTTTTGTTGTTGCAGATATCGGAGTCGACGTGGTTGTCGATATGAGTTTCAGGTTCATCGAAGTCGCTGAGGGAGATCTCGCAGTCGAAAGTGTCCTCGAGTGGGAGATCGAGCTCGGGTCGTTTGTGCGGTATGCTGATTCGGCCTCCTCGCCTTCGAGCTCCTCTAGGAGCTTGTTAAGCTCTCGAGTTGAGATGGTTGTTGCAGATGAGCAAGATCGCAGGATCGACGATGGTATGGACGCGGTTGATGGATCCGCAGTCGAAGGAGCCGCAGCTGACTCGAGATCGGAGAAGGCCTCCTGGAATCCTGGCGAGTGTGGCTCGAAATCCATCAGAGGATCCGATGCGCTTTTTGCGGGTGAAGCTGGCGTGTTGTCGTTTGTCGAGTGAGCCAGCGAGTTGCCGTGTGCCACCTGAATCGGCGAGTTCTGGTTTGTCGATGCAGCCGGCAAGTTGCCGTTTGTAGATCCGATCGGCGAGTCGCCGTTTTCCGATGGAGCCAAAGGAACCGTGAGTCCAGCACTATTCTTTCCCACAGACGGCGCCAATTGACGAGGTGTACCCTCATCAAATCCCATGGTTAAGGACCTAGGGTTGAGATTATGGGAGAGAACGTGGTAGTACTGGTGGTTTCGTCGGCTGACAAGCAGAGGCAAAGATTTACCCAGGTTCAGGCCCCTCGGGTGGAGGTAAAGACCCTACTTCCTGCCTGTCTGTTATTGATCGTGAAAGATGATGAGGTTACAAAGTGGCTCCGGCGAGATGTCGATCTCACGAGAGCTTTGGTGGTTCGAGTATGGCTTGGTCCTGGATCGGCACCCCTCCCAACCTTTAAATACGCTGGGTCTCGGGAGTTTGTAACCGATCCAGTTTACACATAAGGAAAGTATAAACCGACTATGTCTATGTCTAAACTTGGAGGGTACTCCATCTTGTTGGGCCTCTCGTCTTGGGCTTCGAGTTGTCTCTTCGCTATTGGGCCTGTAGTCATCACGTGCACCAGCTACCCTCACGGTAGGGTACCCGAGATGTATATCCTTATCACTTGTCTTGAAAGTACTATTCATGAATTTTTTTTGCTTATGTGATTCAGTTGCTTACTCTTTATCTATTTGTTAGCAAACTATAGACCATTGCCCTGAGTCACTTCATTCATGACATGAGCCTTGCAATATTATTTGATCAAGATTGTGCGAAACATGTCTCCTTAGAAATTATTTTGTTGTTATCGTTTTACCTACTCGAGGACGAGTAAAACTAAGCTTGGGGATGCTTGATACGTCTCCAACGTATCCATAATTTATGATGTTCCATGCTTATATTATGCCAATTACTACATGTTTTATATACACTTTATATCATTTTTATGCATTTTCTGGGACTAACCTATTAACAAGATGTCACAGTGCCAGTTCCTGTTTTCTGCTGTTTTTGGTTTCAGAAAAGTTGTTCTGGAAATATTCTCGGGATTGGACGAAACAAAAGCCAAAGTCCCTATTTTTCTGACACGTACACAGAGTTCGAAGGAGAGACGAAGGGGGGCCGTGGGCCGTCCTCACCACCTGGTGGCGCGGTCCCACCTCCTACCGCGCCGCCACGTGGTGAGGAGGCCTCGGGCCTCCACCGACGCCGCCCCTTCGCCTATAAATTGCCTTTGACGGGAAAACCCTAAGTACCCGAGTCAAAAAACCATGAAAAGTTCCAAAGCCGCCACCGCCGTCAACCCTAACTCGGGAGGGTTCTGAAACTCTTCCCGGCACCCTGCCGGAGAGGGGAATCACCACCGGAGGGCTCTACATCGCCATGCCTGCCTCCAGAGTGATGTGTGAGTAGTTCATCCTTAGACTATGGGTCCATAGCAGTAGCTAGATGGTTGTCTTCTCCTCTTGTGCCATCATGTTTAGATCTTGTGAGCTGCCTATCATGATCAAGATCATCTTATTGTAATGCTACATGTTGTGTTTGCTGGGATCCGATGAATATTGATACCATGTCAAGTTGAATACTGAAATATTATGTCTATGTTATTTATGATCTTGCATGCTCTCCGTTACTTGTTGATACTCTGGCCAAGTGGATGCTTGTGACTCCAAGAGGGAATATTTATGCTAGATAGTGGGTTCAGTCTCCATTTAATCTGGGGGAGTGACAGCAACCCCTAAGGTTGTGGATGTGCTGTTGCCACTAGGGGTAACCTAATGATGCTTTGTCTAAGGATGAATGTGTTGTTTACATTATGCACTTTACTTAATGTAATTGTCTGTTGCTTGCAACTTAATACTGGAAGGGGTGCAGACGCTAACCTGAATGTGGACTATTTAGGCACAGATGCATGCTGGATAGCGGTCTGTGTACTTTGTCGTAATGCCCAAATGAATCTCATAGTAGACACCACAACTTGCACATGCATGTTATGCACTTTTCAATATTGTCAATTGCCTAGCTGTAATTTATTTACCCAGCATGTTAGTTATTTATTATGGAGAGACACCACTAGTGAAATGTGGACCCGGTCCATTCTTTTACATCTGAAATACAACATACTACAATCATTGTTCTCTTTCATTCTCTGCAATTAAACATCATTTTCCATACAACACTTTTAATCCTTTGTTTTCAGCAAGCCGGTGAGATTGACACCCTCACTGTTTCGTTGGGGCAAAATAGTTTGATTGTCTTGTGTGCAGGTTCCAAGTCAACCGCCGGAACCACCCCATCAACACAAGTTTTCTGGTGCCGTTGACACCTTCAGAAGTGTCTTCATCTCCTACTGGTTCGATAACCTCGGTTTCTTACTGAGGGAAGGCTTGCCGCTACACTCATCAAACCTTACTCTTGGGGTCTCCCAACGAACGTGTGGTTTACACGCATCATCAATCCAGAAAGAACTTTACCATGTCAGGGTCTGGCAAGCACTTTGTCATCATACAAACTTCACATATTTCTCCAATCATCCGCAATTAAACTTAGCTCAATCATAACAAGACTCCATCATAAACAGAATACATTAAGGAACAACTTGAAGAATCTTAGAACAACAATGGATAAGATCTCAGTTATTTAGCAGAGGTAATAATCTTAATTCTTGAATATTGGATGAAGACGGATCCCTCCACCTGAACTGAAGAACACTCAAGTTTATTATGAGTATCCCCTTGAAATGTTTGTAGACACCACAACTTGCACATGCATGTTATGCACTTTTCAATATTGTCAATTGCCTAGCTGTAATTTATTTACCCAGCATGTTAGTTATTTATTATGGAGAGACACCACTAGTGAAATGTGGACCCCGGTCCATTCTTTTACATCTGAAATACAACATACTACAATCATTGTTCTCTTTCATTCTCTGCAATTAAACATCATTTTCCATACAACACTTTTAATCTTTTGTTTTCAGTAAGCCGGTGAGATTGACACCCTCACTGTTTCGTTGGGGCAAAATAGTTTGATTGTCTTGTGTGCAGGTTCCAAGTCAACCGCCGGAACCACCCCATCAACACAAGTTTTCTGGCGCCGTTGACACCTTCAGAAGTGTCTTCATCTCCTACTGGTTCGATAACCTCGGTTTCTTACTGAGGGAAGACTTGCCGCTACACTCATCAAACCTTACTCTTGGGGTCTCCCAACGAACGTGTGGTTTACACTCATCATCAATCCAGAAAGAACTTTACCATGTCAGGGTCTGGCAAGCACTTTGTCATCATACAAACTTCACATATTTCTCCAATCATCCGCAATTAAACTTAGCTCAATCATAACAAGACTCCATCATAAACAGAATACATTAAGGAACAACTTGAAGAATCTTAGAACAACAATGGATAAGATCTCAGTTATTTAGCAGAGGTAATAATCTTAATTCTTGAATATTGGATGAAGACGGATCCCTCCACCTGAACTGAAGAATACTCATCTTATTATGAGTATCCCCTTGAAATGTTTGTGGAATATGTTGAAAGACTATGAACAACCGAAGGAGTTTCCACTCTCTCAATAAATTATGCTCCAACCTTCATGTTCAAATCAAGTTTGTCCTCGCCAACAACACATATCTCTCCTACTTTGGTGCAAATTCTCTTGAACATGGACAACATCAAGAGAATTTAATGCTTGAGAAAGGTGAAACTTTGGCATGTCACCTTTTAAAGAAACTCATGGAAAGAGGAAATTCATCGGCCACAAATCAGTCCACGGAAAGTTTGAACAAGGCAGCAAAAGCTTATGAGTTCTTTGCATCTAAAGCCAAAAGAGATGATCGAATTCAACAGAGTAAACATCCGTTTGCTAACAAAGTGTACAAATCAGTCATTCACATTGGAATTTCTCTCACTCTCTTAGACGAAGCACTCAAAGGTGTCTACAAACTTAGGAGTAAGGATGGCTTAGTCTCCATAAATTCAATCCATGCATTCAGAAATCTCCCAAAAGTATATGTCAAGAACAAACTGACCAACAAAGCAGAATCACCACGAAAGATCGTCAACTCATTACTAGTTGAGCCAATTGATCAAGACATTTTTTATTCCCTCTCAGTCTCCACAGGACGCGCGACCAAAGGATTATCCAGTATAAACTACGCTCTTATGCCGGTAATGCCAATTGCACAACTACGTCAATAACTCAATAATCTGTATATCCAAACAAGGGATTCCACATAAACTCGTCTTCTTTCTTTTTTTATTACCTTCCTCGCGTATGTATAAGACCGAGTACATTCTTTTTTGAAATCGATTTCAAAAAAATAACTACTAATTCTTAACTTTTTGAGGAATCCTCCATCCTTTATTGGGAATGATTGACTTTTTCTATCCTTTTGACCTTGCTTCCGGAGGAGCAAGTCAGAAAAAGGTTGAGAAATAGAACCATCTGATTTGAATCGTTCTCAGTAGCCATGAGATGATGATCTTAGGGTGGACCAAGCTTCTACAAGATTACTAGAATTCTCTCTGATCGCGGTGAAAGAATTTTTCTATGAGATTAGACCTCATATTATTTTCCTATGAAGTTTACACTACAAGATTCTTATAGGATTATCTCGAGGGAATAGGATCATAAAAAGCAAATGGCTTTCGAAGGAAAAAATTCCACAAGATTTCATGCAATTGTGATCACAATGGTTGGATTATTTAGATGCATTGGGTAATTGTTTGAATTAATATGTCGTATGGTTATTCTCCCTCGGATAATATTTATGAACCAATCTTAGTAAAGCTGCTGGAGACAAACAAGTTCAAAATCTCACTCTCTAGTGCCTTTTACACACTATAGTGAAGATGATGCATCAAGCTAAGATACTATTGGCTGGAGTACCTTCCAGTTCTATGAATCACATCACCAGCTGCCAGTCCACTGCCCAGAATGATTGTTGTTGCCGCACGACAGCTGGAAATGTGAATGGCAGTCTGCCACTGACAGCCTCCTCACAAGAACCATTGCACGGCTGTGGCAGCAAGACAAGTAGACAGCACAAAGCAACGACATCTCTTCCAATTTTAGGCCAAAATACAGCCTGAGACCCAAGCACGCACAGCATTCCAGCCCATCGCACAGATCGAGAAACCGCAGCCTCACATAAAGCCAGGCCCATACCAATAGCCCGTTCCCCTCTCGGCCCGCACAAAAGCAAAACCCTAGCAGCCCAAATCCAACGGCTCGCGCTCCCCCATCCCCCATCCGACGGCCTCCGCCGCACGCGCCACCCTTATAAGCTCTCACCATTCCCCACCCGCTAGGGTTTCCTCCCAGACACCTGCCCGCCTCCACCCCACCCCCACCCCCTCCCACGCGAGCTCGCGGCGGCGGCGGCGAGCGGCGGCGGCCATGACGACGCGCTTCAAGAAGAACCGCAAGAAGCGCGGCCACGTCTCTGCCGGGCACGGGCGTGTGGGCAAGCACCGCAAGCACCCAGGAGGCCGCGGTAACGCCGGAGGCATGCACCACCACCGCATCCTCTTCGACAAGTACCATCCCGGCTACTTCGGCAAGGTCGGTATGCGCTACTTCCACAAGCTGAGCAACAGGTTCTACTGCCCGTCGGTGAACGTGGAGAGGCTCTGGTCGATGGTGCCCGCCGAGAAGGTGGCCGAGTGCGGAGCCGACAAGGCCCCCGTGCTCGACGTCTCCCAGTTCGGCTACTTCAAGGTGCTCGGCAAGGGCATGCTCCCCGACAAGCCCATCGTCGTCAAGGCCAAGCTCATCTCCAAGATCGCCGAGAAGAAGATCAAGGCCACCGGCGGCGCTGTCGTGCTCGTTGCCTAGGGTTCTGTTGTCCGGACCCTGCCTTGGCATTATCTTGGTTTTGAGATCTAAATCTGAAGTAGTAGTTGTTTTCTGTCCAAGCTATTTGTGTTGAACAAGACTTGATAGTTCATTATCCTGCTTCCTGTGTTGAAAGACAGCGGCTTATGATAATTTTGCAGTATGTGTTGCCAGATTATATCTCATATATCATCTCTATGTCTGTGTGTCACTTAAGTTCTGTTTGGGTCAGTTATCAATGATCTGTAGTTGCCATATGGTACATCTTTCTTAATAATTTGCTAGTTGCCGTAGTGTAACATGCCTTTCAAACATTCTTGTATGATGCATTTCTGTTTCTGGTTGGATCATGTGAAGTTAATTCTGCTGTTAAATTGATTTTTTATGGATCAGGTATGTTAAATTGATAGGCAACTATACACTCATAATTGTGAAGACCTAAGAAATTTCATTAGTTTTTGTCCTATTTCCTGCTTTGCAAACATGCTAGTATCTTTTCACTATGGCCAGTTCACATCAGATATTTGGATATACCACTTCTATCAGATATTTGGATATACCACTTCTATCAGATACACTCATAATTGTGAAGACCTAAGAAATTTCATTAGTTTTTGTCCTATTTCCTGCTTTGCAAACATGCTAGTATCTTTTCATTATGGCCAGTTAACATCAGATATTTGGATATACCACTTCTATCAGATATTTGGATATACCACTTTTATCAGATACACTATTCTAGGATTGGTTTGATAGAATGTTTAATTGTGATTTTCTTTATAAAGGCAAATGCTACTGAAGTGCTTTGATGTTATTCTGTGAGTAGTTCTGGCTGGTGTGCTTGAATATACCTATGTGTAGTCCTATAGCTCTTATTTCATAGTTAAAATGGTGATAGACCCCAATAACATTCTAGTTATTTTATTTACATACAGAATTTCTAACTTGCTGTCCTAACGTTGAAATGAACCCCTAATGTGGTTGATGGCCTCTGTTTTGCGCATCAGTAATTAAAAAGTAGATTTTACTCTGTAAATTGCTTGCTGGTCTGGTAATTAAACATCTAATAGTTTATTATTTTGTCTACTTGATTTATTCCACGTCTCAAATGTAGTAGTGGCTTGAGTTCTTTGGTCAGCACTAGCAGCACATAAGGATCTTTCAAGCAATACTTGTACCATGGATTCACATTCGCCACTTCACTATAAATCATAAACACTTTCGTTTGTTGGATTTTTCTTGAATCGATATTCAAAGGCAATTTATTGAATGCCATAACTTATATTTTTTAGTTTGGCAAGCCACTGAAATTTGTTTTTTTTTTTTTTTGACTCATTGTAGTCTTGATTATGTTTGTCTCTGTTGAGCTTGGTTTGATGTTTGCAATTTTGCATGGATGCAAAGTGCATAGAATGATAAAATATCATATATACCTATTCAATCCTATGCTCCAGATTGAAGGATCACTTTCCCCTGGGATTTGATGTCAAAATTCAGTTTCTTGTAACCCTCAATTGGCATTGCCGTCTTCTTAATCTGGGTATAGATGTGCTGGCTGATTAAAGAAACTATCTATTGAGAACCTGAGTTTGTTTTCTTTGCTGTTGAGGTTCGTTTGAAATTTACATTCAGTGTTTGTCACGCAGAAACGTTGTAGATAAATTTCAAATTTCGAGTTCAAACAGGTAGCGCAGCCAGTCGTTCTGTTCTATCTATCCATTCTCGTGCATTGTGGTGTCTGGTTCTTGGTTGTTGGAGCATAGATTTCGTGCAAGCAAGGTAGTTTAGGCAGTGGACGTGCCTTGACAAATTCTCGTTTCAACCGAGAGTTTCCGTGGCGATTGACTGATCCATGCTTTTAGATCGAGGGCATGTCTTGTTTTCGCACATGAATCTGTTCGGCTTAACTGACTTGTGCTGGCAGTGTCTCTGGTGTTTTCCCTGGCCGGCGCCGGCCGTGGCCCTCTACCAATCGATGTTTTTCTCTGTATCTCAGAAGAAACATCCGCAAGCTGACCCGAGACGGTAAGCAAGGGTAGGAAGTTTAGAAGGAAGAGGCACCAATCGGTGTTTTTCTCTGTATCTCAGAAGAAACATCCGCAAGCTGACCCGAGACGGTAAGCAAGGGTAGGAAGTTTAGAAGGAAGAGTCAACCATGTCCGGCTCTGCGTGATTTTGCCGAACCGCCGCACACACAAGGAACCAACCGCCTGCACGCCCACCGTCCATTCCGGGATGTAATCAAATTAAGCACGTATTGTAAGCTATCGGATGCATACTCGCTCCCTCCACCACAATTGCAGGTCACCCATAGTTGCTTCAAACATTTTCTATTGGTGTACTCTGTCCCGGTTATTGTTCGGAACTTCACGATGTTGAACCCGGCTAGGCGGCTACGCCAAGGTTTTATGTGAATTGGCTGCAAGATTTCAAAAGGTTTATATCAAAAGTCGGTAGCACGTGAACTGATTTCAAGTGAAAAATATCATTAGCAGTGCATATGGAAAATCTAGTGGCACATATACAAATTAGCGGTGGCAACCTATGCCAAGGATGTTACGGATAGAGATAAACGTTGTCAGGATTTTGATCAATATATACTCATCTTTGGGAGTTGAGTGACCAGTTTGACACCTTTTAAGAGTTATTATGTGACTAAACTACTCGATCATCTAATTTAAGTTTAGTGGCCTATGGTGCATCTATCTCTTACGGATAGAGATAATATTACATACCGACTCCAATAAGAAAAAGAACGAAATATTTAAATCCCCGTTTTACGGGTAGATTTTGCATCGTGAGTCATTTTGGCACACGGGTTCTAAGTTGTAACTGGTTGATGCGATCGACTCGGCTCTAGTCACTTCCAACAAATTTTCTAGAGAAAACAACATTTGTAACAGAAACGAACAACAAGGCTAAAAACTGTGAGTGGCCATGGTCATTGCAGCACAAGTGTCAACATACACAGCCAAATTTACACTAAAAGTGTAGCAAATTGACCACTTGTGTTCCCCAAATTAGTAAAACACATCCCAAATGGTAATTTGTGTAGCAAATTGACGGTAAGCAAGAGTAGAAGAATTTTGCCGAACCGGCAAGCGATCGATCCTCTCGGGTGCGTGGTGGTGGATCCGATCGTGGTTCTTTCAGGGCTCTCAGGGGGCTTTGTGCATTTTGCAGGGGTCTCTTTGTATTTTCTTTTCTTTGTTGGACCTGTTTGTAAGGTGCTCTGAGTTTCCTGAATATAAAAGTCGGATCCTTCCTCAAAAAAAAAAAAAAAAAAGAACCTACCGGCCGCGTGCCGTCCGTTCCTGGACGCACAAGGGAGTAGACTAGTAGTGCTACCGCCCACAATAGCAGAGCAACAAATCGTCGTTTCAAACATTTTTTGTATTGGTGCTCTGTCCCACTAGTGTCCAAAACTTCTGAAAGTTGGACCCGGCTAGGCGGCTACGCCATGGTTTTATGTGAGGTGGCTGCTAAATTTCACAAAGTTGTTTTGAAACATCGGTGACATGAGAACTAATGCCAAGTGAAAAAAATACAACTAGGAGGCACATATACAATTTAGTGGCGGCAACATATACCAACTTACCAAGGATGTTACCTGTTACGGATAAAAAAGGGGAATCCAATAATAAAAGGAACATAATATTTAAAGTCCCGTTTTAAAAGTAGGAATTCAAAATGTATGAATAGGGAAAAATACATGAATATATATGTTATTTATCCTGGATTTCTGCCGGAACTAAAACCACACAAAAATTTCAAAACTGTCGTTTTAGGGCCAAGCGTGAGATTACGCCCAAAGAAACCAAATTAGAAGTGGCAAAAAATGCCAATGAAACGTGGTGACGATTTGTGTTATGTTTTATGTTCAAGGATTTGTTAATTCTCAACTGACTCAACATTAAGTTACATCTGAATCAAGTCTCAGAAGGCTAAATTTGCGTCCTGATTTATGAATTACAATAGCGTACCCGCTCCAACAATAAAATTATTCGAACCATTGATTTTGCATCACAAACCATTTTGGCACGTGAGTTCCGGGTTGTAACCGGTTGATGTGATCTGACTTCGACTCGGCTCTTAAAGAAAACACAACATTTGTAGCACACACGAACAACAAGGCTAGAAATTGTGAGTGGTCATGGTCACTGCAGCACAAGTGTCAACATACACAGCCTAATTTACACTAAAATCGTATCAAATTGACCACTTGTGTCCCCAAAATTAGCACACCATCGCAGCCCAAGTGGTAATTTGTGTTCGCTCTAAACCGTAAACCTACACCTACCCAAACCTTTCTTCCACTAGAATTACTAGAGTTTTTTTTTTGATTCGCAATAATTTTTTTTAATTTTTTACCAGTATTGTTCATAACCACGCCACCACGCGCGAAATCGAGGGAGCTCCAACGTCCAAACTGTTCACCCTTCGCTTCCACGTCTCCCTCTCCCCCTTTCCCCTTCCTCCGTTCGCTCCCCGGAAGAATCCCAGCTCGCCATGCCGGCGGCGGTCGCCTGCTCCGTCAAGTGCGGCCCGCACTACCGCCTCTCGGCGCCGCAGCCCCCCTCCGCGCTGGAGCTCCTGCCCCGCGCCCCGGCCGGCGGCGGTGAGCTGCGGGCGACCCGGTGCCGGACCCCGCCCTCCCTGTCCTTCACGCGCGCCTCCGACCAAGGCGACGTTCCCCGGGCTCGCCCCCCGTCCGAGAGGCGAGCCCGCGCGGCCGTGGCGGGCGAGGAAGCCGGCCTCGGCCGCCCCGCTTCCGCGGCCCTCCTGCTCGGCGGCGCGCAGTCGCGGCACGCCATCTTCCGCGAGGACCTCGTGCTTAGGGCCTTCTACGCCGCCGAGGCGGCTCACCGCGGCCAGGTGCTCATTCGACCCTCTCCCTCCCTCGCTCGTTGTTTTGCTGCCTCATCTGTGCATTTTGGTGGACGTCTGAACTCTGAAGTGACCGAATCGCATGTCGGTGGTATCTGCAGATGCGCGCGAGCGGCGACCCTTACCTCCAGCACTGCGTGGAGACGGCGGCGCTGCTCGCGGAGCTTGGCTCCGGACCTCCGGTTGTCGCGGCCGGGCTGCTGCACGACACGGTCGACGACGCGGGGCTGGACTACGGCTTCATCTCCGAGCAATTCGGTGCTGGCGTCGCGGACCTTGTGAAGGGGGTAAGAATTTGAATGCTTTCTTTTCTAGTTGCTACTGAATATAACTGACATTAGGATGTTGAGCAGGCTCACTGGTTACTAATTTCGTAGAGCTGTTTTTTTTGGTAATAATCACTTGCTGTGCTAGTATTTCTGTGGAATGAATGTCAAAAAAAAAAAAAACTGTGGAATGTACCAAAGTAAGGTGACATTGTTGCTACAATGTTGTTCCGCCACACCAACAGTGTAGCACTTCAGAGCTTCTTCGTACCTGCATATGCAGATAACTTTCTGAGTATGACATAATCTTTGCCGAGTCCAGGACCAGGTCATAATCACAATTGATTAGTTATATGATTATGTCTCTGCTTGACCCCTTCTTTTGTTATCATTGTGTTGTCAATTTTCATGATCGAGAAGTGAATGCTTCTAGATTTTGCTGAAAAGAAAATTATTTATGATTGTGACTGACAGAAGATGCTGATTGTTACATTATTCATTGGGCTGCTAGACAAAATAAAATAAAATAAAATCTTATGCTTATCTAAGGTAGGTATTGAGTTAACATCATCTCTATCATATTATATGCAGTAGAAACCTACTAGGATTGACTTGCGCTTGAGTATAACGTAGGATCTGTTTCTGGTTGGTTTCTAAATAAAACCATACATGTTTTTTTTTTGGTGATTTTGTTTGTCTGTTCTTTGATTTCTGTTTCTGTGTGCGTGCTGTTTATGTTATGGTATCAATTTTTATCTAGAACTTGGGAAATTACTTTTTTTCCTGCTATTTGTTATGTGTCATCTTAAGTCAATATTACACCTGCTATATGTTAGGGCGCTCAGCCATTTTTCTTTTGATGGGTGCTTGGACATCGTGGAATGATTAGTTTTATCTGCACGGAATATATTTACAGGTTTCGAGTCTAAGTCATTTGAGCAAGCTGGCTCGTAGAAACGATACAGCGAGCAGAATTGATGAAGCTGACAGATTACGTACGGTCTTCCTTGCAATGGAAGATGCGAGAGCCGTGCTCATCAAACTTGCTGATAGACTACACAATATGAGGACGTTGGATTCATTGCCCAAGATCAAACGTCAGTGTTTTGCAAAGGAAACTTTGGAGATATTTGCTCCGTTGGCGAATCAACTGGGGATCTTGAACTGGAAGGAGCAGCTTGAAAATCTGTGCTTCAAGCACCTTTACCCAGAGGAATATCAGGAACTCTCATCCAATCTGCATCAGTTCTACAACAGAGATATGGTTGCAGCTGCAATAAGGCGACTGGAACAAGCCCTTCAGGTGAGAGGACTATCCTATCGTTCCATATCGGGAAGGCATAAGAGCATATACAGCATCTACAGCAAGATGGCAAGGTAATCTAGTGTATTATGTTTTTATTCTGGAATCCTTAGTAGACAAAAATGTATTCCTGAAATAACGTCAACATAACTTTGAAGAAACATTGCTAGGCTGAGAGACATACTTCCTCTGTCCCTAAATATAAGATATCCTAGCAGTTCTTCTTATAGTCAGGGACGGAGCAAGTTTATCATGCTAATGTGATTGCTTTTTATTACAGAAAGAAACTGGACATGGATGAAATCTATGATGTACATGGGGTGCGTGTAATACTCGAGAATAGAGCTGATTGTTTCACCACATTAGAAGTTGTCCATCATTTGTGGCCTAGAATCCCTGGGAAATTCAAAGATTATGTCACCAGCCCCAAACCTAACGGGTACGACCATGCAAAAAATTGCTGTAGTATGCCAAAAAAATCTAGTTACCATGCTTAACCTAATGTTTCTTAACTTGTAGGTATCAATCCCTGCACACAGTTGTTCTGAGTGAAGAAACGCTCCCATTAGAGATCCAAATTCGTACTGGGGACATGCATTTCCAGGCAGAGTTTGGAATTGCTGCACATTGGAGGTACAAGGAAGGCGTTCGGAGTTGCTCTTCATGTGTTCCTGAAATGGTTGAATGGGTTAGATGTGTTGTTACATGGCAGTGTGAAACTTTGCACATAGAACACCCTTCACCTCTTGGAGTTGGTTCTTCACCGACGACAACATGCACTTTCCCTTCTCACTCTGACGATTGTCCTTTCTCCTATACGAAACAATATGACCACAGTGGACCAATCCTAGTAATACTTCTGGAGAACGAAAAGGTTGAGTACATTCATTATTTTCCGTGTGTGTGCTTTCTGATCAAGTACATAGTTGCAATGTGCTAATTTTGATATTTTCAAACTAAATCTGTCCTTTTGTTTTCTTCAGATGTCGGTGCAAGAGCTCCCCCAGAATTCAAAAATATTGGACCTGTTGAAGAGGGCTTCTAGCTATGACATGCAGTTGAGCCTGAGGCTGAATTGCCATGCTGTGCACAATCTGAACCAGGAGCTGAAAATGGGAGACGTGCTGGAACTGATCCCCTCCACTCCATGCAAATCTGGAGGTTACATGAGGGAGTTCCACCAAATGTCTGATCACCGACTCGCTGTTTCGCAGTCTTAAACAGCCGTAGAACAGTACATCTTGTGAATATAGATATGACAGCGCAGCTAATCATCTGAAGTTTAGGTTCTACAATGGCATGATACTAACTTATAGTATCGCATGTGGTGCATATTTGTTGAAGTAGAGCAAAAGAAGGTAGCATATGCAAAAGTCATCTGAAGTTTAGGTTCTCCTGCACTAACAGGATAGTGACATACAGTGTTAGCACGTGGTGTATATTTGTTGAAGTAGAGCAAAGTATGGTAGCATGTAAATATCTGATGTTTGAGCTCAGCAAATGGTTTCTCCAGGACAACTCTTATCGAAAAGAACACATACTATTGATAAGTGATTCAGAATTTGCCTACAGAAGATTCTAGCATGTGCTTATGTATACAAATGATAGCCGTTCTGTTTACCAAGCACTGTGCATTTTTCTTGAACATAGCAAATGCTCTGTAACCTGGCTTACATGCAGCAAAAAACGAAAATCTAAAATATAGAGCTTTACATATTTTTCTTGAACTACGCAACATCGCAAATGTTCCAGAGCTTGGCTTCTGCAACAAAAATAAAAATCCAAAAATAGACGACAGCTGAGAGATTCGAACTCTCGCGGGGAAACCCCACGTACTTAGCAGGCACACGCCTTAACCACTCGGCCAAAGTGTCTTGTTGTCTAAGGTTCGGAACCTAAACTATTTATTCATATGTACTATAAAGCCCTACTGGATAAAAGCTGATTCCCAGGAAGGAAGAATTTATGCAACCCAGCAAAAAAGCTTAGAGAGTGAAACACGGCTTACGCATATTGATGAATTTACAGCCGTAAGTACCGGTCACCTTTCCGGCCATTCCCAAGTCGCCTCCACCACCGACGCCCCCCAAACGAAAACTCTATATTTATGGTCGAAATTACAGTGCATGGCATAGAGGCAAAAAAAAAATCTAAAGACCCGCTTGTTCCGCTCACTCCAAAGAGCACTACTCTGCCCAGCCCAACATGGTTAAAATCGTGGCGCTCATGTTTACACATCGATAGGCCTTCAGTGACAATTAGTAAGATTTGTTGATTTATTTCCGGTATCCATGATTCTGTCATGTCCACGCAAGTTTAGTTGTTCTTTTTACCAAGCATTGTACAATTTTTTTCCTGAACTGAGCAGATGCCTTGGGGGCTAGAGCCTGGCTTGTTATGCAACAAAAAAGAAAATCTGGAGCTTGTACATATTTTTCTCGACCAAGCAAATGCTCCAGAGCTTGGATTATGCAAGAGAAAAAAATCGTGCATAAATTAAAATATATTCGACACCTGAGAGATTCGAACTCTCGCGGGGAAACCCCATGTACTTAGCAGGCACACGCCTTAACCACTCGGCCAAAGTGTCTTGTTGTGAATGAACTGGATACATTAGAAATAGAATCTTTTCATCTTTGTTTATCACTTATAAAATAATCTTTGTTTACCTCACCCGCGAAAGTCCCTACGATTCCATTTCCACAGATCGGCTACTCTTTTTTTTTTTGCGAAAAAAAGAGAGTAGCCGTTCTGATGCACGCGTACCGTGACGCCGCCGGCGTGCTCGTGGATAGAGATGATGTACATTCCTCGGAAGATCTTACAAGAATTAAAATTTTCCGTTGATAGGAAAAAGTAAATACCAGATATACGGCACCAACTCTTTTTAAAAGTTTTTTGATGTATGACGTCTAATCCCAACTCTCCTATCGAAAGGTAACTCTTTATTATTCCTAATTTTGGGATCTGTTGATCGAGAAGGACATCGTCTCTCCGGTGCAGGCTGGCCCTGGACAACAGGACATGGAGGTCGGTGCATCTCCATGCCCCTTGTCGGGCTTCTTAGCCCGGATCACGGTGCCACTTGCGGCCACCGTTTTGGGCACGCCGGCCACGCCGTTGGTCCACGAGATGGAGGTCGAGGCACCGTCTGTGTGGAGGAGCGAAAGACTCGCCAGGCTGCACCCTAAGGGCGCCAACATCGAGTAGCTGGCCAGGGAGACCGTGGCGCGCCGTCTGGGCTCGCTGACCGAGGAGGCCCACCCCCAGGGCGCCGGCGAGAGGACTTCTTGGCATTGTTAGATGTCAGGGACCGTCCCTTCTCGGACCAGGAGGTGGCGGCCATCGACGACCTCGTCCTCGCCGTGAACAAGACCAAGAAGAAGAAGACGGCGTCAGGGACCACGATGGTGCGGCAGATGCCGCCAGGGGTGGCGTAGATGATGAAGCTTCTGTTGCTTGGACACTCCTCCTTGCAAGTGCTGAGAGGAGGGGTGTTTTGCGTCCGTGTGGCGCAAGGAGAACAGTGCGTTGCTGCTCAAGGTTGTCTGTTGTCATGACGAGCGCTTGTGGGTTCTTCACATGAGGATAGGAGAGCGACTAGCGAAACCATCATCCACTTGACTTGGCGGACAGGGAAGGAGAGGAGCCAAAGGACCTTCTGCAATGCGGTAATCTCGCTTTTGGAGGTGGCGGATTTGGTGCGGGAGGAGTTAGCGAGGCGGGCTTTCGCCCACACACAAGATTCTGGAGACTAGTTTTTGTTGTTGCGAAGGGATTTTTCTCTTATTCAAAATTCTGTACATAACACTCTATTCTATCTGATCGAATGACGGATACGACCGTTTTAAACCTCAAAAAAAAAAAAAAAATCCTGCCGCAGTTGAGCCGGACTCTTGAGAATAGACATGGGCAGGCGGCGGTAGTTACAGCCCCCGATTGTCTTCTTCTCCATATATATGCACGACACCACGTACGCGCATGAGACAACCGTAAAACGACGTGACGATCCAGTCCGTGCCCGCCATGCCGTCGTCCACGCTGGGCATCGCGCCGCTGCTGGACGCCTACTTCCGGCGCCGCTTCACAGCGGCGGGCCTGGTCGAGGAGACCGTCCAGCTCGACGGCGGCGCCACCACGGTGCACTGCTGGCGCTTCCCTCCCGGCGCGAGCTCAGACCTCCCCGTCCTCGTCCTCCTCCACGGCTTCGGCCCGCCGGCGACGTGGCAGTGGCGGCGCCAGGTGGGCCCGCTCTCCCGCCGGTTCCGCCTCCTCGTGCCGGACCTCCTCTTCTTCGGCGGCTCCCGCGCCGACGACGAACTCGCGCGCACCGAGGCCCACCAGGCGGCGGCCATCGCGAAGCTCATCGGCGCGGTCGTGGGCGACGGTGTCGGACGCGTGTCGGTGGTCGGGACCAGCTACGGGGGCTTCGTGGCGTACCACGTGGCGCGGCTGCTGGGCGCCGGGGCCGTGGAGCGGGTGGTGATCGCGAGCTCCGACCTGCTCAAGGGCGACGCCGACGACGCCGCCCTGCTGCTGCGCGGCGGGGCCGAGCGCGTGGAGGACGTGATGCTGCCGCGCACCCCCAAGCGGATGCGCCGACTCATGGAGCTCGCCTACCACCGCCCCCGCCGCTTCACCCCGGGCTTCGTGCTCCGCGACCTCATCCAGGTACGTACCGCCACGACGTTGGATCCTTTAATTTCCTCCGGCCGCCATGCCTGGGCGTGTCACGAGTCGGGACACAGGTGGAGAGTTCTTGGAGACTTTGCACCATACGTGTCCATGGCATGACTGCCACGTACTAGCCCTGTACTCTGACATGCCCAAGTGCCCAGCCAGCCTGCCGCGCCTCGCCGACCTCAGCAGATTTGTTCGCCCAACGACCTCGCCGTCGCGCATGAACTCCGAACAGTGCAGGTTCCCGTTTCCCACCACTTCTTCCGATCAACAAATTCCCAACGGCCGTTCCAGCCGCTCGGTAGCTCCCCTTTCTATTGTAGATCTTGGCCCTTTCTACCTGCCGTGTTTCCGCCAAGATATCTGCTTGCCAACTGTGTGACCCGTTTGTCGGCGAGCCGTAGAGGTAGTGGCCTAGTGGGACAGATGAACGACCTGTACGTCTTGCATCTGCCTACCTACCTACAGTATATCCCAACAAAAGACATCACCGACTCGCCGTCCGTCAAATTCCTCCAACCTTTTCATGTCAAACGACAAACTGAACTGTTTGGAGAGATCCACCACCAACTTGATTTGAATAATGAACAGTACCACATATCTCAAACGCGCTCATGTGTGTGTTGCAGTATCTCTACACCGACAACGTCGAGGAGAAGAAGGAGCTGATCAAGGGGATAACCCTGGGGAACAAAGACAAGTTCCAGCTCACTCCACTCCCCCAGGTACGTACTCAAATTCCGCAGACACACAAACACTTGCAACAAGGGATTGCATTGCACCATGCTAAATTTCTGCAATCAACTTGCCAAGTTAACCTGTAATTTCTTCCCACCCCTGCTCCATGTTTCAGCAAGTTCTTGTGCTGTGGGGGGAGCATGATCAGATCTTCCCCATAGAGAAGGGGCGTCAAGTGACAAGGTCAGCACACCAACTCACTACTCTGTGCTTGCTTCTGTAATTTGGACGCATTTCTGTCGCACCTTGTACTGCAACTTATACATGAAAGATTTGTGCAACCAATGCAGGGAGCTAGGCGCGAACGCTAGGCTGGAGATCCTGAAGAACACTGGCCATATGCCGCAGGAGGAGGACGCAAAGAGGTTCAACGAGGCTCTCCTCAACTTCTTGCTACCTGCTCCGAGTTCATCGCTGTGATGTGAATTTCATTGTCGATTTCTGGGAAGATGGTTGAGAGTTCCTAATTTATGATGTGTTTTTTCTGTAGACTATAGTTAGTTTAATCATGATCTACAGGGCAAAACGTTGCACCAACTGGGAAAACAATATTTGGCATATTGTTCACTAAATGCTCTGTTCCCCATATATGCTTGGCCTGTGATCTTATCATCAAATTAGAAGAACGCACAACAAGTTGGAGTACCGATAATTGAGTTTAATGAATCATGGATTCAGCGCACAGCAGAGTACTTCAGATCGAACTGTCAATGATGCCAGTGTCTCAGAGTTCGGCTAGTGCGATATGTTAACATTTTGTTTTGTGAATCCATATGTTTACAGATTTGAAAATGTGTCATTAATCTTTACTGTACCGACTCAAGAAGAACCTTTCACTCCACATCTCGCTGCCCAGATGCTAGGTATCAGCACGTTATTCCATCAGACGCAAAAGAAGCAACCTCTGAACAAATCTTGAAAGGAATAAGTGGAAATCTCATTCATTATCTGCACTCTCCGAACAAATATGTTTAAAACTTGAGCCAATCATTGAACGTGTGTTTCTTTCCCGAGAAGAGAAGATCGAGATTGACTGGGAAATGAATTCGCAAAAAAAAAAAAAAAGATTGACTGTGCAATGAAAGTTTTCGTTTTTCAGATAAACATAGTGTATTAGCTGAAAAACGAAAACATAGTGTATTAGCTGAAAAAAAAGGATTGACTGTGCAACGAAAGATTTGTGAAATGAAATTTAAAAGTGTCTAGATAAATATTTCAAATATAATAAGTTAATTTCCTAGGTTTTAAAGTTATAGTATGATAGTACGGCGTAGTAAACGTAGATGGTCAAGCTAATTTCAGATGTCATATTTTTGAACACCGGAGGGTGTAGACACTGAGATACAAAGATACCTTGACCATCATGTTGCAAGAATCAATGCCCCAGCTGGAACCCACCTGATTTCCGTTTACAATTCTCAATTCCATTCAAAGATAGTAGGAATATCACAGCAATTGCGGGCATGGAATCAATTAGTGTTTACTGCCTAATAGGTTGGTCATTGTGTAATGACCACAGATCACGGTAGTATTCATGAATTACCACATACTCCTCTATATATATTGAGGCCGAGGTGGCCTTGGCTTCTGCTTTCCTTGGTTACCTCACATAGCCATTCGATCGGGCAAGAAGTACGAGAATGAGGAGCGGCCTGGTCTATGTCATCACCATCTTCCTTATGGGATGCCTTGCCGCGACAACACAGTGTAAGCAGATGTACATTGGCATTACATTATAAACCTCGGATATGTCCAATGTCTTTACATATATGCACATCCGTGTGATCATGAAACTTTTGATGTGATATATAGGTCGTCCCGGGGCACAAATGAAAAGGATCTACGAAAATGGCCATACCAATTTTAGTCCTCCTACCATGGTCAACTCGACAACAGTAGACGGTGAGAGCAAGCTCGCCCCGCAATTTTGCATCAACAAGGCGTGCCGGAGTTTACCCTTCGGCGAAGACTGGCCATACTGTTATTGTTGCGAAACTATGCCGGGTGAGCCGTGTTTCAAGGAGGAGGATGACTGCAGGGCAGAATGCCCCATCTGCGACCCCGACTGCCGGCCTCGATTGTCACCGGAGATTAAAACTTAATGAATATCGGCATGTGCGTGCAAATAATCCAGAATTTTAGTTGTTTACTTATGAGGATAGATCGTCAGTGAGTGAGTAATGTATTGCTTGAGCCTTTTAAGATTCCTGAACTTATTCCTTAGGAAGTACACGAAGTATCTATTGACCAAGGTAATTTTTGACAATGTATCCTGGGTAAATCATTCTTGAAAGCGCACAAAACTTATTAGGCACATCATGATCGCGCTGGCTCGACCAACTGATGTGAGCATCCTGTTTAATTTTTCAACAACACGCATGCGAATTGCATGTCTTCTATATTAAGATAGAGAGAGTTTGTTTACAAGCCTACAGGCGATGGAAGGGAAGTTCACAGGTGACCTTCCGTCCGAAACTCCACCCAAAACACAAAGAGATTACTCGATCTCTCGCAGCACGACTCCACACAGTTTGGCCTTCTTCCGAAGCTCAAACTCCGCTTTAATTTGCCTGCAAACTTCCCAAGGAATCGTCGATTCTGTTAAACACGGAATGTTACAAATCAGTTAATAATCCCCTACCAACATTCCAAGGTCTTGGATTAGTAGTATAGTACTACTAGTAAAGACAATATTGTTTTTTTAATTTGAACTCCGATTTAAGGAAAATAAAACACTCCCTCCAGTCCGAAAAAACTGGCGCAGCTTATACGTATGGTTTGTGAGTGAGATGCAGTTTTCCTAAAATAATACGCCCTCTGGTTCACAATCAGTGACACTGGATATTCTATTGTAGTGTATGCGTAATATGAATACTATCATCACCCGGACAGACTTGTGCTAGAAACCTATACATTTAGTTTCCAAGTTTCTGATCCAAATATTTTAAATGACACCGACCATCAAATTTTAATAGTTTAAATGAATATATACCCACAATATCACTGAGTAATGTTCTAGTCTCACAGGACATACATCTAAACTCAGACTCTATACTCAGACGACGATCTTAGCACATGTAGCATCCGAAGATCACTCTGTGTTGTATTTTGAACTTGAACACGCGGCACAGCTAACGGAATATAGCAACAATGCTAAGATAGCCAAGTGACGCATCCTAAGCAACTAAGCAGGTCCAGTCCATCTATTAAGGTGATGCTGAATATACTACCCATACGTGTGTGCTATGTACGTACAGGTGATGCAAGCTCATCTTAGTATTTACCAGTGTGACTAATGACGTGCAAACCATTTTTCAGAATATAAATTAAGAAAAGACTAACACATTGTTATGCACATGGGACTCATTTTGTAACAGCCGCCAGATGATGAATTGTTGTCCACAACTCACAAAGATAGATATTGAAACAGAGCAATACAATGTACTAGCAAACCCACTGAGAAACATTATCGGCTACTTTTCAACAATTATCCAGACAAATTATTTGTTTGTAACAAGAAGAGGCAAGGCAGGTGACGCTGATTACTCTTGAGCTCTTGGCACCGTCTAGCCTTAAAAGCGTGGATTATTTCACAACAAAAACACAATATGCGTCTATATTCCACAAAGTTGCAAATATCTAAACATAAAAAATCAACAAAGGACAGGATTGTTTAACTGTGATTATGCTTCAGATAAAAATATGTTTACCCTTGATTTGAATAGTATTGCAGAACTTCTCTTTCTGGTTTCAGCACGCGGATCAATTTTAAATTTACAAACTAGACTGACAACCCTGGTCATAGCAGATCCCGTCTCAAACGTGCCAATCTTTACAGTTCTTAGGACGAGCATACTTTTACAATAGGAACATATGCTATTTAATGAGGGGGGAACATGCTTTTAATTTGGCAAATCCCTGGCCTCAAGTAGATCACATGTCAATATTTACATTCTGAATAAGATCTTCTAAAGCCAGAAATCAGCAATGGTCGAGTTTGTTCCGTGAAATGCACGTGAATGTCAAGTCCCATAATTTCCTTTCTTTTTCTTTATATATGTGAAACCGGGCAGGTGATCACATTCAATTGTTTATTAATCACTATTTGTACAGCCACAATATAAACATTTGCAACAGGATAATTCAGAATTTAGATAGTCCTTTGTTTCTGGTCCGTACAAGAAAACTCAGAAGACTGACCTCTAATTACCTATCTAGGCATTGCTCCCATCAGATTGCTAATTGAGTTGCAAACGAAATACCAAGAAAACTGAACGTCGGGAAGGGGGTTAACCTTTTCAGAGGTGAGCTGTCATTAATCATAGCAGTCTTCATCTGTCACACAAAAGTACCATTTTCTTTAGCAAAGCTTTGCAATGTATTACAACACTGATTTGGAAGAAAAAAAACATTCATATGAATAGAACATCAACTGGAAACTTACGTGCTTCCGCCTCTTGGTTCCAGTCATCGTCGTCATCATCAAACTCAACATTCTATGGGGATAGTCAAGATATTAGAGTTCTAGAGAAAACAATATGGAAGGCAAGGAGATAATACATATCTGGTCTATCCATTACATATTTGTTGATGCGATGGAACACACATAGATCAGATATTTTTGCCAAAACAATGTACCAACCAACACCCATTTTCCTACATCAAGGAATTTAATATATAAAGTTTCAAGTTCCAATATACTAACTTGATTATAATCATCATCTGAACTTTCTGGCGCCTCTACTTCCTCTTCTTCCTCGTCATTCTCGTCTTCATCATCCTTTTCGGTCTTGTTCTCTCCATCCTACAAGTACCAAATTTCTATCAACATCGTAACATAATCTCACTACTTCTGTAATGTGAAACAGAACCTGACTCTAAGCTAAAAATAATATGTCTGCAATGAAAAATGCTTTCCAAATTGATCCCAGAATGAGCAATTGAGTAAAAGAATGATGGCTTGCCTTTTGCATCGCTTTCTCCAATGCTTCAAATTTCTCATCTGTGAAAATGGAAGACAAGAATAATGTAAGAGAACAAATCCTGGAAGACGTCACACCTAAAAAACATGAACAGAAGTTCATAACAGAAGCAACAAAGAAATTATGTTTTGGTTTGTGCAATACAGCAAACCTGAATCCTTATCCCACCGAAGTTTTTTCTTGACTGGTTGCGCTTGTTGACTATAACCTGAATGGAATATAATGTCAATGATCTACTGTTCTGCAATCACGTCGCTAATAACAAACCTTGCACACACACACAGTACTATATTTCAAAGTCGAGACTACCTTTCAGCAGTTCTTCAGGAAAATTTCCCTTAGTTAGTTTGAGGTATGATGCAAGAGCTTCACGTTTGCTTCGTGTTTTGCGCTTCCTATCAGAAAATCTTTCAATCTCTTTGTCGTCATTTTCTGATAAAATGACAAATAAAAATTAATCAGACAGAATTTAACAGAACAAAGTAGAAAGCGCTACCTGTACAAGGAGGCAAAACCAGAGTATTCTCACAGTGAAAGACGACGAGGGTCTCATTATGTATAGGCCATGAACATATAGATGCAAATGGTGTAATACCAAATTTGACAATGGAATAACAGACATCAGTATTAATTCTAGGCTGTATAGAACAAGTAGAAAGTGTGTCCCGTACAGTACATCAAATTGCATACAACAACATTCCTCCATAAATAAGTAAAAATGAGGATTCATGGATATCTTATCATCGAAATAGTAAATACGTCGACGCATTGGAGTACATACTAGCAAACCAGCCTTCTGTAACTAAGCAAAGTAGGAAAACATGGACTATAGGGAAATAAGAACAGAGGCTGCTCACTATCATAAGCAGTCATTGTAAGCCAGTTCATATATAATACATAAACTGACAAACCCGCTGTATCCAATTCATTGGCCAACTAACTATTAAGTCTTTATCTAAAAAAACTAACTATTAAGTGTTCATAAACCGAGAAGCAACTATCTCATTGTGCAGCAAGAGGAACCGAGCATATCAGTTTTAGTAAGTTCATTTCTTCACCGTACTTTTCTTGGGGGCCTCCAGCTCAAGGTGGTAGCAAGAAGTCCTCATGAAGTCCTCGAGGCGTAGGGTGGACTGTATCATAAGCCCCTCCTCTTTGCTGAACTTGTTGCAGGTCATCTCGGGCAGAGTGATCTCCTGCACGGCACGAGCGCCAAAACCCGAGTGAATCCCAAATCCCAGACGGAGAAGCGAGGCGGGGTGGTGGCTACAGAAGAGGGGAGGGGACTGGCTGTACCGGGAAGTCCTCGTGGGGAGTGTGCTTCGCTTGGAAGTTGAAGTTGGAGCCTCCGCGGCCGCCTCTCCCGCCACGGCCACCGCCCCTCCCGCCACGGCCGCCGCGGAACGACATCGTGGGAACTCTGAAGCCGCTCCTCTCGGTAGCAGATGGAGGTGCTACGGGGACCCGAAATTTGGGGGGGGGGGAACGGGCGGCGGAGGTTGGTTATCGGTGGGGGTGAGTCTCTCCCTTGTCGTCGGCGGTGGCCGGAGGAGAGAGAGACGGCTAGGGCAGGGGCGCGGTCGCGCGCGGCGGTGCGAGGAGAGCGCGGCGCGGTCTGCGGCCGCCGAGGAAGAGAGGGCAGAGGGATCGTGAGCGGCCCACCTTTTACATGGGCTTTGTCGGGTTGTCTTGTGCGTTGCTGGACGTCTGAGCGGGCTGGAACGAATCAGTTCGCACGAGCCTGCTGTGCCTATCGCTTTCTGTTTTGGCCGTAAGAAGAGGAAAATCGGTAGAAAAAAGGCAAACTTTTTCAAACGTGTTCCATTTGCTTTAAGTTTGACAAGTGTCGCATTCTCATTCTCTATTAGCTAAGTATCTCCTTCTAATGTTGAGCGCTCCTTCCTTAGGTGCATGTTGGTTCATCAAGCGTCGAAAGGAGAAGAAAAGTGGATGAGGAGGAGAGACTAAGGGAGACGGGGGCGGAGGCAGGAAATTACTTTAAGTGGGGCCGATCAATGGAAATCAGTGTAGTAAATTGTTAGAGAGGGCCAAGACAATAAAATGCAGAATTTTAAGCACATTTTAGCTTGAAAACGAAGGGGTAAAGCTGCAACAAAATAATGTCAGGGGGCAAGGCCCCTGCTGGTCCCCTGCCTCCGCCAGTGAAGGGAGACGGAATAAATTGGAGTATAAGAAGAGGAAAATTATTAGAAAAAATTCAACATTTCCAAAGGTATTCTCTGTTTGCTCCGAGTTTGACAAGTGTCGTATTATCTTTATCCGTGCGTTAAGTGTCTCCTATTATTTTCGTGTGGTCTTCACTAGATGTCTGATTGTTCATCAAGTGTCGGAAGGGGAAGGAAAGTATATAAGAAGGATAGAGAAACAAACACGGGAGGAACATGAGTATATTCTTGTTTTCCTTTACTTTTCTCAAATCTGCCGTACCAAGCCGAGCTGTCAACCTCCTCGGCTTATGCTACCACAAGCGGAGCTTCATGGGGGCCAACATGGGCCATGCCCCCTCCCCCCCAACTTAATTAAAATTTGCATATTAGTACTATATATTTACCACTTTTGACCATATAAAACACAAAATACTTAAATCTGGCCCCCTCAGCTCTTATCTTATCTGTTTTGGCCCCTCCTAATATGTTGGTCAAGCTCCGCCACTATATGCTACTAATGCTTACGATCAAGTTACTATTTGTTTTCTCCGGCGGAATTACGACCGAGTCAATCTTAACATTTGAGAGGAAATATATAGTAAAATTTTCAAATTTAAAATTTAAACATGTCCAATATGCGGAAATTCGATTTGGTGCCCAAGCACACATAAGTGCTGAAACTTGAACCAACAACTTATCTTGAGATGCTCACCGGACACTGTATACTTCTGTGTTTTCTGGCATATGTAGGGCCCGTGTCTGCCGTAATAACTGCGAAGAGGGCCGTTCGGGTCAATCGGCACAAACGTTCATTGGCGTCCTGAACCCGATTACCACGGAAGGCCAGCTAACCATTCCCCATTCCACCGTCGAAAAATTCCCCATTCCACCCAACTAAATCTCTATCCCCAGTTCGTCGATACATTAGATTTAACCATTTCAATGGCATCTTCAGGACAGCAGAGACCCTGCCACATATTTCGTCTTCTTTTCTCGGCCAGATGTGTCCGGATCCATCATCTTCCTCGACCCCGGCAGCTGGATTGCACCAATCCGACGTGCCCTCTCGTCTCCGGGAACCAGAGGACGCGGATCTGACGTGCCTGGCGGAGGAGTTATCCAATTTGGTGTGTTCCTCGACTCCAGCCAAATTCATCTGGGTGCGTTTGTGGCTAGACTAGATCATGCATGTCGAGTCTCAGTGGAGCACCGATGAGAGCTTCTCGTGCATGTGGTTCTTGCGATGCTTCTCCTTTTTTTTTTGTCTTTCGTTTCAATTTGTAAGGAAGCAATTGATTTGGTGCTGTGTGCTTTGCATCCGTGCTTTTAGTAGATAATCTTAATGGACTAATTTAGTCCTAGCAGCAACGGTGATGTTAGTACAGGTTTGTTTTAGAACAAAGGGTGAAGCTGGATGGTGATGCATTTTTTTGGGTTGTTGGAAAATTTGTTCATCGATTAGGTATCAACTAATTTTTATGCCCAAACAATTTAGGCTTTGTTCATGTTTTCACATGACAAGCCATTTCATCTAAAGATTTTCATTGCATGCTTCTCATTTCGTGTTCTGCCATTTGAGCGAAAACATATATACTCATGGTTATTGCGACTGAAGCACAATCTTTGTTAATTTAGTTTGATGATTCAAACAAGACAAATATCCGTAACTTTAGATGCATGAATTTGTCCATAGTACATATCATTTCTTTCTGTACCATGGTCAGTGTAAGACTGTACACCGTCGGTCTACCAGACAGAGATCCAGTGACTTCATACACAGAAGTCACCGGGTACCTTTAGGCATCTAGTTGCCCTCCGATTTAGATCCAACAGACAAGATTCACCGAAAAATTGAACTCGAAATTCAAACTTTTTAGAAAAAATTGAAAAAATTCCAGCAAGTAGTATATGCCCCGTTGTGTATTCTGTGATTTTTGTAATTAATTTGGATAAATGGTTTATCAGTAAATAACATTTCAAATTTTGAGCTTAAAAAGCCATTAAATCATAAACGACGGATCCAAATAAATTGCAAAAATTTCAGAATATACAACGGACTATATAAGACCTACTGGAATTTTTTCAATTTTTTCTAAAAAGTTTGAATTTCGAGTTTAATTTTTCGGTGAATCTTGTTCATTGGATGATAATCTGAGGGCAACTAGATGGCTAAAGGTACCCGGTGACTTCTGTGTATGAAGTCACTGGATCTCTGTCCTGTCTACCAATCTCAACCATGAGCAGTCTGGAAAACTCCGTCTGTTTCCGTTTACACCGGGACCACACATGGCAGAAAGACACTGATTTCCAGCAGACCGTGCCTGCAGCCAAAACCTGCTGTCACAGATCCCAATATCTCTCAACGGTACCGATTTCGAGAGCAAGTGTGCTCGGGAGCCAAAACGCTGCCCCTCCAACATGATACTCATTTGCGACATGAAGAAAGTACAAAACGTGTGAGAGCAAGTACAATGAGGTACAGTCAGCGGGCTATAAGGATTTAAATATTATATTTGTGCTTACATGGAGAGAGGAGAGGAGAGAGAATGAAAGCAGACTCTCATGCATGAGCTAGCTGTAACATGTGCTGCTAAGCACTATGTGAGAGTGTAATGTGGGTCATGTACTAATAAAATAATCTAGAATTAAATCTAACCATTATACAAGTTGGCTATTAGCTTGGCTATACTTGACATGGCACAACCTTATAGCTGGCATTTGGCTACACTATTACACTTGCTATGATAGTTTTTGTTTGCAGCCTGCGGAAGAGTAGTTCCCAGTACGAGTCCATTGGTCGGTGCTGGCTAATCGCAATGCTCGTGGAGTCAGGATATCGCGTCATCGTTGCCGCTCGACGAACCCAAGGCCATGCGCCAATTCCCTTGTTGTCTCCGATTCTCCGGTCACGGATAAAATATTGTGCGGGGTGTCTTGCTTTTTCTTCTTGCGTTGCTTTGATTGTCTTACGCGTGTTCGTTTTTGGAATCTGATGTAATAGAATGACACGGTTCTGTTTCCTACGTACGATTCTCACGATCGGTTCCGGAATAAGATGGAATCAACTCGATCCACAAAAGAGAATATTCTCCCAACATGCGGAATGCACCGGTCCGGCCGATACGGCCAGACGAGGTGGAACAGTGTGAAGCCGAGCCTCACTAATCACTCATTAGTTATAATTAACCAAGTTTATGTATAATTAATCAAGTTTAGGAATAATAAATCAAGATTATGAATAATTAATCGAGTTTAGGAATAATTAATCTCATCACATTCCAATCCATCCTCACCTCATTTCAAAATCGAACACAAGAATGGAACGGTTCCGTCACAATTTTTTCTCCAAGCCAAACGCAAAAATGGGACGGTTCCGTTCTGCCCTTCCAATTCCAAAAACGAACACAGTTCCGCTAATCACTCGTCAGTTATAATTAACCAAGTTTAGCTATAATTAATCAAGTTTTAAAATAATTAATCAAGATTAGGAAGAATGCAACTTGTATGGGACAAATGTTTTGTCCAAACCGAACGCAAAAATGGGACGGTTCCGTTCTTTCTACATGCAATGGAATGGTCCATTCCATTCCTTCCAATTCCAAAAAGCAACACATTCCATTCCTCAACTTGTATATAGTTGCTCAAATAGTGTTAAGAAGCTCTCCCGAAGATACTGAGATAGTTGGGTGTTGGCTGGGACTTAGCCCAATTAGGTGCGGAAATCCATATTGGGTCGTAGGTGTAGATGCGCCCACTGCTCGAAAATCATTTTTCAAAATTTAAAAAAAAATTCAAGTAAAAATGGATATATATCAGAACATTTTATGTTAGCACAAAACATTTTGTGAAGAGAAGACATTTTTTGCGGGCTGCAAAAAGACAAACCCGGTTACATCAAAAATGACTTTCACGCGACATTTTTTTGTTTTTTGCACATGTCACAAAAAGTTCTTTCTTTGTGGAATTTTTGGGCTAACAAAAAATGTTCTGATATATATCTAAATTTGTTTTAATTTTTTTTACTCTTTATTAAAAATAAAAATATTTTACATAATGGATGCATCTAAACCTATGACCAGAAACACCGCGTTCAATTAGGGCATGTACAATGGTAGAGCAGGCTGGTCTTCTCTTAACTCTCCACGTCACTTTGAAAAGGAAATAAATAGTAGTCGTACAATGCGTTATATCTTATTATCATCTCTAGCAATTAATGAGATTTAGTTAATTTTAGAAAAAAATTATGTTAATAAGGGAGAGCACATGGTATAATGCACAAAATAGTCTTCTCTTAATTTTTAAGAGATCATTCCTTAGCTAAGGGAAGACAACCCCCTCTCTCTTCATTCTCTTTCTTCCAACTAAGCAAAAATCCGACATGTCATTTCTAATGGAAGACTGATGTCACAACATTGTATATGCCCTTAGGCACGCTGTTTTGTCCGCGAGAATTGACTACCATTTTTTTCACTTCCTTATTACTCGGTAAGCTTGATGCGGGTCGGGTATACTCCGCATATATGAACCAGACAAACCAGTTGTCTGTGTCAACTTTGGAAAGAAAACCAAAATAGGACTTGTCGTATCAGGCCTCATATTTGAACGTTAAATTGGCATTACTATGCCATCTCGTTCTATTTATTCCTTTTGTTATGTCGTCTGAAATAAGTTTAAGTGTTTGCCAACCTGATTCTAGGCTGAATTTTTCTAAGCATACGATATTTCGATTTTGGCGACATCGTCTATGGTTGCTACTCCTTCAAATTAATGCTTAAAGTGTGCATCACTCACTCATAGCAAGGCGAACAGCTAGCAGAGCCCTCACCGCGCCTATTATATATACCCGAGCCCCAGACCTGACCATGAAACGAGAGCACCTAGCTAGCTCTTGCATACCACAGTACCACTACCACAGTTATCCACCAAAAAAACAGCTCAATTGTCCAGAAAGTCAGAAATGGCCGAGCTAGCAGTCGACATCGAGGGCGGCGAGCTCGTGCCAGGGAAGGGCATGAAGGGCCGGTGGCCGGTGGAGTGGCCGGTCTGCGTCGTCGGCTTCACCACCGCGTGCATAGCAGTAGCCTCGGCTATGTACAAGGCACCCACTGGCATCTTTAACGACCACCAGTGTGCCTATTACGTCTCCCTCGTCTCCGCCGGCGGCGTTGGCTTAGCCGGGATGTCCGCTGCGGTCGTATGGATGTCTGGCTCAGCCAGTGGCCAACACCACATGGCGGCCTTGGACGCCGTTGCTTTCTTTGCGCTTCATTTCTTCCCCTGTCTTTCGAGGCAGGAATCGGCGGAGTTCGCATGTTCTTCAAGTAACTGTTGTTGGTGTTGTTGGTATGGTTTTACTGTTTGATTGATTTTTTATTTACTTATTGTTTTGTTTGAATTTATTTGTCTGTTTGTTTGCACTTTTGTTTGGGATTCATGGAAATTTGCGTTTGCCTTGTTGCGCCCCTGTGTTTTGTGATCATTGAATGTAATTCAGTCGTCAAGTGTCTGTTGTGCCTTGTTATGATTTGTTTCTTTTAATAAACTAGCCAGGTGGCCCTCGCAAATGCGAGGGCAGCATCTTAGGTTCATTGAACGTGTTTGAGAAATAGTTTTATGGTTCTATAAATTTTGAAATTATATATGCCTAAAAATATCATTCCATACCCTTAGAAATACCATGTTATGTAAATATCCATCGGTTTGTAATTAAGTATGAATCATTTTTAGTTAGGAAAAAAAGACATCACAAATTCACGTAAAAGCCAGATCATCATATTCTAGAACTTCTTTTCTTACTCTATTTGTACCTAATTTCATTATTTTATGTTGCTATCCCCACTCATCAACACCCTACCATGTATTTGTTTTCCTATAACATGACTATGCCAACTTGACAACAAATTTATTCTTTATAATAAATCATGTTTATTATATGTTTTCAACAAACAATCTTATGCGCTCGGTATATATATCTAGACAATTGGGCTGATTTTTTATTTTAAATTGGTTGTCATAATAATAGTAAATTCTTAATATGTCTAATCTTATGGATCTAATTATCTGAGTAGAAATCTTTTCAAGGCATACATATTTCAGAAAATCCTTTCAAAATTCCCATAACCGCATGTTAAAGATCCGCGTTGTTGGTGCCAAAGATAAAATCTTATTTGTCACTTCATCTCAGAACAATCTAGCACGTTGACACTGATACTACTATCTTCACATCGTCGTTTCGCCAAATTATGGATAATCAAACATCCGCTCCATGCACATCTTGTGCATGATATCCCTCTTGGTTTGACGCTCTGTGATATTAGGTCCTTACGATTATAACTTCAAGCTAAAATGAAAATTTGAACTCCAAGAATATTCACATAATCTTTATCTTTATAATCCTTCAAGAGTTTTTTTACGGGAACAACCTGAAAATAAACGACCCAGTGAAATTATTTTTGATAGAGTATCAGCTAGAGTGTGTTATTGGTCGTATTATTCTTCAAGAAGATATCTATGGTTAATACTTAAATCTGTTTTTCTTAACATCAAAATTATATGGATGAGCAAAGACTGATAGCTATCAAGTAATCACGGATCACATATTCATATATAGCTGAAACCATGCATATGTGTTCCTAGTGGAGTTCACATGAAGCCTCGATCAGCCAGGTCTAGCTCCAGCCGAACAATTTTAAAAAACATTTCACAAAATTCTAAACAAATTGGTGAAGAATATATACATGTTTTGTAAATATGTGCCAAGTTTTGTACGAATGACGTGTGTGGTCCTCTGTACAAAAATAAAACTCAGTGCTCAAAAAACATATATTTGAAATCTTATTTTGGGCACTGATTTGTCTTTTTTCACAGAATAACCCATAATCACGAAACTTGGAAAGTAGGTAGAACATTTGTATATGTTTGTTTCTTTATTTTTTGAATAAGTTTTTGAAATATTAACTATTTTTTAACAAATTATTCTGCCAGGAGCTTATGAACTCGAGAGTCAATTTGAATTTTCGTTTTTTTCTCGCACTATCTTTTTATAATGTAAATTATGTTCACGGTAATATTGTAGAAATTGTACAATCATAGTAGCGTACACAATAGTATTTTGGTTATATCATTCTACCATGAGCATATGAACTCGCGAGCCAATTTGAATTTTGATTTTTTTTTGCAATAATAGTAGTATAAAATACAGGCGTAATTTGATTAGTTTTGCATGCAATATCTTTTTATACTGTAAATTTTGGTCACGGTAATAATTGTAGATATTGTGCAATAATAGTAGCGTACACTATAGTCTTTTGGTTATTTTTGCATGCAATATATTTTATACTGCACGTACTCTCTAGCAGGCCTTTTTTTTGCCTACCATGTGCTACTGTGCTAGCACGTACTACCTTCGATAGGTTTTTTTTCTTCTTCTGAGGACGCTTGGGAGTTGGGAGTACGTGAAGCAAACGTGAGTAGGCAAGGACGGATCCAGCATGGTTCATGGGTGTGCAGATGCACACCCAAATGTTTTGGCAAAAATATTTTATTGTGTCTTATGCATTGCCTGCATATCCTGTATAAGCTTCTCGTTGGATAGATACAGGCCTTAAACCAACTAGATGACCCGTTGCGCGACTGCGCAACGCCGGATGCAACTACCACATTGTTGCCAACTAATTTTGACTCCAATCTAATCAAACTAAAGGCGTGACCTACATATGTAACATTTACCAGTCACATTCAGGTGTTGTGATAATCTACAGCAAAATCATATATAGAAGTCAAAAGATTCATTAAACAACAAAATTAGCCAAAGCCTACAAAAGTGGCTAAACATCAATGGTCAGCTGTAGCTTACTTTCTTAGTCTATTACATAACATAGCTGGGATGGTTCATGCAGCAATAAATAATGTCATAGTCTATTACATAACATGGTTGGGGATGGTTCATGCAGCAATAAATATTGTTTTAGTCTATTACATAACATACTGTCTTAGTCTAATACTTCATCTCCTAGCCCAGTTGCCTTCCCTTTATCTTCATCATCTTGGAACAGAGGCTTGCAGACTTTGGAATCAATCAGCCCAGTACTCGTCCTGCAATAGAACCATAATAGTTGATAGTAGAACCCTAAGGTAGTTGTCTTATTTTGAAGACATAGTGGTAACCCATAATGTAGTCTGTTAGTAGAACCTTAGAGTACTTGGCTTGTTAACTGAAGGCGGTGATGCGAGAGTTGTGAAGCTACATTCAGCCTAAAAATAATAATATGCAAAAAGTTAGAACTAACGTGGAGATACTAAGATTATTCAGGGTGTTGCAAAATAGATATATTTCTGAAGATTAACATAAATGAAAGGAAGCATGCTTACATCGGTGCGATTTGGTTTAGCGTACGCAGCCTCATTAGATAGGTCAGTAACAATAGATATGTCTTCTGAAGATGAACCATCTAAAAAAGGAAGGTTGGGTAGGGTAGCAGTATTTTTCTGAGAATGCTGCGAATCAATGATCAGCTTGCGTTTTTTTCCGGTTAAAGGCAACATGGGCTGGCACGGGGTCTGGCAATCTAATTATTCCTGCTCAGAAGAGACCACATATCCATGCAAGTCATATGAGGAAGCAGCAATGAAAAACAAACCAAGACAATAATGTAAACGGCTAAAGGTGTAGAGAGACATACTTCTTTTCCGACGAAGAAACTTCAGAAGGTCTGGAGGGAAAATAAAGGGCTTATTCGTCAGAGAAGCAAAACCTATCCCACACGGTATCTCCTGATTGAATTTTGTTCGAGACAATATCAACATAAGGTATAATATCTATCAGTACAGTAAGCAACACTATAGTAATACATTCTGGCTCAAATTTAAAACCCAGCTAACCTTGGTGCCAACATTTTGTGTTACATGGGTAGTACCAAATGGAGCCAGGAGTTGTTCACCGGTGCACTTCTGCTTCATGGCACAAACAGGAGTAGAACCAGATTGTGACTTCTGCCTGCATTTATATTATTGATCAATAGGCGTTCAGTGAACTAAAGAGTATTGGTGTGATAGGGCGTGACTAAAAAAATTACTCACATTCTATCAGCTGGTAATGGTACAGGACTTGTTGTTGATTCCTTATCACGAACTGTATCTTTAACAACCTGAGAAAACAGGTGTACAATTGAAAAATCTAAAAGTAAATAGCTAGTAGCTAGACTTTGTTCACATATATCTCTGGAATGAATGATTAATGAGGAACAGTGAAGTACCTCATCAGTCTTCACAAAGTCTTCTATGCACACTCTCGGTAGAACATCTGTCCAAGAAAGAGATCAGAATATGTGGTCCAAAAGACATCACCTATATTGGAATGTCAAGATATAGGTGAGGAGGATAACACCTGGGAAATGTCGAGGCATATCAGAAGGCTTCGGGAGATGAGCTATGGGAGTCGGCGCATAAGTGCAGAATGGAAATTCTGCCTCTAGGCCAAGTCTCCCAACAACAGAAGTGTATCTTGTAAACTTAATCATGGTCTGACTCTCAACCGGCATGAAGACATATTTCTTTGGAAACACCAAGAACTTGCGAGATCTTCCTTTACTCAAGCAAGTTCATGAATAGTTCAACAAATTTTCCGGAATCTCCACATACATGTGGTTACCCTATCAAAGAAAAAGGAAAACCATAAAAAAATGATAATAAAGCTTGTTGGTAAGGATCTGCATCATGGTAGGGACAAAATAAAGGAGAGCATACACCAATGGCTAGTATCTCAATCACGAATCAAAATGAGTTTTTGTTTGTTGAAGACAAAGAACCACCTCCAGTGCAAGCATGGAGAAAATGCAAAGCTGTGCATACACTAATAGTAAACAAAAGAACTGAAATGACACGCAAGTAGCAGCAAGAGGAATAGCAGTATAATAAAATTGCACATGCAAGTGATTTATCAGAGCTACTCTCCAAAGGTGAAGCCTAAACAACAGGGTAAATTAAGATAACAGCAAGGACAAAAGAGTGACTACCATTTTTCCACAAGTAAAAAAATCTTACTAACAATAATAGACCTAAATAAGTTAGCCAAGAAAATATTTAACCGAAACAATTATATTCTTACTCTATATGTGCCTCTGAAACTAATTAGTCCATTATCTTCCTTGAAAATTGAAGTTTTTTGTAACATCCCTAGTTTTCAAAAAGTTGAAAAATCAGAAAAATTTAAAACTTTTTAAAACTATTATGTATTTTGCTTTGAAAACAAAATTCATGCATACATACATCATCATATAGCATTGTTTGCATTTGGATATTTTAAAAGTGAGAATAATAATTCCACTTGAAAACATATTTAACAAAATATATTAGTAGAGCAAAGAATGCTCCAATTTCTCTTTTGACTTTTATGAATGTGTTGTTCTACTGGAATCGTTTGTGAAATCGTTTGAATCTGTTGCAATATAAATAATTGCAAATGTTTTATATTTGGTATTTAAGATCTACTTAAGCCACATTTGTTTACTTTAAAACCTAATTTAAACTTTGACATTAAGTGGCATATTGTTTATTAAAATCCTAGTTTGGAAATCAAAATGATTCCTATTTTGAAAAGTGTGTTTGGTTGTGAATAGTTTGTAAGTTTTGAGAATTATTCTATGACTTACCTATTCTCTATTTTCAAGTTTTATAGTTTTACTTTTGAAAGAAAATATTATTTGGATTTTAAAATGAGTTTTGAAATCATTTTGATTTATCAAACCCCTTTTAAACTATTTGAGTTTTATACAAAATTATGTTATTGAGTGATATTAATCATCTTACTCATATTCTGCTTTGGTTTAAATTATATTTCAAAAGGAAATTATAAAACCCTATTGTTTTCAAATGACATTAATATGTCCAAAATTAATTTAAACACTTTTCAAAAATTTAGTTGACACAATGTTTTGGGAATTGCTGTTGGAAAGTTTCAAAACAAAGGGTTTGATTTTACCAAATTATAGGAATTGGTTTCAATCCAAAAGGATTCATATGTCAAAAGTTATGGATTTTGGAAAATTTTCAGAAAAGGAAAAGGAAAAGGTTTTGAACAAAAAAAAACGTTGCCTACGCCTACTGGGCTTAGCCCACTAATCTCTTCCCTCTCGCACGCGCAACAGCCCAACACCGGCCCACGGCCCAGCCCAGCTTTTCCTTTCTGTCACTGACATGTGGGATCCAGCCGTGACGCAAGCACTGACGTCATCGTCGCCTTCTTCGTGTTGAACACGAACTCACCGAAACCCTAACCGAATTGTTTCCTAAATTCGCACGATTTTGTTGAGATTCTTCCGGGTATGTTGGCCCCATATAAACCCCACGTCCGCCGCACCAAAAGCCCCCACAAATCCTAGCTCCATCGCCGCAAGGCTGCCCGCATTGCTCCGCCGCCGTCCGCCTCGGCCGCCAGCGAAAACTTCAACCTCCGGTGAACCTCGGCAACTTCGAGCCCTTCCACCTCTTCCTTTCTTCATATTTCGTCTTTGCGCATCGTTTTGACAAGGTGCAGTATTTTATTTCATCCCAGATCGACGCGTCCGTCCTCGACCGAAGCAAGCCGCCGCCGTCCTTCACTCCAGCGAGCGTTCGTCGACCACCCGACGCTCCCCCGCCGTCTGCGACCACGCCTTCGTCTTCGCCGCGATCTTCTGCACCCAGTGGTACGACTCGCGCATCCCGAATCCCTCTCCTCCGTCGCATGCGTCCACGCCGGCAATGGCGCCGCCGCAGAATTTGGTCTCCGGCGCGAGTCCGGCAGGTCGCGCCGCCTCCTTTTGGTCAATCCATCTTGCACCGTTAGATCTCGATCCAACGACATAAATTAGTTCACTTACGCGAAGGGGTACCAGCGAATCACAGCGCGCCACGTCACGAAGTCGTCCGCGAAGCCGTCCACCCGCGTCCGTGTCCACGTCCGCGAAGACCCGCGAAGAACTCCGCACCAATCATCGCCCGACACGTCACCCAGGGACTCCAGCGCAGAAGAAATTTCTGTTTTCCTTACTTTTAAGCCCCTGCGCATCACGGATAGGTCCCTGCAAATTAGATTCGTTATTAATTTTTATTCATTTATCCAAAATTTATGAAATTTATATTTTTGGAAAGCTTATGACTTGTAGAAACTTTTGGTATACTTAGTTTGAGGTTTTGTCGAAATTAAATTAGTTAATTTTTAAAAATGGTTTAAATAGTATTTTGACTATAAATTGAGTTTAAAAAGGGATTTTTGAGTAAACTCTTTTTCTATAGTTTTGTATGCCTAAGTATTGGCCGTAGTAATACTCTATTAATTTTGTAAAATAATTTTTTCAATGATTTTTAAGTAAATATTGATTAAATGCTTTTTAGGTGTTATGTTAATTAATAAAATGTATTAAAAATTATTTTCTTCTTATTTTCGAGTTGTAAAATAACTTAGTAGTATTTTGGAGACTTTAGCACTTAAAGTACTTAGAAATATTTTGGATCTCTCAAAATAAAACTATTTCTTCCTTAGAAAATTTTTGACAAGTGTTTTGACAACACTTTTCCTTAGAGAATTTTTGCCTCTCTTATGTTGATTAACTTTTACTTAGAATTTAATTGTGACTTATTGTTTGACCCTTGGTCCTTAGATATTTTGGATCATCTTGTTTGCTTGCATTTCCTTAGAGCACTTACATAAGCATGGCATGCATATTAAGTCCTTAGTAATATTTTGGTACCTCTTACATGACTTCCTCCTTAGAAATTTTTGAGGATGCATGTTGGCTCTTCTGACTCTCCTAGTCAAAAACCACTAAGTTAGAAATTAGTGGAAAACAAAGAAGGACTTAGCATGAAAACAAGACTCCAGAAGAATCTCCAAGAAGAAAGGACTTAGAAGAAATCAAAAGGAAGTTCATGAAGACCAACCAGCTACATTTTCCAAGTCCCCTTTCCTTTCTCTCTTTTCTTCCTTCTTCTCTTAAACTTCTTGGTGAATATTCTACAATCAAGACCAACCTTGATGCTCCCAATAATCAAGTCTTCAGAACCATCAAGTCCACATTTTTCAATGGAGTCAACACACCAAGGAGAAAGTTACAAAGAAATTGAAGATGCTTGGAAGACCAACTACTACATTCTTTCTATATTTTCTTCTTTCTAATTTCTATCTCTCACCTTGGACAAAGATCAATGAAGACCATTGAAGATCAATTATGCTACCAAGGAGTTGAAGATTAATTAAAGACCAAAATTGTGAAGACATAGAGTAGCCTTATAACTTTTCAAGTTGTTGTTTTATCAAGTTTATTTTGCCAAACCTTGACCTTGCCTTAGCCAATTGGATTATTCCTTGTATCATTCTGCATCACATGCATGTCATATTTTCTTAAGTGTTGTTTGGCTGCATATTTATTGTGAATTGTTTGACTTGTTAGAAATTTCAGAGAGAGACGAAGATTGTTGCAACTGCTACTTCTACACTTCTGTTTGCCAAGGCAAGTGGCACACCCCCATAAATTTTCTAAGTATTTTTCTATGCATGACTTAGTGTATTTCCTTATTTACATGAGTAGGATAGTATTGCTATGCTAAAACTACTATCTCCTTTACACTAGTTGTGTCTAGAATCCTATTGATAACTTGGTAGAATTATTGATGCTATGCAAATTTGTTTTATTCAAAGCTTAAATTCTACTAAGTTAATTTATCACCTGGGTGGATTTGGGATTGCATGGCTGCCAGAGTTGAGTGTTTATTCACTTGTGGATGGCCACCCAGGATTAAAGGGACCAATGTTTCTCTAAGTGAAGTTGCTTACCGTGCAGCCATTAGTCAAATGGGCTCTGGCTAGATGGATTAAGTTGCATGGACTCCTCCCGGCTTGACAAGCAGATGTAGAGGATGTAGGAGGGAACGGGTCAAGCCGGTATGGGATGGGGAATATGCTTCTGAAAAGTCTCGTCTCAACTCTCTCCTTTTCCTTAGCACAATTTGAGTGCTTGAGGATAGTTTGGGTTTGTTGGGTCTAATGGTGAAAGTGCACAACCTCTGCAGAGTTAAAAACTAAGTACTTAGCCGTGTCCCCGGTTACGGACAATTGAAGCAGCTGATCAAGGATGGCAACGGAGGCTCCCAACATCTTATTTCTCTAAGTAAAACTTGATGGGTGAACAAGGGTAGACGAGACTATGGATTTCATGCCATATTGTCTCAAACATTTGAAGAAAATGTTTTACAAAGTGTTAGGCAAAATTGGCTTTTATGCAAAACAGCCTTGAACTCCACCAGCCAAATATGCATATAGGCTATAGAGTTATTCCATTAAGTGTCCACATAGTGTCACTTGCCAGATCCATTTTTAATGGTATCTGACCCACTCTGTTGCAAATTTTTATTTGTTGCAGATTGTTCTGATGACGAGTGAGTTTTCGTTAAGGTTTCGAGTCTGCAACCAACATGTTTTTTCGCCTGTGGCACATGCTAAGGATGAGGACTCCATGAAGATTATTATTTCCGCTGCTTTACTCTATCAAGCTAGCTTTATGCTATGCAAGTTGTAATTATTTTTCCAAGTCTGGATCATTCGTGTAATAATTGATACAATGTTGTGATATTCATCTTAAACTATGTGTGCAAATGAAACGATCCAGGGGTTTGCACTATACACAGGTACCTTGCCATTTTTTAAGTGCAGGTACGCTACATTTTTGCCTTAGGTAAATATATCACATAAATGAATTTCATAAAGAGCGAGTAGGGGACTACTGCATGCACAAGGGAAAACAGATTTGTTTAGTAATAATGAAAAAATACAGGCATCATATAGTTAGTCAAATGAAATCATACAGGCAATCGGAAGAAGATGGTGACGGTAAAACAGAACACAAGTAACTATTAAAACCTCTAGTTTGATTTAGAAAGGTTATCTTTTGCCCACCTCACTCACACTCTTTATTGGGCTATTACCAAAAAATAGAGTTACTGTGTCTTCCTCGCAGGACAAAATAAGAATAGGAAAGAGCCAAAAAAAATCAGTGAATGTTAAAAGGTATGCCAGCAATCTAAATTAGGTTGAATTGGCTTAGCAATCTTCTCTCAAGCATTCAACAATGACTCAGGGATACCCACAGCTTCATCTGGGGGCAATTATATATGCAAGAAAATTTAAAGTATGCCATCCTTTATTCTGGACCAATTTTGTTCTTTTCTTATGCAAGTGGCTGCAGGAATGCTTAACATCAATTGGATGCATCAAGCACGATATTTAAGATCGACACAACATAGCATAGCAGATATTTACTGAACACCTCAAGTTGCACAATTCGTTCAAACCTTTGCAACCTAATGCACCGTTTGGTTATATAACAGATATAAACAAGCCAATCAGGCTACAAATTTGAAAAATGTTTTCCTGGTTAAGTGATAGGCCCTCATACAACCACTCGCACAACTATAAATGCATTGCCCTTCCAAAGAATCTAAATAGGACCTTGGAAAAAACAGGACAAAGCAGTATGTATCTTTGTGCGCATAGTATGTGAAGAAACCACTAACCAAGACATGATAAATTATAGATGCATACGTGTCTAGTTCACAGGCCATGAAGAGATGGACTATGGAAAAAATGGCAAATAATAAGGCAATTACCTGTAATGATCTATGTAGATAGCGGTTGTGGCCAGCAAGGGCTGAGGTGATACGGAAGGCAAGTAGGAATCCCCATTTAAAAAGGCCTGTGAGTCTAAGTAGTACCAGAAGTTAGTGTAACACATATAAGTTAGTGTAATAACACATATAAGTTAGTGTAACACATATAGGTTCTAAAAACAGAATTATATAGCCTGAAACTACCATACAAATGGCTATTTACTCTAGCCAAATTGATCCATAATTGTGGTTTCCACCAAAATATGCTACCATCTACGCCATTGCATTAGAGTTAAGAACAAGATCAGGTAATGTAATGTAAGTCTTATTCAAGCAACCAAACACCAAAGCTTATTAGGAAATGCATATATGCATTCCCGGCGAAGAAATCAAAGGGAGGAGGTATTCACCTGGGTGTTGCCGCATCGGTGGAGCGAGGCCGATGCAATGATGTGTAGAACGAACCTCCAGAATAACTGGAATGAGTAGTGGTGCTACTCTAGTAGGCGCTACTCTAGTAGCTTTCTCCTGGTACATGAGCTGGGTGAGTCATTAAGATTCTAAAAAATAGATCTTCAAGATATAGATTAACAACATTACCTAACATATATCTTGTTTCTTCAAAGAGCCTATTAGTTAACTGATACATTTTGTTTTGTACTCATCCTAGTGTGCCTACCTAACATTGAGCCTCTGCCTACCTAGCCGTGTTACCAAATTTTGAGATTATCTGAGGGTATACAAAATTGCCACTCTGCAATACCTATTGAGTATCTCGCTCATTGACAAATGATCTGCCTATCCTGAAGCTCATCAACTGAAACCATATGGAATAAAAAAGATTCTCAAAGTCCTTTCACAAATAACCAAATTCAAATAATCGCAAAGTTATAAACCTGAACCAAAAAGTAGACGATAAGGAAGCACATGCTTATGTGGGTGTTTCAACATCTTAGTTATCATCAAAAGGCGGTGTACCCATTTTTTAGCTAAACCATCACTAATTGTACAAGTAAATACGTGAGGCGTTGTGGTGCCCCTAGCGGCACAAGGGCCGCCTTAGGCATCCCTTGCTGTTCTCCATTGGAAAGAACAAAGCATCCCCTAAAATAGGAGTATACCAAAGGTTTTCATAGATTACATCAGATATACAAAATTTAAAAGTGTGATGCTAGAAAACAACAAACATTTGACAACTGAAATCCATGTCGATCATAAGAAACCAGTAGGATTTAATTTCACTAAGGTGTATTGCGAAAACCCAACGTCACAGATAACATATAAAGATAAACTCCCACATTTTAACAATACTCTTTTGGAAGGAAACTTGAGCCAAGTCATTGGGGGCATGGAAGAATCTTTAGTGCCTTCATTAAAGAAGTACCCATGTATAACTGAATTCAGAAATCATAAGTTCAGGGAAGGCAAGAAAAAATTGGTACTAAATATGCCAATGTTCTAAAATTCGGTTTGCTAGACATATTCGAAGGAAAAACTTAATAAGCATTGATATCGTACATCAAGCGACATGGTGATTCAAGTGTTTCCACTCTGGTGTACAACCCAAACATGCCAAGAGGAAACAAACAATGTTTACCAATGTATACATTGGGTCCTAATATACATTTTGTATATGGACAAAAAACGGATGAAAGGAGCAAAAATGGATCCAGAGGAATACATTTAAAAAATATCAAATGTTTACCAAGTTGATGAACTCAGCATTCCAATTCTTGCTACACCACAGAATCCATCCGAAAAATGCAAGCACAAGCACAGGCACAAGATTTAGAAAGGAATGAACAAGGTGAGGAGGGGCAATGGGAGGGGGTAGGGGCCAGGAGAGAAGAGAGGAATACCAGCAACTATGCAGGCGCCCACGGATCCTCTTATTCCTCTTTCATCTACTCCCTCTGCCACATCCGCCGCATCCACGAGCTACAGATCTTTGGGGAAACAGAACACTACTACTTTTTTGTTGAAGGTACTACAACGAGTAAAATGACATCCTGAACCAAAATTTATTAAGTAACTTTAACCAAAGGTAAGTATTAATTCTATGCAAAAATGATACAGTACATACATGATGATGCCTAGTTAAACTAATAAATTGGTAGCATCTGTTAGCCACGAATAGTAATAACATAGTACCAAAAGGATTTGTTATCCAATTCCGTCTCTAGAGAGTAAAATCACATTGCTCCTATTTTCTTAAATCTTAAAATAATAAAACAGTACTAAAGGTTGATCATCAAAATCTGAGCGCTCACCTAGTACTGGGAGAAGATCCATGGCATCCTCTCAAGGTCTAAAGCCTCTAATCCTTGCACCTTAAACAAAATACAATGATGAATATGTAGAAAATGTACGTGAGAACAGCTGATCTTCTCTCATCCAGCACTCCGCATAACTCAACCTTCAGCCAGGTGACCTGCAGTAATACGACTAACAATTAGCAAACTACAGCAACCACGTGAGTTGTTGAGCTAATACTAAAGGTAGAAATAGAAATGACAGGGTCACAGGTTGCAACTACTTGAGTGGCAACGACTCAAGCTCAGAATTGATTGTCAAGCCACCATACAGGCATATAGAAACACAGCTTCCACATACTCGCATAATGAAAGAAAATCAAAGGACATAGAAGGAGGTACAGTGAGGACTTAGCCAGCGAAGGTTGCTTACCATCCTTATCCTCATCCCTCCGATGTCCTGTCCCCAGCACCCTAGACAGCGCTACAGATTCATCGTCAGAGACAAATGGCTCCTTCATCTCCCTTGACAGCAGCACATGCCGGGTTTCATCTCCTAGGTGGTGCGCGCCGCTGCGCTCGAGCGCCTCCAGGCCATCAGCGTTTAGGACACCCGCGCCGCCGCCGTCCAGGCCACACACGAAGGATAGGATGAAAATGATGGTAGCAGGGGAACTGTATACCTGAACAAAAGCAAAACAGAAGATTAGCTCACAGGCATGGAAAAGTCTCCATGTAATTTTATTTAGGTCTTTTTATAAGCTTGGGAATAACATGAGAGAAAATTAGCTCACAGGCATGGAAAAGTCTCCATGTAATTTTATTTAGGTCTTTTTATAAGCTTGGGAATAACATGTGCATAAGATGGAAGCTCAAATGCTATCAAAAAACAGAATGCTAACAACATAGCAGAGATGATACAGAAATATCCAAAAAAATAAATTATTCCTAGCTTTATAAAACATGTAAGCTATGAGGGACTCATAATTCTGTCCAAACAGCAGGAGAAGCTGTCTTTAAACAAAAGAATAACAACATCTCTGAGAAAAATAGTACACAAGTTCTCCAATGCGTCAGAGAACTTTAGTACACATGCATACCACAAAACAAAATTCTACCTTAGACTGGAAAGCTGAACATCATCACTGCTCTTCATAATCATGTCACGACAAGCCTTTCACCGGAGGTTAATATGAGAAATTGTGAGATCCTACCGACTCAATTTAAGTCGACAGTCCCTTGTCATATCAGCCACCACCCCATGACTTTCGCATTCATCAGGTTATCTACGAAATATTAGAAACCAACATTAGCTAAATTTCTAGCCTACATGCACACAACTTAACAGTCTCAAACAGCTATTTATTGGCAATTTTTTTTGTCTCAGTGATCTACGAACAGAAAATACTGGGGCACATGGTCTTGCATTGTTATGAAACTGTTATCGAGTAATGTCAGCTTGGTGGTTTACATGTTTGGTACAACCAATCCCACTCTATTTTAGTATGTCATGTGATTGTTCCATCTGCTGTATGGATGGTGAAACAGTGTAAAACTAAAAATTCCCCCCTCTATGCACATCTACTGAATCTGTAAATATACGAAGAGCAATGCTAACTATACCTCCATATAATCATACTGGATGGGAGAATAATATAACATCAAATCCATCACTTAAATACAGAACATCCATACCAAGCTATGAATGAGGTAAATATTATTAGCTTGGTATATTGAAAAATGTTTCTTTCAGCTCTTGTGCTTGTGCAACTTACTCCTAATACAAATTGATGAGAAGCCAGAATTTCTATACTGCGCCCTTGGAAGGCCAAGTTTGTCAAGCATTAAATCTAATATTGTCTTGCTAGGAACTTTCATCACTTGCAAAACGGGCTGTCTTGTTTGTTCATCATCTTCGGTGAGTGTCATAGGACACTGACATAGGTGAACAAAGGAAAGATAGATCTTAGGCATCAGAACATACAGATGTATTGAATTCATAAACTTAATAATAGCGCAAAGATCTGTGTTTGCCAAATAGCTGCAATGTCTGAAAGAAATATATATAGAACACAGAAAAGGAATATCAATGATGGCTAGGGGCAAGCAAAGAAAGCAATATCACGGTGTGCTTTTGATGTTTGGGAGTCATAAGCTAATTCATTGAATACATAGAAGCATCTCGACAGATAATAATCATGCTAATGTAAGGATGATTTAGTCTCGAACCAAATGGACTGAACTGCACTTGTAAGTAAATAGAACTAATATTCGTTATGGATGATGTTATATTTCCTGAACAAGCAAACTTTCTACACTGTATAGAAACGAACACTAAGCCCAAGAATTCCAGTCCAGGAGCAAAGAAAAGGAATTTATTTGCCACAAGAACAGAGCCTAGCATGGTGAAATGAATGGAGTAACCTGAGGAGGCAGCTGTACTCTGTTATTAGTCGATGAAGCTGATCCAGCCGATTCGTGAGCGCATACTCCGCTAGCATACATGCTCGCCCAAGGGAACTAATTTGAGGAAGAGGAACTCCGGTCCTATTTGAAGCCAGGGAGAGGGAGCCCCGGATCTTGGTCAGCGGGGACGACCTGGGAGAGGAGAGGAGGTGTGGACCACCTCGGGCAGGTCGCGTCGTCCAGCAGCCGCCGCCGCCATCTCCTCCCTCTACCACCGGCGGCGCCCTCCCCTGGAAGCGCATGGCCCCCGCTGGTGGACGAGCTGCACACGCGCAGCGAGCTCCCGTGGCCGGTTCCTCAAGTTGTGCGGCAGCGATCTGTGGAGCCCAGCGGCGGCAAGAACACGGAAGCGCCCTCTCTGGCATCGACCACGGCGATAGATGCACACGAGTCAGAGAGGGCGGGGATCTTGCAGAGGAGACGGATGGGCAAAATTTTACTGCAAAAACAATATGATGAAGTAAGAGGAAAAATTAAAACACCGCAAAAAACGCTATGGAGGCATCGCACCTTGGTCGCCGTCGTCCACCAGCCGCGGCCTCCATCGCCGACCCGCTGCGCGCGGCCGGCCTCCATCCTCCGCCCGTCGCGCCCTCGGCCGACCACCGCTGTACTCTTCCCGTGGGTCGTCTGTCCGCTGGTGGACGAGCTGCACGCACGCGGCGAGCTTCCGTGGCTCGTCGCCCTGCTCTCGATGGTGGGCTGGAGGAGGCAGCCGCCGCCGCTTGCTACCGCTGGGAAGGAGAGTTGGGGGAGGGGTGGCGCCGGGCGTGGCCGTGAGCTCGCGAGGGGATTGGGAGAGGAGAAGCGCGAGCACGATTGGCTAGGGTTTCACCGCGGGATGCTTTTGTCCCACGCGCCCAGACACCTGACGAGCCCAAAGCAAAACACCTCTTTGCCACGGCGAACAGACAAGCGTGCCACGGCCGCGCGCGCGCACGTTCGGCTGACGACCCTGGCCCAGAGAAAACCGGCCCCAGCGGTCAGTGCCTGTGCCCCTCGGTCGAATTGTAAGAAACGAATTCAGCGCATCGAACGGCCCCAGCGGAAACAACACGACGTATTCACCCATCGAACGCACGGAAACGATCGCTCGGGGCAACCGGGGGGAAATGGCGGGTAGACTACGGAGCTTTATAGAAGAGATTGAAGTAGCTAAGTACGTAGGCAGCAGTCAACCTCCCACACGGTTCTACTCTACCGATCAGCCCATTAGGAAGTGGCTGGGCTGGGTCATTTCAAGCACAATCGAACATAGGTACATCGAATCATTCTTTCATAAATAAATTGATCAATTTGCAATTTCTTAACATTGTGAAATAGGAACATTTGTACCGCAAAAACACTTTTCAGATCCATCATTTTGTGGCGTTTGTGTAGTCTACAATATAATGTAGTATTGACGAAACTATGCAGATATGTACATAACTTGTATATGTATCCACAAATTTTTTGGGGGCATTTTTTTGAAACTTTGACATACCATTTTCGAATTTTTTTAAGGCAGGAGCACTCGAGTTTGGGAGCCAAAAGACCGAGAACTGGACAAGTTTCACCTATATGTTTTGTATTGGTCCGAATTTGAACACCCAAAGTTAAAATCCTGGATCCGTCTAGGTACGTTGTCCGGCCGGCCAGGGTGTTTGACACGGACTCCATCAATATGGTTTTCCAATATATCTCTAAATCGTGAATTACAGATCTAATGAAAAGAAAAATAGGAATATGACGTGATTGGTTGTACGTGTTCAGAACAACATTTTTGGTACCGATTAAAGTTGTACGTAACTTCTCTATCTTTTAATCTCAACCATCACAACTAAAATCAACGGATTACATATTTCTAGCGTATGTGGATTAACGTGGTGGCTCTATTAGCTAACTCATTTTGCTTTTAGTATATAATAGATGAACTCTGTTATATATCTGGATTGGAGTAAACTTGCTTGTGCTTCCTGAACTTCATGAGGTACTGTATGTTTTATGTCCTTGGTGTGGCTGTTGGTCTGGAGACTTGGAAGGCCCACAGGCCACAGCCTAGGTGATAAAGCCATAATGTGTTTTCAGATGGTTCTCATGTCGAAAAAAGGATGGTTATCAAAAACATATTTTTGACTATACCGATTGAGCATCTGTTGATCTTGCTCCAAACCTTGGAAATAAAGCGAACACGGCTTTTCTAGCGGTGCCGCGCCCTACCTAGTTCAATCTGCCTCCGTTTGCATGCAACGATTAGGAATCTGTACCTGCATGCTCCCTATTCTTATTTCAATACAAAACTGTAGAGGTATCTTATACATGTTAAATACCACCTACCTGTTCACATACATTTTCCATCAATGAAAGGTGGGTACACCACATTTGTTTCCCGCGCGTAAGTGAATGGTGGGTACATATCCAGTGAAAAGTACAATTATTATATACATCCACCCTTCCTTATCAATTTTATTCTCAATATTGTATCGATAATATCTTTTAAACTGAATGTCCGATTTATGATATGTTTTGATATTTGAGTTCCTAATGACGAGATCTTCAAAACAAGATAAATATTAGACACATTTTTTTTTTAAATCGACTGTCAATGATTTATCAAAATCGACCTTTTCATTTCGATATGACATACATATGAGTAGGGATTTCATGCATATTTCATTGCGAGAACACAAAAATTTCATAAATGTATCGTGCAAGAAAAGTTTTTTTATGATATTATTAACAAACCTTTTACAAATTTATTCCAAAAAAGATGAAACCATAATGAAATTTGTAAAACTTTTACAAATACCGTAATTTACTGAAATAATCCAAAAAATGTGCAATGTTGTGAAATAACTAAAATTTGTGTTGCAAATTTTTTAAATTCTAAATCTTTTTCATCACAACATGTCGCTGCCAATTATAAGAAATTGATTAGAAAATGAAAATTTGAATCATTTATTAAAAATATATTGTTGAAATCCATTACAAAATATTTTGAAATTTATTATTAATAATCATTTTAAAAAAATATTTATAGAATACGGAAGAAATACAGAGCTACGTATACGTATCGGCTGCACCGGGCCGCATGTGGTAGCAGCCGAGGACCCCGGCAGGGAGAGAACTTGCCAGTGGCAAGATGGTTAGGAGGGTGGTTGTACCCCCAGCCCACCAGAGTTCAAACCCCAGGTTTGACGCTGGTGTTTCTCATTTTGCCGGAATATTCTTTCAGTGGGAGGCGACGTTCCCGTCGACAGCGAGGCGCCCGTGGTGACTTCGTCAATCTCAAGACCCAACCGCCAGCTCAGTCTTTCGGAGGTGCTCATAGGGGTAGGGTGTGCGTATGTGCGTTCATAGGGGTGAGTGTATGCGTGTGTATGTGAGCGTCTACGTTGTACTGTGTTTCTCAAAAAAGAGGACCCGGCAGGGCGCGGCTCCGCTAGAAAACACTATCCGTAAATTAAGCCCCTGTAAGGTGTGGAAAAAAGCTGATTAAGCACACTACCGATGATAAATTTCCCCTAGAAGCACCATGTAAACATGGATGTATGAGCTAGCCTCCGTACTTGGCCTTGTAATCTCTCCATAGCTCCTGGACAGGCTTGCCCATGATCTGCAGGAAGTCGTCGTCGTTGTACCCGTCCTTAAGCCTCTCGTTGAGCGCCGCCACGAACCCGGGCCTCAGCTCGTCGCAGTTGTCGAGGAACCACGCCGTGACCCTATATCCCGTGTCCCAGCTGTCCCCCTCCCCCGGCTGCACCCAGTACGCCGGCACATCGCCGGCGCGCAGCCGGACGAAGTCGGCGATCCCCTCGTAGATCCACCCATGGGTCCAGCTCGTGTCCTGCATCCCCCACTGCCACACGTGCGCCACCTCGTGGTACAGCAGCCCCGTCACCAGCGTCCTCACGTCGCCGGTGATGTTGTTGACGTAGCCGGCGTTGAGCGTGATGCTGCTCTCGCTGTCGCGCTCGAAGGCGAGGATGTTGCTGTTTATGGCGTTGACGACGAGCTTGACGCGGTCGTCCACGGCGGGCCTGCGGTCCGCGGGCGCCGTCTGGTTGAAGACCTTCCAGGCGAAGCAGGTGGCCTCCGACATGACCTGCTCCGCGAGGCCCACGCCGTATTCCTGGTCGAAGCGCTGCCCACCGGGGGTCGTCGTCGCGTTGTTCGTCGCCTCGAACCTCAGGCCGGCGGCCGTGGCGGCGAGGCCGCGAGCACGAGTAAGGAAGCGAACACTGTCGTGGAGAGCTTCATGATGCTTTGGTAATTGTTTAGTTTGTGTCTGAGACTCTGATTGAATGAGTGGTCGATCGGCCTCAAATTTATAGTAGATCCTTGAAAGCATAGCCGGCAGAGTTACCGAATAAATAGAATCCTGAATTAAGATGGTTCGACCAGTGACGAGGAACACTTCTCATCAGCTCCTTAATTAATCCGTTACTAGCAGTCAGCAGATCGTACTTGCGTTCGTCACATTTGTCCTACATTTGTAGTATTGCTCTTGCCAGCACCCCACACACCGGCTACAGCCGGCTACCACAACATTGTACTGCGACCGTATCACAGTTCAATTTCTAATTATCCTAGACAGGTGCGGTCGATACTCAATGATGCAAATTTGTTAGGTGAAAACCCTGAAACTGAATGGGAAAAAAACTCTACAGGTTACAAGAACATTTGTGATAAAAAGAAATGAACTTAAAAAACAGACGATTTTAAACAACAAAAGGACGAGTGAAAAACGCAAGAACCTCCTTTTTGACCCTCGCTAAGCCGCACGCTGCTTGGTTAGTACTCCCTCCGTTCCATTTTAGTTGACTCCAAAATAGGTGTATGTAGACATATTTTAGTACTAGATACATCTATTTGAGAATCAATTAAAATGGAACGGAGGGAGTAGTTTTTTCGGGTTTCTTGAACTTATTCTTTCTTTTCTCGCTCCTTGGACCTGCCCTTGTAGATCATCTTGTACTCTCGCAGTCTCGCGTTAGGATGTTGTTCCATTACTAAGTGTTTGTTTGTAAAAAAAATGATCAGAGAACATCCTGTGTACACTATTTCATCTAGCCTCTATGAAATTTGGAGCTGGGACATCTGTGCCCACTGCCCATTGCTCTGTTTGTCTAACATATGCATGTTGCAATCTGTGGTTTCTTACCCTGTGTTAGAATCCATATGTTTGGTTTACCACTTGTTTTATATATATTATTTCCTACAAATGGAATTTTAGCTGTGATATACATTTCACTTCACCCTCTACATGTGACTTTGTACACAGATTATTCATTAAATAATTTATTTGTATCTATTCAAACACACATACATCATGCATTTTTATACGCCTTTGTTCATAATTTCACTAAAATCTTAACTATGAGATGGTTGGTGTTACTTTAATTTTTAGGTAGAAAAATAAGTATGTAGAATGATGGATTTGTAGCCACATGTTTAATGAGATGGAACCTAAATTAGCTTGAAAACCGATCGAGGAATATATTTCTTATTAAATATTTATGATATAATTTTAGGCATTTGTTAACACGTCCATTGCACGTGCACGGTTACTAGTTAAAAAGAAAAAACCAAGAAATAATGGAACTGGACGGTCCACTCAGGTTGAGCAGAGGCCTGTTCAATTTGAACTAAGCTGGCCTTGTGGGTCCAGCAAGAAGACCAAAGAAGAAATTAACATGGCTCAAATGCATTTTCTTTAAGAAACAAGTGATGCATGTAAAATGCATACATGAACTTTGCATTGTATTACTTATATCCAATCATATTTGCATCATATAAGGGTTATATCATTGTTTTATATTGATTTTGGGAATATTTCATAGTTTCCCTATTTTTCTGGAATTAACCCTGCACTGGCAGAAAACCCTATTTTCTATATTTTGACGTTTCAGGGACCCAAACGACGTCCAAATGACCTGGAAATTTACGAGCATCAGTTTTTGGAAGGAACGAAGCGTGGAGCGAAGGAAGCGAACAAACGGAGACCCGAGGAGCAAGATAGGGTGGCCCACGAGGCCAGATTCCTTGGCCGCGTGGGGCCCACCATCCTGGGCCTCGTGCCTCCGTCGCCGTCGATCTTTTTTCCAGAAGCTCCGTCTTGACCTAAAACCAACTATAAAATAGTCCCCCGACGCCCTTCGGAAATGAGCGCCGCCGAAACACAGAAACCACGAAACATAGACCTGAAGTTGCAGACTGGAAAGGAAAACTCCGGCGGTGCGCTGCCGGCGTGGTCTCCATCTTCTCCAACGACTTCTCCACCGTCTCCATGATGAAGAGGAGTAGTCCACTGATACGTCCCCAACGTTTCTGATGTTCCATGCTTATATTATACCAATTGCTACATGTTTTATATACACTTTATATAATTTTTATGCATTTTCTGGGACTAACCTATTAACAAGATGCCACAATGTCAGTTCCTATTTTTTGCTGTTTTTTTGTTTCAGAAAAGTTGTTCTAGAAATATTCTCAGAATTGGAACGAAACAAAAGCCAAAGTCCATATTTTTCTGACACGTACACGGAGTCCGAAGGAGAGATGAAGAGGGGGTCGTGGGCCGTCCTCACCATATGGTGGCGCGGTCCCACCTCCTGCCGTGCCGCCACGTGGTGAGGAGGCCTCGGCCTCCACCGACGGCGCCCCTTCACCTATAAATTGCAGAGTGAGATGCCAACCACTTTGGCCGAGACAATCCGGATTGCGGATAGTTATGCACTCGTGATCCGATGCAGCCTTTGCTTAACTCGGTTGAGCCGAGCAGAAGATACCCGGTGAACAATAGGCCCGGGCCACTTAGGAATGATCGCCAGGACTTCGGCAACAAGAGAAGAGAACCGATTACCGGTATGGGCTCGAACAGGTTGCGCGGTGAGCCAGGATCAGCCAGATGCTGGTAGCAATCAGCGTCCGAAGTTCAATGGTCTGGCATGGGGCCGAATCAAGAAGGAAGAAGCCCTGAGTGATCCGAAGCAGGCCTTTACTTATGAGACCATGCTGGATGGACCTTGCAGTTCCACACCACTGACCTTAGAAGACCGACGAATCATACGACTCGCCAGTGCAGCTGGTACAACCGTGCGAAGGAGAAGAGCAAGAGCCGGAGGAAACCCGGCGGGGGCACAACAGAGATTTCCACCGAGGCAAAACTTGCCACTCACCGGGGCAAATGCTACCCCGTAAATGCGCCTGCTCCGAGCAAGCTGCTTCGAAGCCTGTGAATTAGGTGAATGTCGGAGGAAACAACAATAATCTGGCCCGAGTAGTCAGAATGATTATCCCCAGGGGGATTACAGAGAGGCTCATTAGACGTATGTGGTCTTCGTGACCGAGCCAACTGACAAGAAAAGCTTGCATCGGCGTGCACTGGAGGTAAAACGCTGTTATGCCGGCAGTGCCGAAGTTCATGCACTGGTCTGAGCAAGAGATTACTTGGTGTAGGAAAGATCACCCCCGAGTCATGCCAACCCCGGAGGTTATGCTCTGGTGGTGGATCCGACATTCGTTGGCCCACCATCAATGTTCGGTTCACACCGAGTTCTGATTGACAATGGCAGCGCCATTAATATCATGTACCGAGACACCATGTTAAAGATGGGTATCTCGATGAATATGCTGTTGCCGAGTAGCACGACCTTCCATGGCATAGTGCCGGTGTTTCTTGTGCTCCTATGGGCAAGATCTGGTGATGTGTTGTTCGCACCAAGGACAACTGCAGGACTGAAAGTCCCAGTTCGAGTAGTGAACCTCGAAAGTCCATACCATGCATTGCTTGGTAGGCCCGCACTGTCCAAGTTCATGATCTCCACCCATGTGGGCTATCTGAAAATGAAATTCGGTCCTAATGGCATCATCACCATCTTGGGTGATTACAAGCACTCCATAGAATGTGCCTCGGCTGATCTTGCCTAGCCGAGTCTTTGATCATTGCTGCTGAGAAGAAGAAGATCCTTGAGTGGTGGCGTTGGCTCAGTCAACGCAGCTCGGTATGCCGGTATGGCTAACCTGGAGATGAATGCATCGTTCCAGGTGCCCAGGAGACGAAGAAGATCAATGTTGACCCCAGAATGCTCGACCGCAATGTCATCATTGGCACCGGGTTAACTGAGAAATAGGAAAGCGAGCTCAGTCACTTCCTCCGTGAGAATCGGATATCTTCGCATGGTCGAATCAAGACCTGCCAGGTGTTCCGAGGGAGTTGGCTGAGCACTCTTTGTTCGTCAGGCCGGACATGAAGCCGGTGAAGCAACCGACACGTCGACTGTCGGGTGAGAGAAGAAAAGTGGTGGGAGATGAACTGGCCAAGTTACTTGCGCTGGTTCATCATGGAAGTAACTGCACCCGGACTGGTTGTCAAACCCGTACTGGTAGAGAAAAAGAAAGATGAACCTCTGTGGCTAAGTGGCGTATGTGTATCGATTTCACGAACCTTAACAAGGCATGTCCTAAGGATCCATTCCCTTACCTCGGATAGATCAAGTGATCGATTCCACGGCCGGTGTGAGCTGTTATCCTTTGAAGATGCTTATTCGGGTTTCATCAGATTCCTCTGAACCCGATGATCAATTGAAAACTGCTTTCATTACCCCATACGGGCTTTTGCTATCGGTCATGACTTTGGTTTGGGAGAAATGCTGGTGCAACATACCAGAGATGTATGCAGAAAGTCTGCATGATCAAATAGGTCGAATGTGCAAGTGTATGTCGACGATGTCATAAAAACTAAAGAAAAGTCGTCTTTGATCGATGAACTCAAGAGACATTTTTAAACTTGAGAAAATACCGAATGAAACTTAACCCGGATAAATGTACATTCTGTGCCGGCAGGAAAATTACTCATTTCCTCATGTCTAGCCGAGGTATCGAGGTTAACCCGACAAAAATCCTGCTATTGAAAGCATGAGGTTACCGACATGTCTCAAGGACGTGCAAAAATTCACTGGATGCTTAGCCTCCTTGAGTCGGTTTGTCAGCAGGTTGGGTGAAAAGGCATTGCCTTTGTATCACTCATGAAGAAAACCACTCACTTCGTGTGGACTCCGCAACAGCGACGTTCGACGAATTAAAAAAGATGCTCGCAACCGCGCCGATACTGGCCTCACCATTACCTAAGGAGCCGATATTGCTCGACATTGCGGCCTGATGACCCACAAGTATAGTATAGGGGATCGCAATAGTCTTCGAGGGAATAAAACCCAAATTTATTGATTCGACACAAGGGAGACAAAGAATACTTATAAGCCTTAACAACTGAGTTGTCAATTCAGCTGCACCTGGAAAAGCACTAGTAACAGGGTGATGTGAAAGCAGCAGTAATATGAGAGCAATAGTAACAGTAACACAGCAGCAGCAGTAACACAGGCAATGGCACCAGAAAATAGTTGATACTACTTCTAATGACATATAGGACCGAGAGATGATGATGAAAATGGACCGGGTTCCCAGCTATCTACACTAGTGGTAACTCTCCAAAACAATAACATGTTGGGTGAACAAATTACAGTTGGGCAATTGATAATTGTAGGGCATGACAATGCATGCTTATGATAAGATAAAGTTTACTGTAGTATTTAATTGGGCATTACGACAAGGTACACAGACCGCTATCCAGCATCTGTGCCTAAATAATCCACCTTCAGGTTAGCATCCGCACCCCTTCCAGTATTAAGTTGCAAACAACAGACATTGCATTAAGTATTGTGCATAATGTAAACAACACATTCATCCTTAGACAAAGCATTGCTGTTTTACCCCTAGTGGCAACAACACATACAACCTTAGAACTTGCTGTCACTATCCCAGGTTAAATAGAGGACTGAACCCAACTATCTAGCATAAATACTCCCTCTTGGAGATACAAGCAACTACTTGATCAGGGTAACCACAAGTACCGGAGAGCATGCAAGATCTTAAATAAACAATAGTATGATAATATGATGAACAATCTGATCATAATGTAACAATTCATCGGATCCCAACAAACACAACACCAATTACATCATATGGATCTCAATCATGTAAGGCAGCTCATGAGATCATTGTATTGAAGTACATGGGAGAGAGAGTACCAACTAGCTACAGCCAGAACCCGTAGTCCATGGGGGAACTACTCACGGAGTCGATGTGGAGGCGGTGGAGTCGATGGAGATGGCTCCGGGGGTCAATCCCGTCCCGGCAGGGTGCCAGAACAGGAACTTCTGACCCCCGAAACGAGGTTCGCGATGGCGCGGCGCTGCGGAAGTCTTCTGGAATATGATATATTTAGGGTTTTCGCGTCGGGGAATAAATAGGCGAAGGGGCAACGTCGGTGGAGGTCCTGGGCCCCCTCCCCATAGGGCGCACTGTCCCCGCCGCCGCATGGGGGAGGCCGTGGGCCTCCCCCTGGCTTGCCCTTCTGGCTCCGTGTGTCTCGGAAAAATAGGAGGTTTGGCTTTTGTTTCGTCGAATTCCGAGAATATTGCGAACAGCTTTTCTGAACCAAAAACAGCAGAAAACAGGAACTGGCACTGTGGCATCTTGTTAATAGGTTAGTCCCAGAAAATATAAAATGATATAAATGCATATAAAACATGTGACAATGATATATAAAACAAGCATGAAACATCAGAAATTATAGATACGTTGGAGACGTATCAAGCATCCCCAAGCTTAGTTCCTACTCGTCCTCGAGTAGGTAAACGATAAAAAAAAATAATTTCTGAAGTGACATGCTACCAACATAATCTTGATCCAATAATAATGTAAGGCATGTGAGCTGAGATCAAATCATTCAAAGCAAATGTCTATATTGATATAAGAGATAATAAAGCAAGAGTAAACAAGCTAAAAGTTTTCATGAATGATTGCTTTAAAGACATGAAACCGTACAAGGTTCATTAAAGATGGTTTAAGTATCCAGTAGGAGTTCTATCCTTCAATCCAAGCATCAAGCAAATTTTCATAACATAGAAGGATTCAGCCAAGTAAAATAAACATGAACGTCATGAATCAACTGTTTCGAAGTCTACTCAACCGGTGAGCGAAGCATTTGGTATTGGCACCAGGATGTTATGGCAAAGAGAACATTAATGGGGGTTTGGAAGGCCAATGGAAGAAAGTCTCACAAAGCTATAAGTGATCATTAGACAAGAGGAAGTCTTATAATCGAAGCTATGTAAGGAGTAGTGATTGCCATGCAACGGATGCACATAGAGCTATATGTGTATGAAAGCTCTCCAATGGAACTAGTGGGGGTGCATCCAACTTGGTTGCTCATGAAGACCTAGAGCACTTTTGAGGAAGCTCATCATTGGAATATACAACCCAAGTTCTATAGTGTAAATTCCCCACATAGTTATACTAGTAAACATGAAAACTCTCTCACATGGAGTATAGGTGCTAAACATGAGCACAAATGATGACTATGAATATGCAGGTGCTGAAACATGAGCACAAGTGTGGATAAAGGATAGTAATGTTGCCCCCTTTTTCTTTTTTCTTTTTCTTTTTTCTTTTTTTCTATTTTTTTCTTTTTCTCTTTTCGATGGCCTCATGGCTCTTTTCACTTTCAGGGGCAACACTCTAATATGACAACACACTTTTTGGTACAAATAACTCATAATGAACAAACATGATGTATGAAACTGTATGCCTCTGCCAGTGTAGCAGGATATGCAATGATCTAGCGTAACATGGGTAAACCACACATCAGCTGTATAGAATCATGCAAAGCAATATATATGATGAATGACAACAAGTCATGTAATGTAAGATGGAAGTTGCATGGCAATATATCTCGGAACAGCTATGGAAATGCTGTGTAGGTAGGTATGGTGGCTGTTTTGAGGAAGATGTATGGTTATGTGTAGGAGAACAAGAGGAAGTCTCCCACGGGTTTGGATGTACTGGCGAAGTATGCACAACTCTCAATGTGAGCAGAAGGCAATGCACAGCACCGAAGAGGCTAGCAAATTTGGATGGTGGAAGTGCCAAAAACCGTAGCTTAACATTAGTCAAAAAGAACTCACAAGCTTATTGCAAACACTAGCAGGTTCAACATTAAGAGCATGATTAAAATTCACTCCAAGAAGGGCCGTTCACGGCGGCACAAGTACCCCGTTAGATCCCTCGACCTTCAGCACAACTTAGTTATTACGAATCACTTTAGACATGGAAAGCTATCAAGTCCAACTACACCTTCAACAATTTATAGAGTTTGTAGTACGGTACAAGCTTAAAGACAACAATCCACTAATGATTTTAACTTAATTAACCAGCAAGCTTTACCATCTAAATACCTCAAAACATTTGCAAAGAATCAAGTCAAAAGTTCAATGATCTACAAGATTATGCAAGTTATTACTATACCACTACCACATGCAGCATTTTCTGAACCAACACATCAACCAAGCAACTAAACAAAAACTCTCCAAATGATTTACAAATGAAACAAGAGAGTACTACTCCACAAGAATTAACAGCTCTAAAAGAGATGCATGAAAAACAGGAGCTAAAAGCATAGCAGTAGCTAGATAAGAATACTCAAAAGATATAAGTGAAGAATATGAGTATTCACATGAAAAAGCGGAGCGTGTCTCTCTCCCACACAAGAATGCTAGGATCCAACTTTATTCAGAAAATAAAAACAACAAGCAAAAATAAAAGCACACAGACGCTCCAAGTAAAATACATAAAATGTGGAAGAATTAAAATATAGTTTCACTAGAGATGACCTGATAAATTGTTGATGAAGAAGGGGATGCCTTGGGCATCCCCAAGCTTAGACGCTTGAGTCTTCTTGAATATTGCAGGGATGACCCACGGGGGCATCCCCAAGCTTAGGCTTTTCACTCTTCTTGATCACATCATATCATCCTTCTCTCTTGCTCCTTGAAAACTTCCGCCACACCAAACTCAGTAACTCGTTAGAGGGTTAGTGCATAATCAAAAATTCTCATATTCTACTGTGACACAATCATTACCAAAGCTTCTGGACATTACTACAGCCACTGATGTTTAATGGAGCAAAGAAATCCAATCAAACATAGTAAAAGAGGCAATGCAAAATAAAAGGCAGAATCTGTCAAAAACAGAACAGTCTGGAAAGACGAATTTTTTCGAGGCACTTAACTTGCTCAGATGGAAGAAGCCCAAACTAATGAAAGTTGCGTACATATATAAGGATCATGCGTGATTTTTTCAGAATTTTTCGAATTTTCTGTAGCGCAAACAGCTCAAAACGGTGGACAGCAAAAATCTGTCACTGCGCAGAAATCCAATTTTAGCAACAACTTTCAACTAGAGACTTTACTTGGCACAACAATAAAAATAAAGATACAAAGGAGTTGTTACAGAAGTAAGCAAGCTCCTTGACTCAAAAGCAAAGAAAAATTTCAGAAATAAAACATGGGTTGTCTCCCAAGAGCGTTTTCTTTAATGCCTTTTAGCTAGGCTTGATAGTTTTAATGATGCTCTCATGAAAATAGAAAATGAAGCAAAAGGAGCATCAAGAAGCAAATTCAAAACACATTTAAGTCTAACCCACTTCCTATGCATAGGAATCTTGTACACAAATAAATTCAAAAGAACAAAGTGACAAGCATAGGAAGATAAAACAAGATAACTTCAAAACTTTCAGCATATAGAGAGGTGTTTTAATACCATGAAAATTTCTACAACCATATTTTCCTCTCTCGTAATAATTTTCAGTAGCATCATGAACAAACTTAACAATATAACTATCACATAAAGCATGCTTTTCATGATCTACAAACACATAATTTTTATCAAGCTCAAAATAGTGGGATTAAAAATTTCAAACCCACTTTTAACAATTTATAACAAGATGATTGATCATTCTCAAAAGGTATGGGAATCATAGATAAAGTCAAGACCTCTCCAATCCCATTTTCATTAGTAGTACAATTAATATTATCAAGTAACATAGGACCATCATTAGAGCTTTATCATAAACATTTTCTAAGCAAAACTCTTTAGTACCATGCATTTCGATATCAGCCACAAATAAAGGATTATCATAAGATTTTTTGAAATAGCATGGATTATCATAAAACAGTAGCATAATTATTCTCACAAGTTTTACTCATAGGAAATATTTCAAGAGAATCCACAGGAACATAACATTCATCCTCCTTTGGTAAGCATGGGGGCAATCAAATAGTGTAAGAGATAAAAGTTACTCTCATTAGAAGGTTGGCATGGGTAGCTAATCCATTCTTCCTCCTTTTGTTCATCACTCCTCCTCTCTTTTTCATCTAATGAGCTTTCAGCTTCAGCAGTAGTTTCTTCTTCCAGGTTCCTGCAATTGGTGAGTACATCTTGTGCATGAATGAGTCTCTCTTTATAATCAATATATAACAATTATTGCTGAAATTTTCTATGCAATAATCAAGGATAGAAGAGACATAATCTTTAAGGTTATTACAAGCAATACAAGTTTCATAATTTTTAGCCATGAAGGATTCTATTTCAGAAGCTCCCATAAATATAACAAATTGTTCTACTTGTTCAGCTCCCAGATAAGCATAGTTATGACAATGATAGCTCATAATTATATCTTCTTTACTAAAGCCACATTGAAATTTAAGATGTTTAGTATCCTGTTTAGAGCAACAATTTATATCATGGCGTTTAAGCAAAATTTTAGTAATTTGATTCAACTTTTGTAACACGCCTCTCATGACTTCACCCTTTCTTGATTCTCTATACTTCATATATAATTCTTTAAGTTCCATAGAGGTTCTAGCATGTTCTTCCATAGCAACATTTTTTAGATTTTCGGTTTTTCAAATTTTTATGGATTTTCGGGTATATAAGAAAAATAAAACAAGACAAAAATAAACTAGACAAAAGTAAACTAAGCAAAATAATACTAGACAGAAATAAACTAAGCGCAAATAAACTAGACAAAAGTAAACTAGACAAGACAAAATAAAATAAAAAGAGAGAGAGGTAGAGTGTACTCCCCAGGTGAACTTATGAGTAGAGCTATGCTCCCCGGCAACGGCGCCAGAAAATAGTCTTGATGACCCACAAGTATAGGGGATCGCAACAGTCTTCGAGGGAAGTAAAACCCAAATTTATTGATTCGACACAAGGGAGACAAAGAATACTTATAACCTTAACAACTGAGTTGTCAATTCAGCTGCACCTGGAAAAGCACTAGTAACAGGGTGATGTGAAAGCAGCAGTAATATGAGAGCAATAGTAACAGTAACACAACAGCAGCAGTAACACAGAGGCAATGGCACCAGAGAATAGTTGATACTACTTCTAATGGCATGTAGGACCGAGTGAGTATTTGATGATGAAAGATGGACCAGGGTTCCCAGCTATCTACACTAGTGGTAACTCTCCAATAACAAGTAACAAATGTTGGGTGAACAAATTACAGTTAGGCAATTGATAATTGTGAGGGCATGACAATGCATGCTATGATAAGATAAAGTTTACTGTAGTATTTAATTCGGCATTACGACAAGGTACACAGACCGCTATCCAGCATGCATCTGTGCCTAAATAGTCCACCTTCAGGTTAGCATCCGCACCCCTTCCAGTATTAAGTTGCAAGCAACAGACAATTGCATTAAGTATGTGCATAATGTAAGCAACACAATTATCCTTAGACAAAGCATCGCTGTTTTACCCCTAGTGGCAACAGCACATCCACAACCTTAGAGGTTGCTGTCACTCCCCAGATTAAATGGAGACTGAACCCAACTATCTAGCATAAATACTCCCTCTTGGAGATACAGACAACTACTTGATCAGGGTAACCACAAGTACCGGAGAGCATGCAAGATCTTAAATAAACAATAGTATGATAATATGATGAACAATCTGATCACAATTCCACAATTTATCGGATCCCAACAAACACAACACCAATTACATCATATGGATCTCAATCATGTAAGGCAGCTCATGAGATCATTTATTGAAGTACATGGGGGAGAGAGTACCAACTAGCTACAGCTAGAACCCGTAGTCCATGGGGGAACTACTCACGGAGCATGATGGAGGCGGTGACGTCGATGGAGAAGGCTCCGGGGGTCAATCCCCGTCCCGCAAGGTGCCAGAACAGGACCTTCTGACCCCCGAAACTAGGTTTCGATGGTGGCGGCGCTCCGGTTGTTCTTCTGGAATATGATCGATTATTTTAGGGTTTACGCCTCGGGGGAATAAATAGGCGAAGGGACAACGTCGGTGGAGGTCCTGGGCCCCCTCCCCATAGGGTGGCACGGCTACTGTTCATCCGTGCGACCGCATGGGGAGGAGGCCGTGGGCCTCCCCGGGCTTGCCCTTCTGGCTCCGTGTACGTCTCGGGAAAATAGGAGGTTGGGCTTTTGTTTCGTCCAATTCCGAGAATATTTCCAGAACAACTTTTCTGAAACCAAAAACAGCAGAAAACAGGAACTGGCACTGTGGCATCTTGTTAATAGGTTAGTCCCAGAAAATGCATAAAAATGATATAAAGTGTATATAAAACATGTGACATTGATATATAAAACAAGCATGAAACATCAGAAATTATAGATACGTTTGAGACGTATCACGGCGACAAACCGAGTTGTGAGTGTCGTAGTGGTGGTGGAGCGAGAAGAAGAGGGTAAAACCGTGCAGAGGCCGGTGTATTATTTGAGCGAGGTAATCTCGTTATCCGAGCAGAACTACCCTCACTATCAGAAAATGACATATGGTGTCTATCTGGCCGCTAAGAAGTTGAAACATTACTTCCAAGAGCATTCAATCACAGTGGTGTGTGAGGCTCCTATCTCGAGATCATCGGATGCAAAGTTGCCACTGGCCGAGTAGCCAAATGGGCTATCGAGGTATCACCTTACACTCCACACTATGAGAGAAGAGATGCTATCAAGTCTCAGGCATTGCCAGATTTCTTGGTGGATTGGGCCGAGATGCAGTATACACCACCAGTGCCGGACTTCAATTATTGGAGGATGCATTTTGATGGCTCCAGAACCAAGGTTGGTTTGGGTGCCGGAATAGTCCTTACCTCGACAAAGCAGGATCAGCTGAGATATGTGTTGCAGATTCATTTTGCGGCATCTAATAATGTGGCCGAGTATGAGGCACTGGTTCATGGGCTCAATGTGGCCAAAGAAATTGGAATCTGCCGAATTGAGTGCTTCGGAGACTCGGATCTGGTGGTGCAGCAAGTCTCGCTAAACTGGGATGCTTTGGATGCCAATATGGCACTGTATCGGTTTCATGTCCAGAAGGTCTTGGGATTCTTTGAAGGGTGCGAGTTCAAGCATGTACCTCGGGCGGAGAATGAAGCTGCTGATGTGTTGTCCAAACTCGGTTTGTCTCGGGATGCTATTCCACCCGGGATATCGCTGGAGCATCTGAGGAAGCCATCGATCAAGCCCTCACCAGAGTCCGAGTCAATATTTATCCCGAAGAAACTAGAAGATGGAGCAGTGCCCATGGATGTGGATGTCGGATGTATTTTGGAAAACCCGGGGACTGATTGGTATACCTCGGGGACTGGTCACTTGATGTCGGAGGAAGTAATGTCGGCAGACCCAATGGAGGTTGGTATCCCGGTCTTTCCTGTGCGCCCTGTCCCGGAATGGGCACAACCAATCATGGCGTACATGACAGATGGGAGTTTGCCGAGCAATGAAGTGGAGGCTAGGCAAGTGCAGAGAAGATCCAAAGCTTACACCATCATCAACAAGGAGCTGTACAAGAGAAGTGTAACCGAGGTGTTGCAGCGCTATGTCGAGCCAGCAGAGGGGCAAGAAATGCTTTTGGAAATTCATCAAGGGGAGTGTGGTCATCATGCTTCTTCAAGAGCCCTGGTTGCTAAAGTGTTTCGGCATGGGTTTTACTAGCCCAAAGCTTTGGAACAAGCGGAAGATATCGTCAGAAGGTGCGAGGGGTGCCAGAGATTCGCTAAGAAGATTCATTTGCCATCCTCGGCACTCAAGACGATTCCCATCACTTGGCCCTTTGCTGTTTGGTGTTTGGACATGGTGGAAGAGTTCAAACCAGCCCGAGGTAACATGACTCATATGCTGGTAATGGTGGACAAGTTCACCAAATGGATCGAGGTGAAGCCAATCCGGAAGTGTGATGGTCACACAACGGTGTCCTTTTTGAAGGACATCATCTTGAGGTATGGATACCCCCACAGCATTATCTCGGATAATGGCACAAACTTTGTTGTGGGAGAATTCGCTCGGTTTTGTGCTGAAAATAGGATTCGGTTGGACATTACTTCGGTGGCACATCCCGAGGCCAATGGGCAAGTGGAAAGAGCAAATGCACTGGTGTTGGCCGGTATAAAAGCTCGGTTAATTGAACCTCTGGTACGAACTCCGGGATGCTGGATAGATGAGATACCAGCGGTACTGTGGGGTTAAGAACCACACCGAATCGCTCAACTGGCTATACGCCATTCTTTCTGGTCTATGGAGCAGAAGCGGTCCTGCCGACCGACATACAGTATGATTCGCCGAGAGTTGCGATGTACACAGAAACCGAGGCAAAAGAGACCCGGGAAGATGCAGTTGATCTGCTCAAAGAGGCCCGAGAGTTGACCTTATCTCGGTCAGCTATATATCAGCAGAATCTCCAACGCTACCACAGTCGGAAGGTTAGCCCTCGGGTATTCCGAGAAGGAGATTTAGTACCGATGCTGGTGCAGCGAAGTGCAGGCCGAAACAAGTTCACCTCCATGGGAGGGACCATTCATTGTGAGCAGAGCTCTGCACAATGATTCATACTATCTTATAGATGCACAGGCACCGAGGAAAAATGTAATGGACAAATCCGGAGAGGAGACCAAACGACCCTGGAATGTAGCTCTACTACGTCCCTTTTACTCCTAAGGGAGCAGTGTATGTATCTCGGTTTCCTTTTGAATGAAATGCCGGCACTCCGAGATGAAACCCGGGGACTGCCTTGTCCATATATGCATATGTTTTATGTCTGTTTTTATCTTTGTTGTTCATATGTCGGATGATTTTTTGACTTGTTTCAAAGTTCAAGTAATGAATGCTATCTTGTTGTGATCTTGTGACTCGACTGACGAACGCCGAAATGGCAGTCAAGAGCAGAGGTTATGGTAGATGGTAAACATGAAAATGGACTCGGGGACTCGGTCTTAAAAAGATCCGACATATGTCGTTTACTAACCCGGTTATTTCTTTCCTTTCCTTTGTGTCGGATGACTCTGAATCTTACCCCAAAATTTTACAAGTACTGTATGCTATAATTTCTATCTTGTGACTTGACTGTCGAACGCCAAAATGGTGGACAAGAGCAGAGATTGCTAAGTATAGTAAACGAGAAAGTAAACTCGGGGACTTGATGCAAAGTGATCCGACATCAAGCCAAGTTTTGTTAAACTAGCAAAATAGAGTAGCGGTGCAGATACTTAAAAGTATAATTACATATGCACCCGGCATTCCAGGGATTTGATAATTCTGCTCAATGATAAGTTCAGGAAGAGGTACCGGAGCAACTTGGGTCGGCAGGACCTTTGGCAGAAGCAACTTCGGGGGCAGGAACACCTTCGGTTGTTGGAACAACCTTGGGAGTTGGAGTGGCTGCCGAAGTTACGGCAGTGTCGGAGGTTGCTTCTGGAGGAGTGTCGGATGTTGGCTACTTGGCAGTCTCGGTTGCGGTGTTGGTGGCAATGTCGGCTGCCTCAGCTTCAATCTCTTCATCAAGGGCCTCATCGTCATCATCATCTTCATCGTCCGATATTGGCCCCGGAATGAAGTGTCGGGTGTCAGCGTAGCTGGCCATGAAAGAGGCTGCTTCCTTGCGGTGCCCATCATCGCCGCATCCTCAGTCCAGGGGGAGTAGGCACGCAGAGATTTCAGGGCGTTGAGGTCAATTTCCTCATACCAGGACAGCACGAAAGTTAGCGCTTGATCTGGGCCCGCACGAGCCGCTGAGGCCCTCCACTCGTGGACCCTTATCTCGGCCCCCTTCAGGCACTTGGCCAATTCGTCAATGGTGGCTGGAGGCCGAGAGTTTGGCCATAAGGCCCCATAAGCTCGGATGCCCGCATCAAGGAGATCGGTGCCTATGGCCTTCAGGGAGAAATCCGAGCATTCAAGGCCATCAGGTGGTCCTCAATGTCCCAGACATCCGGGATTGGGCCAGCCAGGGCTCTTTTCTCCTGAGCTTTCTTGGTAGTGTTGGCTGCAACAATTTGGGAGTGGACGAAATGTTCTGTGGAAAGGAAAGCTATTACCGAGTTAGGTCATGTGTCGGCATATGATTGGTATCGGTGGAAACAAAGGAAATGAGAAAGACGATAGGGGAATCTTACTGTCCATCTCGTGGTTGAGCCGAGTAAGCTCGGACACCCAGCGGACACTGTTAGCCTTGAGGACTGCCAATTCTTCTTGTGCCGAGGCAACACGAGACTCGGTCTCCTTGAGGAGCTCATTATTCGTCTGGGCACTTTCTTCCTTCTGCTTCAGAGCATTCTCCAGTGCGGTCTTCTCCTTCTCGACTCGTTCAAGCTCGCGCTGGAGCCGAGACACCTCATCCTGCTCTTTCTTGAGTGTGGATTTGTGTGCGTCGTCAAGTCTCTTGTGCTCCTCCTGCAGCTGTTTGTGGGACCTCTTAAGCTTGTTGTGGTCCAGTAGCAACCTTTTGAACACCTCGGTCCGGGCGTTGGTGCATTCCTGAAAGAAGAAAATTGTTAGTATGTTTGGGGGAAAAATGCAGGCCGAGTTAAGCTCGACACGAGTCTCGGGGACTCGGGGACTCAGCATCGAAAATTTTTGAAGCAAAAGAAATGGCAGATTTTTTGTGAAGATTCAAGCCAAATAATTTTATCTCGGTTGAGCATCAATTACTCGACCCGAATCTCAGGGACTGGGGATGATATATGTCTGTTGTCTATTTGTTAAAAGAAATAAGGCTAAGTTGAAGGAACATTATCGATGCAATCTTGCTGCACTTGAGAACAGCAGCTTGCATGGCATAGATGGACTGATCCAGCGCGCCGGGGCCAGCTGGATGTCGGTTCGCCGGGTTAGAGGAAACCTCGCCAGCATCGGCGGAATTCCAGTCCATGTCATAATGCTCCTTCGATCCCAGGCTGTGCCCGCTTTGAGTTCGCAGCCGAGAAGTCTCCCAGCTGCCAGTGTAGCCTCGGGTAACCGAGGCATAGAGAGCCTGGGATACGGCCAGAGCCGGGGTTGCCGGCGTTTTCCCGGTAACCAGCTGGTGTGATGTCGACTTCGGTGGTGGCGTGGTTTTCCGAGGTACCAGCTGAGTCTGTGAGGACTTAGGTGCAGGCGGCGGTGATGGTGCTGGCTGTTGCTACAGCTGCTGATGTTGTTGCGGCGATGGCAATGGTGATTGCTGCTGCGGCGATGGTTGTTGCTGTTGTTGTTGTTGTTGTTGTTGTTGTTGTTGTTGTTGTACTTGTTGTTGTTGAGGCGGGGGTTGTTGAGGTTGATCCGGTCCTACCAGAGTGTCGGAACCCGCGCTAGGAGCACCAGAACCAACATCTCGGTCGAGGACCAGGACCTCGGGATTGCTTTGACTTTCTCCTCGCGCGGCGCCAGGTGTCGGCGGTGGTGTGCCGGCCGGAGTTCTGTGTGCCAAGATGGGGCTTGCCCTGGTTGGGCTGGCAACCACAGTCTCGGATGGCCGAGATACCGGTGATGGTGGAAGAGGTGATCGCATCGAGGATGCGCTCCGAGGTACTTGAAGAGCAGCACTGCAATGGGATAAAAGGAGTTAGTGTGTGAAAATGTTACCTCGGTAAAAGCAAGAAAGAAAGCAAGCAAAGAATAGCTTACCCTTTTGTGATGGGTGGCTGCTTCTTCCCTCGGACCTTCTGTCATGCTCTCTTCTGGCGCTTCGGCTTTGGCGCTGCTAGGTCCGAGGTTGTGGAGGTCACGGTCTCGGAGGGACCAGTCCCGGAGCGCTTGCGCGATGCACCTCGGGAGCCCGTGGCGCTTGGAGTCGGGCCAGTGGGATCAGCTGATGTCCAAGGTTGTGGGGGAGCAAAGGAGATGGGACGAGCGTCAATGGGGTCTAGGAGTTGGCAATCATCATCATCATCGTCAGACCAATCTTGGATGGAAGCTCGGACTCGAGTCTTACCCGAGGCAGGGGCAGTGGCCGCAGGAATCGGCATCTGGTCCTCGCCATCCGGATCATCAGCCTCGGTAACATCCGAGTCCAAGTCGGGGCCCCATTTCTCGGAAGGGTCAACCCCATCTTCAAGTGCTTGGCGGGTGAATCTCTGCAAAGGGGACGAGTTCAGGTCGGAATGTTGCAAGAGCGAAAGCAATGCCGAGACAAATTTTGTGTCGGTAGGGCAAGCGCAAGGGTTGTAGACTTTAAAGTACTTACTTTCTCCGGGAGACGATCTCGATTGTGGGGCTCTATTCCCCACTCCCACTCATCATCCATCTCGGTTTTGGCGATGGCCTTGACGCGCCTCGTCACCTCGGGCTTGCTGAGCTCATAGGTGCTGATCCGGGTGGGATCATATTGGCCACTCATATGGCATATTTTGTGGGCTCGGCTCTGAAGGGGAGAACTCGGCGGGTGATGAATGTCCTCAGAAGATCATCCGTTGTCCATCCATCTTTAGCGATTTGAGTGACAACCTCGTGGATCTGGTTAATCTCGGCATGAGATTCCTTGGGATCCAATGACTAGTTGAGTTGCTGCGTGGGAGCTCCAAGGACAAATGCCGGCAAGTTCATGAGGTCAACATGCTCCGGACTCCAGGCACGGGATACGTGGAAAGATGGAGCCTTTCCGAGGCACAATGGTGGCAGCTCCGCACGGAGTCATCTCCTTGGGGCCACCCTTCTTCTCTGGTCTGGGATGCTCTGCTTCCGGAGTTAAAAATACTTCACCCAGAGCTCGACGCTGGGCCAAAGTCCGAGGTATCCCTTGGAGAAAGAGACATATGCCGACAACGCGGTAATGGGATTCGTGGGAAGATGATGAGGCTGAAGGCCGGACTTGTTGAGGAAAGCCCTGAAGAACTTGCTGGCAGGGAGGCTGAGGCCGCGCTCAAAGTGTGCGACGAAGACTACCCTTTCCCCGGGCTCCGGATCTGGTTCAGTCTCGTTCTTCGGAATCCGGCATATGACCTTGGCGGGGAGGCGCCGAGTCCGAACCAACCACTCTATCTCGGACGGTGTGACGTCCGAACCCTCCCATCCACCGCGAGTTCCTACCTCAGCGGGTGTGTCGGCTAGGTCCGAGGTGTTACTAGATGACATCTCAGAAAAGATTCTGCAGAGAGGAAAAATTGAACGGGGGTAAGTATCTCTAAGCATTTTGAGTAGCAAGCAGGAAGAGAGGCAATGGCAGGAAACACAATTTGGTGGTCAAGTACTGGGCGGGAAGATCTACGAAAAGTGAAAAATAGAAGATAATGGACAGATCTAGAGTATGAATCTACGGGGCATGGCAATGAATCCGCGCAAGGTTAACGAGAAATGCAGTAAAGGGGACCAGCAGAAGATCTACACATTCAAGCAGGTTCATCGGAGAAGATGAACTAGTTCATCGAGGAGGTTGAACTTGCTGTAAGCATAGCTAAAGGCAAGGAGCTTACCAGAATCGAAGAGGCGAAGGTGCGGGCCAGGCGGCGGAGCAAGATCTCCAGTCATCGGCGGCGAGCGGGCTCCGACGTCGTGCGGTCACGGAGGCACGATGGGCGGCAGCGGCAGGAGCGAAGCGTACGCGGAGAGATCGATAAATGTGAGGAGGAAGAAGATGGAATCGCCGTGCACCTATTTATAGGCGCGGAGGGCGTGCGGTTAGCGGAACCGTCCCGCACGATCTCCTAGGATATCGTCGGATTAACTGTACCGTGTGCGTGCGGTTAAGATAATTGTGGCCGCACGATGGGCCACATCGTGGGCTACTGGGTGGTAACTGCTAGCGGTGGGATCACGCGCCGTGGTCAGTGCGAAAATCAAGGTCGCATGTGGTCAAAGTGTACTTGAGTGCTCTGCGGAGTGGACAGCTGGTAGGACCCGCATGACGTGGGAGGCGTGCACGTAATGGCGCGCCTGTCAGTGCGCGAGAGCCGAGGTACCCAGCAGAGATTCTCTGCCACGTGCTCTGGCAATATCTCGGGAGATACCCACAGAGGTTGCCTATGTCGGAAAAACCGGCATGCCTGTCAATATCAGAAATCTTGAGAGGTATCGTCATGGAAGTTATGAATGGACCGATGCAGCTGTGTCAGATTTGGTTGTGGAGTTTTGGGTTGTTTAAACCTGCTGTGGCCCTTCATCCGAGGTTGTAGGACCGCACCAGTTTCGGGGACTAATGTCGGGGGCTATCCCCGGGTAGGGTCAAGGCATGGTATAATGCATGTCCAAGGATGGACTGGGTCATGGGAAAGGCTTAGGCTGTCATACCCCAGAGGGTCCAAGATACATTGTCGGTGTTTACCGACATAGCCAGGCACAGAGGGGTCCGAGGTAACTTGGTGGGACAAACCGACATATGTGGTCCGAGGTATATAGACCGACACATATGGTCCGAGGTATACTGGCCGACATATATATGTCAGTATGGTCATGTTTGTCTCATGTGCAGGAAGGGGTAATCACGGAAGAGGAGTCCGACATAACCATGTCGGAGTGACCGAGGCTGAGTGCTTAAGTGTCGGTGCGCAATCAATGCTCCAGTCACTTCCCACCTGACACGGAGCGTCTGGCACGGAGCCTGACAGAGGCGTGCTGCGGGTTCTACGGGTGGCATGCGTCTGACCGCTGACTCCGGGATAACCGGGGAAAAGGCTACGAGACGGGTGCGGCCAGGCCATGTCCTGTCCCTGTCAGAGGGACATTCTAGCTCTACCGTTGGCTGCAGGGGATGGGCAGGCCACGTCCTGTCCCTGACAGGAGTGCCATCATGACACATCAGTGGCATGGCTACAGTGCGCATAGAGGGGCAATACCGTAACTCGGTTAGCCTTTAAATAGGGCATCACCCCCTCCTGCATGAGGCACGATGCCCAGAGAAATATTTCCCCCCGTAGCTTCATCTTCTTCTTTGAGCACTTCACCATTTTCACCATTGTTGGATCATACAGCTCGAGTAGGATCCTGTACTTGTGAGATACCGAGATATATAGAGAGAGGTAGGCAGGAGTAGGGGTGTTACCTCCACACGAGGGCCCCAAACCTGGGTAGATCTTGGTGTGCTTGGTTCTGTGTGTTCTTCATCGTGTGCTCCTTAGCGCGCAAACCCTCCCCGGATCCCCCAGCGTCCATCGGCCCCACATCTTAGCCATACCTATGGCATCTGCCGTGATACCACCACGACAAGAGGAATTAAGAGAGCTCAAGGCACAAGTCACTTCTTTGAAGAAAGACATGGAAAAGCGCCATGATGGGAAGCCCACACTTGACAACATGTTGAGTGTGCAAAGACACCCCAATGACAAGAGTGGATTTGGATTCAACTCAAATAGTAAGAACTAGCTGGGTGGCCCGCGCAATTGCGCGGCTAGCATTGATATAATTTTCTTTTATACTGATATGTGTAGCATTTTTCTTATGGATACTACTACCTACGTTCTGAAGTATTAATAATTTATATCTTTTTAAATCACACGCACATAGACATATTTTAGTTTGTCAATTAACTTTATTCAATTCGTACATGGTCCTCAAATATGCAAAACATTTTATAATTCAAAAAAGAAGGAGTATAATGATCAGTTTGTTGAGCTTCCAACTACTTGCATGCTCCAATCTTGGTGATAAACCATTTGTATATCTTAAAATGCAAAACCGGATTACCCTCATTGTTTAGGTTTCCAAGTTTTAGGCTACTAAGTTCTCTTATAAAACAAAGGACCATAACATTTTTTGTTGTTGTTTCAGATTCCAGCAATCAATTGTCATCTGAGTCATAACATCTCTAGTAGAATCATGCAATTTCATTTATGATTGAGAGTTACAAACCAAGATATATGAAAAAAAATACACAAAGGACAAATTAACCAATGTTAAAAAAAACATTATGGATGGATGAATAAACTTATGAACCAATCTATTAAGCTTTTTTTTTGTGTTTGTCCTTCAAACTCTTATTATCGTTCCTTCTCAATTAATCAAATTCTAATCATAAACAGAAACTAAATCAAAGCCTATATTTTGCACTATTTGTCTGCAGATTACCTGACATCATAAGTATGAAAGTGTGTAAACAAAATTTCTTTTCTCTGACATCCGTGCATAAATACAGAAGTAGATGCCACTGATATAACATGGTTAGGAAATCAAATGGGATCGTTAGCGGAGTTATTTTGAAATAACAGAACATCAAATATGTACACTAAGAACCGTTTAAATTAACAGTACATTCTGTTTACATATGTAGTCTATCTGTATAACAAATGTAAATCCATATTTCAGAGACCAGTTATATATGACTACGTTTCACTTAGGATTATCTCTATCATCTAGTCCAAGTCTTCAACTTCAGCCCCCGCATTGTTTCAACTACTGAGAGCACTTAATGGGGAAAAAATATTACCTTCAGGCTTCGACACATCTTCATATGTGATTGTTGTTCGACTCGCCATGACACACCTTGCAGGAAGAAATATTCCTAGATAAATAAGATAGTAACTCAATAATTATGAAGCAAAAGGAAATCTTTGTTTGACATTCGTGCTCTCCATCTGGTCCTTGCACGGATGCACATATTTTACCACACCTCCATCTTGAATACATCCTTGCAAGAGTTGTACTACCAATTCATGACCTCGTGCGAGCTACTATAGTGTTTCAGGCTAACATCGATGGTGGTAGAAGTTAGCTAATCTTATTTGGTGCCACAAAACTCAACGTTCAGCTACCACTGCGGTGTCCTATATATAGCTGGTGCCCAACCTTGATCAGTTTCTTGAGGCTAGCAAAAAACTAAATGAAGAAGCAGTACCATGGAGTATGCAGGCTGATATGAGCTAGCCATAGTTGCGCGCGTGCGTGTATGAGTAGATTAGGTTGCCTGTACGTACCTACTACATGAGTAGATAGATTGCAGAGGCAAGTATCGTTAGTAAATGGAGAGGGCCACCAGCGCTACTGTTGTCTGCACCTTGCAATTCACGGCGAGCTCATCCGAGACCAACGCCGGCGTTCAGCCCACCGCTCGCTGATAACGTACGGCATGCAGGCTGCCGTCTAGTCCCCTACATGCCTACGCGACCCTGGCCGGCGTGCAGTTTCGCCTCACGTTCTGCGGTACGCCCACTTCTGAAGCCAGCACCGCCACCTCAACGTCGTCTAGTCCGGCCGTCCGACGCCTGCTTCGAGTAGCTGTGCCTGGTCGCAGTGGGAGCAACCCAAATAGAGGCCGTCCAGTTCATGGTGTACGTCTCCGTCAAGGACGTCTAGTTTCATGCCGGCGTTCTGTGGACGAAACATAAAAAGTCAGTAAGCAGCAGCAGGCGACACAGCATGCGGCTTAAAGAGATTCAACTTGAACAGGTGTACGGCTGGGCCGATTCAGAAGGTGCTGATTATTCGGTGCCAGTTTCTCCACGAACCTGAAGCCGACGAACGTGCGACGGCCGGAGAGATTCGTCGTGTCTCCACTCTCCACCGTATCCGTATGTCGGACGACCGGAGAGAATCGTCGTGTCTCCTCCGTATCCTTCAAATCTACTCCGTATTTGCGCTGTTCTCCTGCAGTGTACACACTAATGTCATCCGATTATTTGGGAAAAGCTTGAGTTGATAGCGGCGGACAACATTACTAACGGGAGGAGGCCGGACGGAAGTCGGCGACGACCTCGATTAACATACAACAACGACGGTAACCACGCTCATCGCGGCTTCAACGCCGGGTCGATAACCGGAGACGGCGGAAAGTCCTCGACGGAGACATAATCAATGGAGTCGAGGAGATTTTGGTGCCGCAGATGGCTAGGTCGTTACTGCCACCCTCCATGCCGCCATTGCCTTCAGCATCGTAACCTTGCGAGGCAAGTGAAAATTGTGGCTTGGTATGTCATCGTGGCGGCTGAGACGGCGACATCAGGAAGATAAGCAGGACCTGCCATGCGATGCGCAATATGCTTGGCTTGTGCTAATCGTTTTGGATCTCTCCGTGTCCTTGTTTGATACTGTACGATTTTGCTCCAACTTCTTCTTTCTCCTTCCAAATTATCATAAATTAGTTTCCTATTCCAGTCCGAGCCGCACACGTTACTTTGCCACGCACGTTACTTTTGTAACTCAATCTGAGCCGTGCCTTGATTATTGTTTAATCTGGGCCATTGGTTATCCTGTGTTTTAAGTATATAATAGATAAGTCCAAGTATAGCAAGAATACGAAGGGCCAAGAACAAGTCAAGAATTCAGCTAAGATCACTTGTTTCAAGTGCAAAGTTGAAGGGCACCATGTTAGATCTTGCCCTTTGAAGAAGAAATCTCTTAGCAAGAAGCAACAAGGGAAGAGGCCTCAAGTTCATCAAGTTGAAGAACCGTCCCTTCCCAAGAAGAATCATGGTATGCCTCCTCATGATGAAGTTTCAACTAAGAAGAAAGGAGGAAGCAAATGTTGCTACATATGTCGTGAGAAGGGTCATTTTGCTTCTTCATGCACTAGTGGTAACTTATCCAATCCCATAATAATTGATAATGTTTATTCTCTTAGGAAGGATAAGGTTGGCAATGTGTTTGTCAAATATGTTAGTACTCAAAGTGGTGTCAAGGAAAGGACCATTTGGGTTGCCAAGCCTATTGTGACTAACCTCTTAGGACCCAACTTGGTTGGGGACCAACAACTTAAAACTTGATCAATAGGTGTTGGTGGAGGGCATTGGAGACTTGGCTACATCATGAAGAATTAAGGAATCTTCACATTTATATTTTCTCAAGCCAAGTCATTTGGATTATGTTCTATCTCAAATCCAATGATCCTCCTTGCGGTAACTTGTATTTAAATCACATATACATTGAAAGTTACTTGCATCCTTGCATGCGTTTGGTTTTGTACCTTGCTAATGTTTGCATGTGTTGTGCTCTCTACTTACATTTCTTGAGTAATCAAGTATGTGTATGTTAGTTTGCACACCATGTGAGTTTGTGTTGAGCCATTTGTATCAACTTGTTTATATCTTAACTAGCTGGATGACCCGCGCATTTGCGCGGCTAGATTCATAGAGTAGATTTATATAATTCTTTGTCATATGTTTGGTCCTTCTAATAGAGTTCATATGCAACTAATTTATACAAAGAGGTGATTTTAGCTAAAATTTGCGTTTTGACAACTAAAATTACATTTTGGTAAATATTTATCTGTATAATATTATTACATTGTTGGTAATATCTAATTTATAATTTGTACTTAAAATTTCCATTAAATTTCATATATAAATACATTACTAACTTAAAATCACAACTTTTTCACAAATTTTGTATATATTAATCTCATCAATGGCACGGCGTGCTTTGGCTAAATCATGAATTCTTTATTTAAGAGTCATATCTATAGAATGAGGCCAAGAGCTTGCATATATCTTTGCGTGGAGTAGAGATGCACAAAGAAGCATGCATAGAAGAGGATCGTGCATCCGTATTCCCAGGGATAGTGTTTCACAGGTTCATACTGGAGCCTTCGTTTTAATACAAAAAAAGACTTGAGCTATTCGTTTGATTTTTTTCCCGTAAAATATGCTTCCTGCGGATGCTAGTGGTCGACTGGTCGTTAGCTAAGATCACCATGGTGTAAAATTGTTGTACTCAATACCGTACTACTCTCCTTAGCTTAGATTACCATGCATATATGACCAACTCACGTTGTAAGATTGTATATTCTCATGCTAGTCTCGCTATCCTTTATTCTAGTCAATATTGCTTGGTCTCGTCTCTGGACTTGTGCCGATCGGCTTCCTTCTTGTGGGAACCTGGCGCCTGCTAGTACCTTGCACACACATCATTGCAGAAGTGAGATCGCTTATTCTTTGTTGTAATGTCTTTCTCTGATCCTTGCATCATGCTGTCGCCACTAAGCTCGAATACATCCTTGCATGCATGGGAACAGTTGGACTACTAATTCCTGAGTTCATGCAAGTACTTCAGTAAATATCATGAATCTAGCTGACTTAATCTTGTTGTGCAGTCAGATAATCACATACCTCAACATCGACATGAACTTTATCCTCAGTTCCTGACTCCCTGGCCAGTTAAATTTTACTGAGGAAGATCGTGCCCTCGCCGAGGTATGAGGAACACGTCCGTCAACCTGACATCGAGCAGGTCCTGTCTTTGAACGCGATCGATCACACGATGCAGCGACTGACATAGAGTCAAGAACGCCGGCAATATTGCTTGGTGAGGTACTGAGGCCTAAGGCTTCGTGTCACAGCGGCCGGCCGCCGGATGCAGCATCTTAGATCAGATGCCTATCGGTCGTCCATGTGAGACTGCCTCCATGGAGCATCATCCACGTATCTGGGTATCATACTTCGATCCTAAGTTCTTCCAAATCTGCCATCGCCGTTGTTTCTCGCAATATCGATATCGAGCTCGCTTCTTAGATTCCTTTTGTGTTCGGCGCGAGCTCTAGAGAAGGTCTGACCGCCGTCTTATAAAGCTCGTCGGCGGGCGCACCAGCCAGTTCTTAGATCCCGGACAAAACAATGAAGACCCTGATCCAGCATACACTTGCCCATGAAAATCACTAATGAATTCATACCTTGCTGGACCTTCAGTGGACGTTCCTCTGCTGAGACCGGCCGGGCAGCCGCCCAGGGTCGCCGGGAGGTGGCTCTGCCACTCGTGATAGCTTTCACATCCAAATCCACGGCCGATGTTTGCCTTCTACACGTCAATCTGCTGTTGTGTTGGGAAGCCACAACAATCAAGTGACGCACAACCTGGAAACCATGGCTGGTAGGACTGCCAAGGTTCGATCGATCTGGCCTCGACGAAGTAACAATAATCACGGCTTACGTGCCTTGGGGAAAGAGACGGTCGTTTTGTTGTTGAGATATTATATATGGGCGGAGCTGTCGAGATTTTCAATGGTAAGAAATAAATCTTTTGCGATAAGGATTCTCTTCTTTCCACGGTGATGCTCTGTAGTTTCTAGACGTGGTGGACATGGACACCACAGGGGCCGGATGTTACGAAGTGTAAATCATAGCCGTCGTTTTAGATTTGATTATGTCTAGCTAATCTCCACCGTTAATTGTCTTGTGTTTTAATTATATAATAGATTGGCTCTTTTGAGAGATTTTTGGACTATTCCATTTTGGGGGAGTGATATGTTTGCGCACTTCACAATCCTAAAAATGTGTATACATGAGTTCTACCACTTAGAGTTGATATATCAATCTTATCTAGTTTCTATGTGGTATGTCATACTCATGAGAAATTCAAATTCTATAATGTCCATTAATTATCTCTAGTTGGTTTTTATTTGCCTCTTGTGGAGAATAAATGGATTATCACATTGTGGGGGAGTAATATGCTATGTGCATATTACAACCTAGTCAATGTGAACATGTGAGATATTGCCACCTAGAATTGATATTGTTAATTATCTTGTATTCTATGTGGCATGCTTCTTAAACAAGTTCCCATTTCCTTAAATGTTCTTACTTACTCACTCTTTGGATCTTGTTTGTGATGAATGTTCTTGGTAAGGTTTTCCTCTAATATGTTCTCATATATCTCTTTGGGAAACTAATTGCTTCAAAGCACTCTTTGCATAATCGCGTGAATATTTGAAGCTATCAAGGACATTTATCTACATAAGCATCGCGCTTAAATCTTATCCTTCACCATGTGCTTATTGGTTGTGAAGATGATCTTGAATATCAATCCATACACCACTAAGAAATTTCTACATATACTCCTTTTCCATGACAATTGATAGTCATAATTGTGGTGAAACTTGTAGATCATCTTTATATTGGCTCTTGACTTTATTGCCTTATTTCTTGCCAAAATTAATGTGTTTTATCTCCCGTTGTCTTCCTTGCCTCTTGTGGATCATTTTACTTTACTCAAACTTTCCTAGTGTTTTATTTGGTGTAGGACAGGCATTGATCCCATCATTGTGCACCTTGCATTCAAAGGCTACTTATAGATAATGTACTATTCTTGGGTGAGCTATCCTATATTGAATACAAACTTATATTTTCTTTAGTATTGGATCTTATTGCTTTTACTTGATATATGACAAGTGTTTGAATAGCTATTTGGAGAGCGATGATTCCATATGTGTGCATTGTTTATTCAAATACAAGATCATAAATAATACACTTTTGTTGGGAGAGCTATCATGTATCATTTTAAACACTATTTATATTCTATTTGTATTTGATCCTTTCCTTTGGTTTTTTATCCCGATGACATGTCTCATGGAAGACAAACCTTTTCGGCTTGGTACTTTGTGCCATCATGAAAAGTGTAGAGGGTGTGGTTTATTTGTTGGAACCCCACCCTTTCTTTTTGAGAGTTTGTCCCAATTGGCATCTCTCTTTGGGAGTGGGTTATATCATTCGTTGATTAACATCTCTCTCTCAATTGGTATCTTATTTTCATTTTGATATCTTTGTCCAATTGATATCTTTTCAATCATGTGTTGGTTTGGTTTTAGTTTCAATTGGCTTCTCTAAATCAATTTTTGATTTGGATCTTTGATATAATTTGGACCATCTTTGATTTCTTGATATTTATCCAAATTGTATTTCATTTTGGTTATTAAAGTTAATATGCATGCATATGTACTACATGTTTATTTTATGGCATGCTTTCTTTCTTTATGCCAATATATAGGTGAAACTCCTCAAAATCCTAAATTTGTCGTGAGAAGGGTCATTTTGCTTCTTCATGCACTAGTGGTAACTTATCCAATCCCATAATAATTGATAATGTTTATTCTCTTAGGAAGGATAAGGTTGGCAATGTGTTTGCCAAATATGTTAGTACTCAAAGTGGTGTCAAGGAAAGGACCATTTGGGTTGCCAAGCCTATTGTGACTAACCTCTTAGGACTCAACTTGGTTGGGGACCAACAACTGAAAACTTGATCAATAGGTGTTGGTGGAGGGCATTGGAGACTTGGCTACATCATGAAGAATTAAGGAATCTTCACATTTATATTTTCTCAAGCCAAGTCATTTGGATTATGTTCTATCTCAAATCCAATGATCCTCCTTGCGGTAACTTGTATTTAAATCACATATACATTGAAAGTTACTTGCATCCTTGCATGCGTTTGGTTTTGTACCTTGCTAATGTTTGCATGTGTTGTGCTCTCTATTTACATTTCTTGAGTAATCAAGTATGTGTATGTTAGTTTGCACACCATGTGAGTTTGTGTTGAGCCATTTGTATCAACTTGTTTATATCTTAATTGGCTCTTTTGAGAGATTTTTGGACTATTCCATTTTGGGGGAGTGATATGTTTGCGCACTTCACAATCCTAAAAATGTGTATACATGAGTTCTACCACTTAGAGTTGATATATCAATCTTATCTAGTTTCTATGTGGTATGTCATACTCATGAGAAATTCAAATTCTATAATGTCCATTAATTATCTCTAGTTGGTTTTTATTTGCCTCTTGTGGAGAATAAATGGATTATCACATTGTGGGGGAGTAATATGCTATGTGCATATTACAACCTAGTCAATGTGAACATGTGAGATATTGCCACCTAGAATTGATATTGTTAATTATCTTGTATTCTATGTGGCATGCTTCTTAAACAAGTTCCCATTTCCTTAAATGTTCTTACTTACTCACTCTTTGGATCTTGTTTGTGATGAATGTTCTTGGTAAGGTTTTCCTCTAATATGTTCTCATATATCTCTTTGGGAAACTAATTGCTTCAAAGCACTCTTTGCATAATCGCGTGAATATTTGAAGCTATCAAGGACATTTATCTACATAAGCATCGCGCTTAAATCTTATCCTTCACCATGTGCTTATTGGTTGTGAAGATGATCTTGAATATCAATCCATACACCACTAAGAAATTTCTACATATACTCCTTTTCCATGACAATTGATAGTCATAATTGTGGTGAAACTTGTAGATCATCTTTATATTGGCTCTTGACTTTATTGCCTTATTTCTTGCCAAAATTAATGTGTTTTATCTCCCGTTGTCTTCCTTACCTCTTGTGGATCATTTTACTTTACTCAAACTTTCCTAGTGTTTTATTTGGTGTAGGACAGGCATTGATCCCATCTTTGTGCACCTTGCATTCAAAGGCTACTTATAGATAATGTACTATTCTTGGGTGAGCTATCCTATATTGAATACAAACTTATATTTTCTTTAGTATTGGATCTTACTGCTTTTACTTGATATATGACAAGTGTTTGAATAGCTATTTGGAGAGCGATGATTCCATATGTGTGCATTGTTTATTCAAATACAAGATCATAAATAATACACTTTTGTTGGGAGAGCTATCATGTATCATTTTAAACACTATTTATATTCTATTTGTATTTGATCCTTCCCTTTGGTTTTTTATCCCGATGACATGTCTCATGGAAGACAAACCTTTTCGGCTTGGTACTTTGTGCCATCATGAAAAGTGTAGAGGGTGTGGTTTATTTGTTGGAACCCCACCCTTTCTTTTTGAGAGTTTGTCCCATTTGGCATCTCTCTTTGGGAGTGGGTTATATCATTCGTTGATTAACATCTCTCTCTCAATTGGTATCTTATTTTCATTTTGATATCTTTGTCCAATTGATATCTTTTCAATCATGTGTTGGTTTGGTTTTAGTTTCAATTGGCTTCTCTAAATCAATTTTTGATTTGGATCTTTGATATAATTTGGACCATCTTTGATTTCTTGATATTTGTCCAGATTGTATCTCATTTTGGTTATTAAAGTTAATAGGCATGCATATGTACTACATGTTTATTTTATGGCATGCTTTCTTTCTTTGTGCCAATATATAGGTGAAACTCCTCGAAATCCTAAATTTGTTAAGATGTGCATGAAATCCAATTTCATATCTATATGCACATATTTTTTGAGGAGGTCCTTCTATGTATTGTAGTTTGACTAACTACTTGGACCCAATTAGTTTGGGAACAATTTTATTTGAATATGTTTTAGGTACATGGAGATGCATTGGATGCTTGTCTCATTTATAATGAAGGTACCTCACTACATGCTTATTGGAGTCAAGTGAGGATGGTTGATGAAATTTTATCTACTACATCAACCCAATGTCATCTCGGTAACAAGTATTCACCCTCATGCATACTTTTCTAGCATCCAACCTTGTGTAGGTTGCATCATGGCATGAAACTTATTTATACCTTTATTGTGTTTTTTTTTGCAAAAGTTTAGAGAGACTTTATTGATGAATTTGCAAATCCTATTCGATTCTTATGATACTTGTTGCTTTATCAATGCGTCCCATCTATCTCTTTTCTCATAGTGATATTTGTGATGCATTTGTTGTGGTTGAATTTGAAGTTCATTATTATACAATATGAGAATATTGAGCTATGGGCTATGATCCTAAACAAACATCACATGTGTATATTTTATGACTACCCATTGGATATCGTGTTTCTTTTCCTTAGTAACTAATTTTATGTGTACATGTTTCTTTGTAGATATATATCTAATGATTGTTGTACACTTAGAAACTTATATACATGAGAGAAATTACTTCTTTACTCGATATCCTAATTCTTCGGTGTCACCTCTTTTACTCTGTTTTTGATTCTTTCGCGTAACTCCGAAAAGAATTTGATTTGTGAGTGCATATCCTATTTTATCACATATTGATGCTCTCATCTTGGTGAATATCTTGCTTGTGTTTTCAAGCCAATAATCTTCACCATGGGATATGTCACAAGCTTTGTTTTTCATTTGCATCTTATTGAGCTTGTGATTCATTTGTTTTTGTGTTTTAGAGGATACCGGAGGAGTGAGGATTCCATGTTTGTACACCTTGTATTCAAATACAATAATTCTAAATTGTGTACAAATATTGGGGAGCTCCTCTACTTCCTTTAAAACACTCTTTTGCTCAAACCATAATATCTTGTGTTTATTCGGTTAGTTAGGATCTTTTTGATTGCTTGCTTTTTATTTGGAGAATTGTAAAAAGTTTTCCATATCGTTCTTTTGCAATCTTTGGATCCTCAATATATTTTGTGCTCTATCCAATTATTCGCCATTGGATATGTGTATTTGATTTCACTCATATTTTGAGAAACGCACACGTTATGGGGGAGCTCATACTATATTGATCTTCTAAGATTTTTCGCCCATTTTGGAAATGGATGCTAATGGGGGAGATGTTTTAGAGGGTTTAAAGGGAAATTTGGTGTTATGCTTTTTTGTTTTGGTCATAAGCATTTACCTTTCACGCTCATGCATCCATGCTTCTTTCATGCTCATGCATCCATGCTTGTTGCTTTGCATGGTTGCTTAATTCATTATATAAACCCTTGTAAAAGAGATTGTCATCAATTACCAAAATGGGGGAGATTACCAAAATGGCGTGATCCTCATATATGTATGCAACTTTCATTAGTTTTGAGTTTTAGAATCTGAGCAACTTAAGTGCCTCGAAAAAATTCGTCTTTACAGACTGTTCTGTTTTTGACAGATTCTGCCTTTTATTTTGCATTCTCTCTTTTACTGTGTTTGAGTGGATTTCTTTGCTCCACAAAACATCAGTGGCTGTAGCTAATGTCCAGAAGTATTGGTGATGATTGTTTCATAACAGAATATGTGAATTTTTGATTATGCACTAACCCTCTAATGAGAATTACTTCGAGTTTGGTGTGAAGGAAGTTTTCAAGGATCAAGAGAGAGGATGATATGATATGATCAAGAAGAGTGAAAAGCCTAAACTTGGGGATGCCCCCATGGGCCACCCAAGCATATTTCAAGAAGACTCAAGCGTCTAAGATTGGGGATGCCCAAGGCATCAACTTCTTCATCAACAACTTAGGTCATCTCTAGTGAAACTATATTTTAATTCTTTCACATCTTACGTGCTTTACTTGGAGCGTTTGTGTGCTTTTATTTTTGCTTTGTTATTTTTATTTTCTGAATAATTTGGACCCTAGCATTCTTGTGTGGGAGAGAGACACGCTCCGCCTTTTCATGTGAATACTCGTATTCTTCACTTATATTTGTTGAGTATTCTTGACTAGCTATTGCAATGCTTTTAGCTCCTGTTTTTCATGCATCTCTTATTCAGAGCTGTTAGTTCTTGTAGAGAAGTACTCTCTTGTTTCTTTGTTATATTATTTGTAGAGTTTGTGTTGAAATAAGTTGATTGGTGTTTGGTTGGAAACAGAAAATGCTACATGTGGTAGATGGTATTGAAAGGGCATGGCGCCCCCATGTGTGGTTTTGGTAATTAATGACAATCCCTATGGACTAATGGTTGCATCGAGTTGTACTTGTAGGGTTTGTCTATAGACCATGCTTGAACTCCACATGTTGGATTCAAGGTTATTGATGTCATGAATATATTGATATAATGAAGTTTTGGGCATCAAGATCATCGAGTTTATGGATATATACTTGATATGATCAAGAAGAAGAGTATGTGATGACCAAGTTGTTATTCGAGAAGTTATCCGATGATTGGTCATGTGTAAGTTGAGCATATTGCAAGTATGTCTTGAAGAAAAGGATTATGTGACATTCATGGTTATCTTCAAGACATCATCTATTGAAAAGAGAAGAAAAGATACAAGGTTGATCAAGATTGATCAAGACACAAAGCTCCAAGATGTACCAAGTGGGATAATGTATCTCTTGGTATGGTAAGAAATTATCCATATAGCTTTGTCAACTAACCCATTACATGTGTGTGGCATTTTCTATGTGTGGTTAGGTATCTTTATTTGGGTGTGCATCAAATGAAGATTTCGTATAGCCCATGGGGATGACATCAAGTGGTGATCGTCATCAACCTTGAGATGTGCAAGTTCAAGAGAAGTATCTCGAAGATATCATATGCTTGAAGCTTGCCACCCATTTGGAGATAATGGTCATGTGAAGATATGCCGATAAGAAGCTCTCCCATAGTGGTGTATGGGGGAGAAATATGTAGATCTTCACCAAGCGAAGCGCAATCAAGAAAGGTGGTCCACTTGAAGAGATCAAGATCGTCATCATCTAGCTCAAGTGGAATGCGCAAGGCAAAGGTATGATAGGATTTCTATTTTACCGGTCTCATGGTTCTAGTTGGGAGACCGGGTTATATGATAGATACTGTACTATCAAGAGGGGCTCTCGATTGAGTTTTAGCGTATCAGTTGGAGAGAGCTCAAACCTTTGCATACTTGGCATATCATCTTTCTTGGTTCTTATTTGGCTTTCATCCATGTGAGAATTTAGAGCTTGTGTCGTCTCTATACCAAGCTCTAGTTCATCAAAAACGGATTTCATGAATATCTTGTTGCAATTTTGATATTGGAGGTTTTACTGGTTTGTCTTTTATAAGAGAGGTCAAACTCTTCTCTTGTGGATTCCTCCTCACATGATGGACTATGATCTTTTCTTGCATCATCTTGTCGTGCTCGTTGTGGTGACTCCAACGAGCCCAAGAACATCGAAATCGGAGTTCGGATGAAAAAGATATTGCAGTTTTCGTTTTGCTGTTTCTGTCAGTTTTCAGACTATCGGATAATCCAATTCAAAATGAATCGGAATATCCGACCCGGATTTCTGCTGGTCGCGAAAACTGCTATTTTGCAGCTCTCTGATGCATTTCGGATTATCCGATTCAAGTGTGGGTCAGATTATCCGACCCGTATTTTTTCTGGCCAAACGGGCAGATTTCTCCCCACCTATTTAAGGTGTCTTCTTCTCTAAAGAGACTCCAACTCTTGAGCACGGTTTTGACCTCCATTGTTGACCTTTTGAAGCTTTGCTTTCTCTCTATTCCTCCATGATTCTTGCCTCCAATTAGAAGGAAAAGAGAGAGGAGATCTAGATCTACCATTCCACCAATCAATCTCTCCTCTAAGTGAGGGGAAGCTTTTGGATCTAGATCTTCGAAGAATTTGGTGTTCTTCTTTGTTCTTCCTATCTTCTCCCCCCAATAGCATTAGTTGCTTTGGTGGGATTTGAGAGTGAAAGATTTTCAGCACTTCTTGTGTTCTTGCCCATTGCATCGGTTGCATCGGTTTGAGTTCTCCACGGTGATACGTGGAAATCAAAGTTGAGAAGCTTGTTACTCTTGGTACTTGGGGTGCCCTAGAGCTTGTCCTCTTGGGTACTTGGAGTGCCCTAGACGGTCCTAGCTGATCTCGGAGTTTTGGTGGCTCGCGGGATTGTTGGGAGCCTCCAATTAAGTTGTGGAGACGCGCCCCAACCTTGTGATTCTTGTGGCTTTGTGAGCCGCGGGAATTTGGTGAGAGCCTCCAATTAAGCTGTGGAGTGTGCCTCATCCTTGTACGGGTTCGGTGACCACCCTTAAGTGTCCCATAATGTTCGTGGCACTCCGCATTGGTGGAGGCATGAAGGAGATTACGGTGTGCCATTTGACGGCTATTCGGGGATCACTTTGTGACTCCGCACCGCTCCAACGGAGACGTAGCTTCCATTGGGAAGTGAACTTCGGGTTAAATCATCGTCTCCAAGTGCCTCGGTATTTCTATACACGAGTTTCTTACTTATGCTATTTACTTTATGATAGCCATCGAGCTTGAAGTAATATATTTTGCTATCACATATTTTGCTTATATTGTTTAGCATAAGTTGTTGGTGCACATAGGTAAACCTAGCTTGTTTAGGTTTCGTGCTAGATAAATTAAAGCTAGTTTTATTCCGCATTTATTCAAGCCTAAACCATAAAGAATTTTAATCGCCTATTCACCCCCCCTCTAGGCGACATCCGTGTCCTTTCAGGTATATTGAAAAGACATACTCATTCTTATAGATCATTGTCTTGGATAATTTGATGCTTTGCAATTCTTTTGAGCTCTCAAGTAGATCATGTTTAAGCTCTTGCATGATGTTGTTAAAGCCTATTAGTGGAGAACTACCGTAGAGCTTGTTGAAATTTGGTTTGCATGTTTGGTATCTCTAAGGTCTAGATATTTCTGGTAAAGTGTTTGAGTAACAAGGAAGACAGTGTAGTCTTATAATGCTTGCAATATGTTTTTATGTAAGTCTTGTTGTACCAGTTGATATCCTGTGTTTGCTTCAAACAACCTTGCTAGCCTAAACTCTGCACTGAGAGGGAATGCTTCTCGTGCATCCAAACCTTGAGCCAAAACCTATGCCATTTGTGTCCACCATAACTACCTATTATGTGGTATTTCCTGCCATTCAAAGTAAATACTTCATGTGCTAGCTTTAAACTATTCAAAACTTTATTACTCATTATTTGTGTAAATGTTTTATAGCCCATGAGGAAGTTATGTGGCGTTTTCTCTATCACCTTGTCATTTACTCATGACAGACTTTCACCAATGGACTAGTGGCATATACATCCGCTTATCCAATAACTTTACAAAAAGAGCTAGCAAATGGGGTGGCCAGTCCCAATTAATTACAACTATAACTGTTAATTCTCTTCACATGTTTGCCAATGATTTAACAAAAGCAAATTTCAAAGTGTTAAACAATTTCAAATAGGCACTCCTCCACGGTATGTGATTGTTGGAAGGCACCCAAGGATTCGGTTAGCCATGGCTTGTGTAAGCAAAGGTTGGGAGGAGTGTCATACCAATTTATAAAATATGCATGTGTAAACAAAAGAGAAGAGGGATGATCTACCCTTGGGTAGAAATAACGTCCTTCTTGTGAGCAGCTCTTGAAAGTCTGGGTGATAAGGGGGATAGAGTGCCCACTGCCATTCGTTGACAACAACAAACACCTCTCAAAAACTTACTTTATGCTCTCTATATGATTTAAACTTAAAAAGCTCTAGCACATGATTTAATCCCTGCTTCCCTCTGCGAAGGGCCTTTCTTTTACTTTATGTTGAGTCAGTTTACCTATTTCTTTCTATCTCAGAAGCAAACACTTGTGTCAACTTTGTGTGCATCAATTCTTATATGCTTACTTATTGCACTTGTTATATTACTTTGTGTTGACAATATCCATGAGATATACATGTTGAAAGTTGAAAGCAATTGCTGAAACTTAAATCTTCCTATGTGTTGCTTCAATGCCTTTATTTAGAATCTATTGCTTTATGAGTTAACTCTTATGCAAAGCTTTTTTATGCTTGTCTTGAAAGTACTATTCATGAAAAGTTTTTGCTTATATGATTCAGTTGTTTACTCCTTATCTACTTGTTAGCAAACTATAGACCATTGCCTTGAATCACTTCATTCATGACATGAACCCTGCATTATTATTTGATCAAGATTGTGTGATAGCATGTCTCCTCAGAAATTATTTTGTTGTTATCGTTTTACCTACTCGAGGACGAGTAGAACTAAGCTTGGGGTTGCTTGATACGTCTCCAACGTATCCATAATTTCTGATGTTCCATGCTTATATTATACCAATTGCTACATGTTTATATACACTTTATATCATTTTTATGCATTTTCTGGGACTAACCTATTAACAAGATGCCATAGTGCCAGTTCATGTTTTCTGCTGTTTTTGGTTTCAGAAAAGTTGTTCTGGAAATATTCTCGGAATTGGACGAAACAAAAGCCAAAGTCCCTATTTTTCTGACACGTACACGGAGTCCGAAGGAGAGACGAAGGGGGGCCGTGGGCCGTCCTCACCATATGGTGGCGCGGTCCCACCTCCTGCCGTGCCGCCACGTGGTGAGGAGGCCTCGGGCCTCCACCGACGCCGCCCCTTCGCCTATAAATTGCTATTTTCGGGAAAACCATAAACACCCGAGTCAAAAACCACGAAAAGTTCCAGAGCCGCTGCCGCTATCAACCCTAACTCGGGAGGGTTCTGAATCTCTTCCCGGCACCCTACCGGAGAGGGGAATCATCACCGGAGGGCTTGATACGTCTCCAACATATCTAAAATTTCTGATGTTCCATGCTTATATTATGCCAATTGCTACATGTTTTATATACACTTTATATCATTTTTATGCATTTTCTGGGACTAACCTATTAACAAGATGCCACAGTGCCAGTTCCTGTTTTCTGCTGTTTTTGGTTTCAGAAAAGTTGTTCTGGAAATATTCTCGGAATTGGACGAAACAAAAGCCAAATTCCCTATTTCTCTGACACGTACACGGAGTGCGAAGGAGAGACGAAGGGGGGCCGTGGGCCGCCCTCACCATGTGGTGGCGCGGTCCCACCTCCTGTCGCGCCGCCACGTGGTGAGGACGCCACGGGCCTCCACCGACGCCGCCCCTTCGCCTATATATTCATCTATTCGAGAAAACCCTAGGTACCTGAGTCAATTTCCACGAAAAGTTCCAGAGCCGCCGCCGCCGTCAACGCTAACTAGGAGGGTTCTGAAGCTCTTCCTGGCACCCTGCCAGAGAGGGGAATCATCACCTGAGGGCTCTACATCGCCATGCCTGCCTCCGGAGTGATGTGTGAGTAGTTCATCCTTGGACTATGGGTCCATAGCAGTAGCTAGATGGTTGCCTTCTCCTTTTGTGCCATCATGTTTAGATCTTGTGAGCTGCCTATCATGATCAAGATCATCTTATTGTAATGCTACATGTTGTGTTTGCTGGGATCCGATGAATATTGATACTATATCAAGTTGAATACTGAATATTATGTCTATGTCTTTTATGATCTTGCATGCTCTCCGTTGCTTGTTGATATTCTGGCCAAGTGGATGCTTGTGACTCCAAGAGGGAGTATTTATGCTAGATAGTGGGTTCAGTCTCCGTTTAATCTGGGGGAGTGACAGCAACCCCTAAGGTTGTGGATGTGTTGTTCCTACTAGGGGTAAACTATTGATGCTTTGTCTAAGGATGAATGTGTTGTTTACATTATGCACTTTACTTAATGCAATTGTCTGTTGCTTGCAACTTAATACTGGAACGGGTGCTAACCTGAAGGTGGACTATTTAGGCACAGATGCATGCTGGATAGCGGTATGTGTACTTTGTCGTAATGCCCAAATGAATCTCATAGTAGACACCACAACTTGCACATGCATGTTATGCACTTATCAATATTATCAATTGCCCAGCTGTAATTTTTTCACCCAGCATGTTAGTTATTTATTATGGAGAGACACCACTAGTGAACTGTGGACCCCGGTCCATTCTTTTACATCTGAAATACAACCTGCTGCAATTATTGTTTTCTTTCATTCTCTGCAAACAAACATCATTTTCCACACTATACGTCTAATCCTTTGTTTTCAGCAAGCCGGTGAGATTGATAACCTCACTGTTAAGTTGGGGCAAAGTATTTTGGTTGTTTTGTGTGCAGGTTCCAAGTCAACCGCCAGGACCTCCCCTACGACACCGCACTTTTTCTGGCACCATTGCTAGGAAGAGGAAGCACTCCACCAACACCACTTTTTCTGGCGCCGTTGACACCTTCTGAAGTGTCTTCATCTCCTACTGGTTCGATAACCTCGGTTTCATACTGAGGGAAAACTTGCTGCTGCACTCATCAGACCTTCCTCTTGGGGTTCCCAACGAACGTGTGACTTTCACGTCATCAAGCACTTTTTCTGGCGCCGTTGCTGGGGAGTGAAGACACTTTGGATTCAGCAGGCTTTTATCTCCCCTAGGCACCAGAATTTTTCTGGCGCCGTTGCCGGGGAGGTCAAGCCTTCTGTTAGGGGAGTCTCTCACTTCCAATCTCTTTACTTTGTTATTGTCTTGCTTAGTTTATTTTTATTTTGTCTTGTTTGCTCTCTTTATCAAAAACACAAAAAAATTAGTTACTTGTTTTATTTTGTTATTTCGGCCTAGTGTTCTTTTTGCTAAAATGAGTACTCCTGAGAACACCAAGTTGTGTGACTTCACTAGCACAAATAATAATGATTTCATATGCACTCCTATTGCTCCACCTGCTTCTAAAGCAGACTTTTATGAAATTAAACCTGCTCTATTAAATCTTGTTATGAAAGAGCAATTTTCTGGTGTTAGTACTGATGATGCTGCTGCCCATCTTAATAATTTTGTTGAACTTTGTGAGATGCAAAAGTATAAGGATATGGATGGGGATATTATAAAACTGAAATTATTTCCTTTCTCTTTGAGAGGAAGAGCTAAAGAATGGTTGCTATCTTTGCCTAGAAATAGTATTGATTCATGGACTAAATGCAAAGATGCTTTCATTGGAAAATATTATCCTCCTGCTAAGATTATATCCTTGAGAAGTAGCATTATGAATTTCAAACAATTTGATAATGAACATGTTGCCCAAGCATGGGAAAGAATGAAATCTTTGGTAAAGAATTGTCCCACCCATGGACTGACTGCTTGGATGATCATCCAAACCTTTTATGCAGGACTAAATTTTTCTTCAAGGAACTTGTTGGATTCGGCTGCTGGAGGACCTTCATGTCCATCACTTTGGGTGCTGCAACAAAGCTTCTTGATGATATGATGATTAACTATTCTGAGTGGCACACCGAAAGGACTCCTCAAGGTAAGAAGGTAAATTCTGTTGAAGAAACCTCTTCTTTGAGTGATAAGATTGATGTTATTATGTCTATGCTTGTGAATGGTAAATCTCATGTTGATCCAAATAATGTTCCTTTAGCTTCATTGGTTGCTCAAGAAGAGCATGTTGATGTGAACTTCATTAAAAACAACAATTTCAACAACAATGCTTATAGGAATAATTTTGGTAACAACAATTATAAGCCTTATCCTTCAAATGTGGTAATGGTTATGTCAATTCTATGGTAATTCCTACAGCAATAATAGAAGTGTGTCCTCTGATCTTGAAGCCATGCTTAAGGATTTTATTAGTACACAAACTGCTTTTAATAAAACTGTTGAGGAAAAGCTTGGTAAAATTGATGTTCTTGCTTCTAAGGTTGATAGTCTTTCTCTTGATGTTGATCTTTTGAAACTAAAAGTTATGCCTAATGATGTTAAAGAGAACAAGACTTTTGCTACTGCCAATGCTATCCAAGTTAAAATTGACAACAATATTAGGATGTTGGCTGAATTGCATGCTAGGTGGGAAAGAGAGGATAAAATTGAAAAAGAGAATAGTATAGCTAGAGTTTGTACTATTACCACCACTAGTAATGCTAATGTTTCACATGCTAGTAAGCCTCCTACTATCAATGGTAACATAATTGGTGTTGGCAATGTTTCTACTACCTCTGCAAACGTTTAAAATTGCCCAAAACCACTGAAACTGTTCCTGATAAGAGTGCTGAAATTTTTCGAAATATGGGAGACAATGGTTCCTTTGCCATTGACCATAATGATTTTGATTTTGATGATTGCAATATTTCTGAAGTAATTATGTTCTTGCAAAAGCTAGCTAGAAGTCCTAATGCTAGTGCTATTAATATGGCTTTCACAAAACATATTACAAATGCTCTCATACAAGCTAGGGAAGAGAAATAAAACATGAAGCTTCTATCCCTAGAAGTTAGAAGATGGTTGGGAGCCCATCATTAAGATGAAGGTGAATGATTTTGATTGTAATGCTTTATGTGATCTTGGTGCTAGCATTTCTGTTATGCCTAAGAAACTTATGATATGCTTGATTTGCCACCTTTGGAACATTGTTATTTGGATGTTTATCTTGCTGATAATGCTATGAAGAAACCTTTGGGGAGAGTTGATGATGTTCTTATTATGGTTAACAATAACCTTGTCCCCGTTGATTTTGTTGTTATGGACATCGAATGCAATGCATCTTGTCCTATTGTTTTGGGAAGACCTTTTCTTAGAACTGTTGGTGCCATTATTGATATGAAAGAAGGAAATATAAGGTACCAATTCCCACTCAAGAAAGGTATGGAACACTTCCCTAGAAAAGAATGAAGTTGCCTTTTGATTCTATTATTAGAACAAGTTATGATTTGGATGCTTCTTCACTTGGAAACACTTGATTTTCACTTTCTGCGCCTAGCTGAAAGGCGTTAAAGAAAAGCGCTTATGGGAGACAACCCATGTTTTTATTTCTGCAATTTTTTTTTTTCTTTGAGTCAAGGAGTTTGCTTACTTCTGTAACAACTCCTTTGTATCTTTATTTTATTGCATTGTTGTGCCAAGTAAAGCCTCTAATAGAAAGTTGATGCTAGATTTGGATTTCTGCGCAGAGACAGATTTTTGCTGTCCACCGTTTTGAGCTGTACGCACTCCAGAAAAATCAAAAATTCTGAAAAATTCAGGCGTGATCCTCATATATGTACGCAACTTTCATTAGTTTTGACTTTTCGCATCTGAGCAACTTAAGTGCCTCGAAAAAATTCGTCTTTCCAGACTGTTCTGTTTTTGACAGATTCTGCCTTTTATTTGCATTCTCTCTTTTACTGTGTTTGAGTGGATTTCTTTGCTCCACAAAATATCAGTGGCTGTAGCTAATGTCCAGAAGTGTTGGAGATGATTGTGTCATCACAGAACATGTGAATTTTTGATTATGCACTAACCCTCTAATGAGAATTACTCTGAGTTTGGTGTGAAGGAAGTTTTCAAGGATCAAGAGAGGAGGATGATATGATATGATCAAGAAGAGTGAAAAGCCTAAGCTTGGGGATGCCCCCGTGGTCACCCAAGCATATTTCAAGAAGACTAAGCGTCTAAGCTTGGGGATGCCCAAGGCATCCCCTTCTTCATCAACAACTTATCAGGTCATCTCTAGTGAAACTATATTTTAATTCTTTCACATCTTATGTGCTTTACTTGGAGCGTCTGTGTGCTTTTATTTTTGCTTTGTTTTCTGAATAATTTGGATCCTAGCATTCTTGTGTGGGAGAGAGACACGCTCCGCTTTTTCATGTGAATACTCGTATTCTTCACTTATATTTGTTGAGTATTCTTAACTAGCTACTGCAATGCTTTTAGCTCCTGTTTTTCATGCATCTCTTGTTCAGAGCTGTTAGTTCTTGTAGAGAAGTACTCTCTTGTTTCATTGTTGTATTATTTGGAGAGTTTTGTTGAAATAAGTTGATTGGTGTTTGGTTGGAAACAGAAAATGCTACATGTGGTAGATGGTATATTGAAAAGACATACTCATTCTTGTAGATCATTGTCTTGGATAATTTGATGCTTTGCAATTGTTTTGAGCTCTCAAGTAGATCATGTTTAAGCTCTTGCATCATGTAGTTAAAGCCTATTAGTGGAGAACTACCGTAGAGCTTGTTGAGACTTGGTTTGCATGTTTGATATCTCTAAGGTCTAGATATTTTCTGGTAAAGTGTTTGAACAACAAGGAAGACAGTGTAGAGTCTTATAATGCTTGCAATATGTTTTTATGTAAGTCTTGCTGTACCGGTTGATATCCTGTGTTTGCTTCAAACAACCTTGCTAGCCTAAACTCTGTACTGAGAGGGAATGCTTCTCGTGCATCCAAACCTTGAGCCAAAACCCATGCCATTTGTGTCCACCATAACTACCTATTATGTGGTATTTCCTGCCATTCCAAGTAAATACTTCATGTGCTACCTTTAAACTATTCAAAACTTTATTACTCCTTATTTGTGTCAATGTTTTATAGCTCATGAGGAAGTATGTGGCGTTTACTCTATCACCTTGTCATTTACTCATGACAGACTTTCACCAATGGACTAGTGGCATATACATCCGCTTATCCAATAATTTGCAAAAAGAGCTGGCAAATGGGGTGCCCAGTCCCAATTAATTACAACTATAACTTTAATTCTCTTCACATGTTTGCCAATGATTTATCAAAAGCAAATTTCAAATGTTAAACATTTCAAATAGGCACTCCTCCATGGTATGTGATTGTTGGAAGGCACCCGAGGATTCGGTTAGCCATGGCTTGTGTAAGCAAAGGTTGGGAGGAGTGTCATACCAATTTATAAATATGCATGTGTAAACAAAAGAGAAGAGGGATGATCTACCCTTGGGTAGAAATAACGTCCTTCATGGGAGCCGCTCTTGAAAGTCTGGGTGATAAGGGGGATAGAGTGCCCACTGCCATTCGTTGACAACAACAAACACCTCTCAAAAACTTACTTTATGCTCTCTATATGATTTCAAAAACTTAAAAAGCTCTAGCACATGATTTAATCCCTGCTTCCCTCTGCGAAGGGCCTTTCTTTTACTTTATGTTGAGTCAGTTTACCTACTTCTTTCTATCTCAGAAGCAAACACTTGTGTCAACTTTGTGTGCATCAATTCTTATATGCTTACTTATTGCACTTGTTATATTACTTTGTGTTGACAATATCCATGAGATATACATGTTGAAAGTTGAAAGCAATTGCTGAAACTTAAATCTTCCTATGTGTTGCTTCAATGCCTTTATTTAGAATCTATTGCTTTATGAGTTAACTCTTATGCAAAGCTTTTTGATGCTTGTCTTGAAAGTACTATTCATGAAAAGTTTTTGCTTATATGATTCAGTTGTTTACTCTTTATCTATTTGTTAGCAAACTATAGACCATTGCCTTGAGTCACTTCATTCATGACATGAGCCTTGCAATATTATTTGATCAAGATTGTGTGAAGCATGTCTCCTCAGAAATTATTTTGTTGTTATCGTTTTACCTACTCGAGGACGAGTAGAACTAAGCTTGGGGATGCTTGATACGTCTCCAACGTATCTATAATTTCTGATGTTCCATGCTTATATTATGCCAATTGCTACATGTTTTATATACACTTTATATCATTTTTATGCATTTTCTGGGACTAACCTATTAACAAGATGCCACAGTGCCAGTTCCTGTTTTCTGCTGTTTTTGGTTTCAGAAAAGTTGTTCTGGAAATATTCTCGGAATTGGACGAAACAAAAGCCAAAGTCCTATTTTTCTGACACGTACACGGAGTCCGAAGGAGAGACGAAGGGGGGCCGTGGGCCGCCCTCACCACGTGGGCGCGGTCCCACCTCCTGTCGCGCCACCACGTGGTGGCGCGGTCCCACCTCCTGTTACGCCGCCACGTGGTGAGGACGCCACGGGCCTCCACCGATGCCGCCCCTTCGCCTATATATTAATCTATTCGGGAAAACCCTAGGTACCCGAGTCAATTTCCACGAAAAGTTCTAGAGCCGCCGCCGCCGTCAACCCTAACTCGGGAGGGTTCTGAAGCTCTTCCCGGCACCCTGCCGGAGAGGGGAATCATCACCGGAGGGCTCTACATCGCCATGCCTGCCTCCGGAGTGATGTGTGAGTAGTTCATCCTTGGACTATGGGTCCATAGCAGTAGCTAGATGGTTGTCTTCTCCTTTGTGCCATCATGTTTAGATCTGTTTAGATCTTGTGAGCTGCCTATCATGATCAAGATCATCTTATTGTAATGCTACATGTTGTGTTTGATGGATCCGATGAATATTGATACTATGTCAAGTTGAATATTGAATATTATGTTTATGTCTTTTATGATCTTGCATGCTCTCCGTTGCTTGTTGATACTCTGGCCAAGTGGATGCTTGTGACTCCAAAGGGAGTATTTATGCTAGATAGTGGGTTCAGTCTCCATTTAATCTGGGGGAGTGACAGCAACCCCTCAGGTTGTGGATGTGTTGTTGCCACTAGGGGTAACCTAATGATGCTTTGTCTAAGGATGAATGTGTTGTTTACATTATGCACTTTACTTAATGCAATTGTCTGTTGTTTGCAACTTAATACTGGAAGGGGTGCGGACGCTAACCTGAAGGTGGACTATTTAGGCACAGATGCATGCTGGATAGCGGTCTGTGTACTTTGTCGTAATGCCCAAATGAATCTCATAGTAGACACCACAACTTGCACATGCATGTTATGCACTTATTAGTATTGTCAATTGCCCAGCTGTAATTTGTTTATCCAGCATGTTAGTTATTTATTATGGAGAGACACCACTAGTGAACTGTGGACCCGGTCCATTCTTTACATCTGAAATACAACCTACCGCAATTATTGTTTTCTTTCATTCTCTACAAACAAACATCATTTTCCACACTATACGTCTAGTCCTTTGTTTTCAGCAAGCCGGTGAGATTGACAACCTCACTGTTAACTTGGGGCAAAGTATTTTGGTTGTTTGTGTGCAGGTTCTATGTTAACCGCCAGGACCTCCCCTACAACACCGCACTTTTTCTGGCACCATTGCTAGGAAGAGGAAGCACTCCACCAACACCACTTTTTCTGGCGCCGTTGACACCTTCAGAAGTTTCTTCATCTCCTACTGTTCGATAACCTCGGTTTCATACTGAGGGAAAACTTGCTGCTGCACTCATCATACCTTCCTCTTGGGTTCCAAACGAACGTGTGACTTTCACGTCATCAGGGCTCTACATCGCCATGCCTACCTCCGGAGTGATGTGTGAGTACTTCATCCTTGGACTATGGGTCCATAGCAGTAGCTAGATGGTTATCTTCTCCTCTTGTGCCATCATGTTTAGATCTTGTGAACTGCCTATCATGATCAAGATCATCTTATTGTAATGCTACATGTTGTGTTTGCTGGGATCCGATGAATATTGATACTATGTCAAGTTGAATACTGAAATATTATGTCTATGTTATTTATGATCTTGCATGCTCTCCGTTGCTTGTTGATACTCTGGCCAAGTGGATGCTTGTGACTCCAAGAGGAAGTATTTATGCTAGAAAGTGGGTTCAGTCTCCATTTAATCTGGGGGAGTGACAGCAACCTCTAAGGTTGTGGATGTGCTGTTGCCACTAGGGGTAAAACAGCAATGCTTTGTCTAAGGATAAATGTGTTGTTTACATTATGCACTTTACTTAATGCAATTGTCTGTTGCTTGCAACTTAATACTAGAAGGGGTACGGATGTTAACCTGAAGGTGGACTATTTAGGCACAGATGCATGCTGGATAGCGGTATGTGTACCTTGTCGTAATGCCCAAATGAATCTCATAGTAGACACCACAACTTGCACATGCATGTTATGCACTTATCAATATTGTCAATTGCCCAGCTGTAATTTGTTTACCCAGCATGTTAGTTATCTTTATGGAGAGACACCACTAGTGAACTGTGGACCCCGGTCCATTCTTTTACATCTGAAATACAACCTACCGCAATCATTGTTTTCTTTCATTCTCTACAAACAAACATCATTTTCCACACTATACGTCTAATCCTTTGTTTTCAGCACGCGGTGAGATTGAAAACCTCACTGTTAAGTTGGGGCAAAGTATTTTGGTTGTGTTGTGTGCAGGTTCCAAGTCAACCGTCAGGACCTCCCTTTGACACCGCATTTTTTCTGGCACCATTGCTAGGAAGAGGAAGCACTCCACTAACACCACTTTTTCTGGCGGCGTTGACACCTTCAGAAGTGTCTTCATCTCCTACTGGTTCGATAACCTCGGTTTCATACTGAGGGAAAACTTGCAGCTGCACTCATCATACCTTTCTCTTGGGGTTCCCAACGAACGTGTGTCTTTCACGTCATCATCCACCCCTGGACTATGGGTTTGTCGAAGTAACTTATGTATCTCTCATCTCTTTAACCTTCACTAATAAGTACCGTATGAGCTACTGAACATGATTACGGTCATCTATGTAATACGTTTGTGGTGGATCTTTTTATGAGTTAATATATGTTTGAGATTGCAATAGTTTTGTTTTAGTTATGAAAGTAGATGCATATTATGTACCCCGTTCTTGTCTACTCGTTTTGATCAAACTTGTGTATGAGAGCGTGTGAGGGGGAACGTGTGCATTAGTTGGAGTAACGGGGAGTGGCTAGTGCGGTGAAAGTGAGAGAAGTTCCGCGATCCACTTGAGTGTTTTACCTTACTTTGTTGCCTCACTAGGGATAAAGAAAAATACCTTGCTACCGGGGATGCGGGTGTGACCATGCCACTGTCGGCCCAGTGAGAACCAGGGTGTGCTGGGCCTGTCCTCCACGGCCCTCGACACTCGATGGCCAATTTCCACTAAGGACCAAGCCTGCGGCTTGGAGAGACTCGCGAGGCAAAACGCCTCGCGGGGTCTCAAGAGGCAGCGGAGGCCTATGGAGGCCCTATCCACCGCTGCCCCCTCTTCAAAGTGATCTCCCCTGGAGGGAGGTCAACGCCAAATCCTCCACAGGGCACCCTAGCCCTCGTGGGGATTGCTTCGCAGCAAAGCAACCTCTGCAGAGCGCACATGGGCTCTGCAGCGGCCGCAGAGTGACGCGCGCCTCTGCGCGCGGTGACGACGACACCGTAGTTGCCATTCTGGTGATTAAAAGAGTCAACAAAGCTGCGCCACGCGCACCGGACTACAAGAACTTCCTCTTTGGTGATAAGGGGACCGGCCGACGCTACGCTCCAAGGCCGACGTCACCGTGGGCGCCCCCACGTTCCTCTGCAGCCCCAGCTGGCCGTCCTGTATGGACGGTGGTTTCTCTGCCACAGGCATCAGCTTTACGCCCATGGACCGCGTCCATGGGCAGCTGGGCTGCGGTGCACCGTGCTCCCCTTCTGTCGCCATGTGGTAGCCCTTCCGCGGCGCAAGTGCAGGGAAGAGGCCCGTGGCGCCTATAAAAGGAGGAGGTGCACCACCATAGCAAAGGATCGCATTCTCATTCCTGCTTAGCCACATACGCGCAGGGGAGAAGAAGACATAGTTCATCTTCCTTGAGCACACCACTGCCAAAAGAGAGCCCTCGGCAAGCTCATTGTACCGTAAACTCCATAAGCAGTGCAATACAGACAAGCAGGAGTAGCGGTGTTACCTCCACACGAGGGTCGTGAACCTGGGTACGGGCTGGTGTCCATCTCTGTCGTGATGTCCCTCCTCATGCTCGACGAGCACCGTCGCCGTGCAGGTTGAGGGTTGTTTGACTAACGTATTCAGCCCCTTACACGAACTCTCTTCGTGAGCTTGACTATCCCCGTTTCGTGGAAGTCATTCTCCGACAATTGGTGCGCCAGGTAGGGGGCTGAGGCGCGTCTTCAACCTTCACCGACCTCTGCACCATGGCGGACACTCGCGCAGCTCGCGCCACCCGGCGGGCGTCAGGCAGGGCTACAACCGAGCCGCTGCCAACGCCACCAACCCCCGCGGCCGTCCATGTAATATCCCAGGATTAGAGTCCAAAATTAGAGTGGACACAGAATTGTGCATTGCATTCATGCATCAGAAAATCCGAAGAATTTTCGCGCAATTGTTTTCAAAACACCAAGCGATGGAAGTTTCACTTGAGTTGATGTAATTGAAGTAGATCATCAACTTGAGCGTTACAAACTCTGATATGATCTTGGCTTAAACCCTATTTTTGGGTAGGAGGGGTATCCGATAAAATTGCGAAACCTAGAGGGAACATAACTTGTTACTCCAAATTTTACTTGAGGAGTTGTGGATAATTTAGTTATTTCTATTATTCATCCTAGGTAGAAATGACAAATTTTGACATTACCTTTAGGAAAATTGCTTGTTGGAGGAATTTGAATTCAAATTGAACATTCAAATAATTGAATTTATAAAGTAAATTCAAATTAAAACAATTAAGCAACAAAAACAATAATTAAGTAAATAAAATAGTTGTTTGAATAATTTATAACACATATTACAATGTATAGGATTATTGAAAGACAAATAAATAACTTTATTGAATAATTACACAAATTACATTGTCTTTACAAATTTATTACAACAACTGAAATACAAAAAGGAAAATTACAATAGTTTCCTAAACTAGAATGTCTTGTAATCTTTTCTTCTTCTTTTGATCTTTATTCCAATATAGTTGTTCCTGCAAAACAAAGGAAAAGCAAAACAAAAGAAAAGAAAAACAAAAGAGGGGTTAGGGATTAGTTAAAACCCTCAGTCTAGCAAAGAGATGCTTTGCTATTAACATCATTGAGTATTTATAAGGGATCAAGTGTTGTATCTGTTCTTAATTACCAAGTTTAGCCTCAGAACAACATCATAGGCTGGGCAGCTTTATAAATTCCACTTGGCAGTCAAAAATAAACAACCAAAGTGAGGATAAGTTCACCAGCCGCAGCAATCAGAGAAGTCACACAAGCTAGCAGCTTACACAAGCATGCCGCTACCCTGCTGTCAACAGCACAGCAACTCAACCTGGAGGGATAAGAGCAAGGGAAACGTAGCAGCAAGGTAGCAAAGCATGACCTTTTCACTCTCCAAAGTACCAGCTCGAGTTCATCTTCCCCAACTCACAGCAAACCACAAATCCATCCACTTTTCACCACTCAATCACTGCTGAGAGCAAGATCAAGATGGGTAAGAGGAACAAGATCAAGTTGGAGCTAGGAGGGAAGGCAAGGAGCTCGGAGAAGCAGCCTGGAGCAGGAGAAGCAGGCCAATACAGTGAACAAGAAGGAGCAGGTCCACAAAGTGATCATGGAGGAGAGCCACAAGATCTGATTGATCAAGTCTTCCACAAGATCTCAAAATAAACCACACAGCCATCACCATCACACATCAGGAGGTGAATATTCAACATCCTTGAGTAAAAGAAATTGCTAGATTTAAATAAGTGGGATGGCTGGGGTATTTCCCTCAGTTTAGCATAGAGATGCTATGCTAAGTTCATCACAGGGGATTAAAAAAAAACCAAGTATAGCATCTGTTCTTAATAAAATTGGGCCTCAGCCTGTGCATCATAGGCAGGGGATGTAAATCCACAAAATTGAGCAAAGGCATATCAGCAAATATTGCTAGGAATCACTCCTAGGATAGCACTGATCCAGCACATGATTTGTTGGGCACTAATCCATTTAAGAAGAGCACCACAACCACAAACCATATATCTAAATAGCACTATCCAAAAATTTCGAAATCCAATTTGTCCAATAGGACTAGGCCATCGTGTAAACCATTGTTAACCAAATAATAATTTCCAGCAGAGGCACACCTCTGAACACAAGGTTCAGAGTAGCACACACCAGCATCATCGTCATCACCAACAAATAATATCAGTGGCATCATAGGATGATCTAAGAACAGCACCGGAGCAGCCGAGCAGCTTAACACCTAAAATAGAAAATCTATAATTACCACTGAATAGCTAGCATCACAGAGCAGGGCTCGGAGACCAGGGGAGAGAAGAGAGACAGAGAGGAGTGGAACAGGAGCTTACTCATCGCCCAGGCGCAACTATGGCGGCATGGTGAGGCAGTGCCCACGTGGCCACCATGGCGCATCCAAGGGAAGATCTTCCCCATCACCGCACCAGCACCTCAGAAGCTCACAGAAGCATCCCATGGTGGAGCAGCTAGGCCGGGAGCACGGCAACGCCGCGCTGCTACCGGAAACCTAGGCTCGGGTACAGCCCACGCGTGGCCGCGCCGGGCAGCGAGTCACAAATCGCCTCGGAGAGGATATAGTAGAAGGAGTGGCGCGTCGTTTGCATCAGGAATCGGCGGCAGAGATGGCGGAGCGCGCCGGATTAGCACGGCAACGGCGACGGCGACCGAGACGCGGGCGCGTGCATAGAAGACGCTGTGGCTTGGTGGCGGTTGGGGACTGACGGAGGATACCTTGGAGAGGAGTCGACAGCGAGCGGCAGTGGTGGATACGGCCGGCGATGGCCGGAGCAGCAGGTGCGGCGGCCTGGTCGCGTACTCGCGTGAGGAAGAGGAATCAGAACAGAAGAGAGAAAGAGAGAAGTGGAGACGTGCGTGCGTGTGTGCTGGTTCTGGTCCAGCCAGCGTGTGACCATGTGTGCGTGTGTGGAGTTGTGTTGTGTTGTGTGTGCACCTGCCCAACGATTAGGTTAGTGTGTAGGTTAGTGAGCCTAATTAGCCCAAATCAATTAGCTTGGTGCCTATTTAATTAGTCTAATCTGGGTATACGTGTGTGATTCTAGTCAAATTGTGTGTGCCTAGATTTAGGCAATTGATATTAGAAATAAAACCAATTCCCAAAATACAAAACTAAGAAAAAGTTGTACTCATGTTTCTCAAAAACATTACAAACTCCAATCTTGTGATAATCCATTTGTCTACAGTTTAAAATACTAAAAGATATTTAGTCTGAATTCTAATTACTCCAGAACTTCTAAAAATAATAATAATCAGAAAAATTAAATCTATCTATTTGTAGAAATAAATTCTTGTTTGACTAAATTTGAATCGTTCAAAATTGAAACAACAATTTTCTTATTATTTGAATTATAAAGTTAATTTGAAATGCTAAATTTTGATACACTTCAACTCCATGTAAAATGTTCTCATGCTTCACTTCAAATTTTAAATATGATCTCATCATAACTTGTATATATTTTTTTCAATAATTGATTAATAAAAATGAAATTTATATAAAAAAATAATCAATAAGGATTATTTTCATAATTTTTAAAATAAAGTTGTAAGCTTATGAAATTGTTCTACTATTATTTATTATCATATCAAATGAACAAAAATCTAACAACACTTTGAACTACTTAGTTCCTTTTAAATAAAGATTTCACATATTTCATTTATTACTTAATTCTTACCAATTATATTTTTGTTAAGTAAATAAAATTATGAAACAACTTAAAAAATTCATAAACACTAAGGTAGCAGAGCCAAATGTTCTACTTTAAAAACAAATCCTTCCTCCAGCATAAACAAAGCTATGTATAAAATTAGTAAGTACTTGAGTAAATAAAATAAGTACCATCTTAGTATAATACCAACAATTGTTTACAACATTTGTTCTTCAAAAGTTATTCTTTTTGCCATCACCAATAATAATACTACATCATTTCACATTAGCTATTTCTTCAAAAGTTATTCTGTTTGTATTCATGAATAATAAAACTACACCATTTACTTTAATTAATTCAAATCAATACATATCTTTACAAACCAAAAGATGATAACAATTCTAAAACAACCACTTAGTATATTGATGTGTTTTACTCTATTCCTAGGCTTAATATAGTACTTTAATGGTTAAAGTTTTAAAGTCTCCTACTTATGCATAATAGCATATTGCTTCTTCAAACATTAGTCCTTACCGGACCAATGACGTTTTTTTCCAGATTTTGGAGTCTTTATTGCATCGAAGACCTGGGCTGCATAATCTTGCAGTCAAAAGGCAAGTTCACTCTTGCTCATGTCCTACTTGATTATCTTTATCAAAGTAAATGCAAAATACTATGGTTTATCATTGCATGAAAAAAAAAACCTATTTTCGAATGATGTGAATTGCTATATAAATATTGTTGGCTGGCGGATGGAACCATGGTATGATGTGGTTGGTGGAGGGTCCATTTGCACGGGAAAGTATTACCTAGGACTTAAGAACCAATGCCGTCAGCGTTCTTGCGCCGTAAATGAAGCGTTAACCATGAGACTTGGAATGGGACGGGAAAGTCATCTGTGATCTTCTCCCTTTCGCATGTCAACGGACTGCCAGTTCCTTACGCTGTAGATCTTGCGGGACTACATGCACATGGGTGGATCCCTTAATTCCCAACGGTAACTGGGGTCTACGATGGTCTGCAAGGGGACACCTAGGTATCTATCGTGAGGGGTAGAACCAGGGGTGATTCTGCTATGCATGAATTGGGTGGGCATGCGGGGTTGTTGGAGAAGCACGGCGAATGGCTTAGATCATCGACTGGGCCCCACACCAAGGAAGTGTGGACGGGAAAGATCGCCCGGTTGTGCAACAAGGCGTTGATCTCTTATGGGTAAAGTAACGCACCTCTGCAGAGTGTAAAAATGTGACATGTTACTCCACGTTCCAGGAAGGAACGGCGAACGCTGCAGGAAAGGAGGCTCCTCAAGGCCCTAGCACCTGTGAATCGATGACGGGCATAGTTTTCTGAAGATAAAATAAATCTTTTCCTAAAATATTTTACAAAGATATGCATGTTCATCCATGACCTTTTGGTATGGATGGTAGCTAGTGCATAAAACACCTTATTCCTGTTATATGAACTTGCTGAGTAACGCTCGTGTTGCTCACTCTTTCCCGTAGACCCCTTGCTTAGATTATTGGAGACATCAGAAGAAGGATAGGAATCCATAACGGTGTTGGTGTGATGTTCGACAAGGAGTCAAATCAACCTGGTGGAGTCTGAAGGAGTCAACCTCTACTTTGCCAACAAATGAGTGGCGACAACAGTGCAACGGTGGACACGTCGACAGCAATACCTATAGACAAGACAACTATAATTGGATGGAGGAGCACAACTCCAGACAAAGATATTCCAGATGGATAGATTAGGGCTGTGACAACAACAGTAGTGGATTTAGAGTTAGAAGTAGAGCTGGTATCCAGCTTAGTGCTTCGACTTGAGTCTTTCGGGAGTTTCATTTGCACGAGACCTACTTCTGTTTGTAAAGGAGGTTCTCGAGATTTTGTATTGAATAGTGTTGTAATCCTATAGTGTTACTTTGGACCGACTATGTTTCTGTTGTACTACTCTGAAGGATGTAATATTTATGGATTGGTCCTTCCGTGAGTATTATGTCAATGAGTTGTACACTACAACATGCAGTGGTGTGCTGGGTCACTACAGTCCACGTGCCAGCCGCGCTTCGGGGCGCAACACCGCAGAGCCGCGTGTGGAGCACCCCGAGGACGACGACGGCCACCACAACGACGCTCTTCGACGAAGGATGTCGACCACGGGCACGGCGAGGACGCTGAGTCCTCGCATCCGTCCCCGCCAGCAGCCCTCCACTCTTGGGCGTCCAGCGCCCAGTCCGAACACCGCGTGCTGCTCTGGCCGCGGTGAGCTCTTCCGCTACCGCCCCACTGCCGAGCGCAGACAACTGGCTCGGCCGTCTCCAGCACTCGTCGACATCGCGGCTGCGCTGCGCGCACTCCAGCGACGTCGCGCCCTCTGGTGCACCACAATCCGGACGTGCAGGGACTGCCGCGCATGGCGCACCTCCGCCAGGTCCGCCACCAGCCGTGGCCAACAAGGCTGCCTCCCACGCGTCTTCACGCGCGATTGCCAAATCTTGCAGCGGACTCCTCCAGACGCGAGGGTGGAAATGGAGCGCAGAGAGACCTCCAGAAGCATCGTCGTCGAGGAGATCGGCCAAGCGGGGCGGCAGAACCACCAAGCTCTTCAGGGCGGCATTGCCTCGTACGCCACAGGATGCGCGCTTCACCCACAACCTGCGTCGCGTTGTCTGGCCGCAGAAGTTCAGGCCTGACATGCCCCCAAGGGCTACGATGGCACAAACAACCCATCGAGTTCCTGCAGCTCTACACCACCTCCATCCAGGCTACGGGGGAGACGACAAGGTCATGGCCAACTGGTTCTCTCACACGCCCTCAAGGATTCTGCCTTGTCGTGGCTCCTGAACCTCCCGAGGATTCCATCGACTCGTGGGAGGACTCTGCCAGCAGTTTCGTCGCAACTTCAAGGGCACGTACGAGCGCGCCCTCACCTACAACGACCTGCTGTGGCGCCAGAAGCCTGGCGAGACCCTCCGCAAGTACATCCAGCGCTTCAGCCAAGTCCTCAACAAGATCGAACATCCCGGACTCGCACGTCATTGCGGCCTTCAGAGAGGGCACACAACCACAGGATGCTCGAGAAGCTCGGCATCCATGATACCCTCTCCTCCGTGGTGAAGCTCTTCGACATCGCAGACAAGTGCGCCAAGGCGAGAAGGCTCCTCTTCGTCAAGGTGGGCTGACAGACGACCCTCGAGGGATCCAAGACCCAGAAGAGGCGTGACGAGACAAAGCGCAAGCCTACCGCTGTCTGGCAGCCGAACCCGACGCCAAGCAGTTCGCGAGACTCTCCGAGGCTGCGAGAAAAAGGTGGACAACCGCCCGTTCCATCTACCACAACAGGCGCGGCCATGCTGAGAGAACTGCTACGACCTCAAGCAGTGAGCAAGAAGCGCGAGCAAGAAGAAGGCAGCGGTGGCCGCGGCAGAGGCCGTGGTTACCGCAAGGGCGGACGCAAAGGCAACTACCAGAGGCCAGGGGACTCAGGCGAATGCCGCCGAGAAAAACAACAACCTCCCGACGAAGAGCCTGGAGGCTACCAGCCCCTAAGGGTGCCATGGCATGCATCCTCGGCGGATCCCAAGCGCCCAAGTCGAACAACCAGTTCAAGCAGTTCGCTCGCGAGCTCAACGCAGCGCTTCCCGGGGTCGAGACGTCCCGCCCCCTCAAGTGGTCCCAGTACACCATCGCCTTCGACGCCAAAGATCACCCCAAGTCGACCAAGACTGTGGGCACCCTCCCGTTGGTGTGCACCCCCACCATCAACAACATCGCCGTCGGCAAGACGCTCATTGATGGGGGTGCAGGCCTGAACGTCATCTCTGTCGAGACCTTCGAGACGCTTCAAGTGCCCTACGAGTGGCTCATGCCTCCAGGCCCTTCACCGGGGTCACCAGCGGCTCAATCTCGCCTCTGGGGCAAGTGAGGCTCGCGTCACCTTTGGCACGCAGGAGAACTACCGCACCGAGCTAATTGACTTCGACGTCGCGCACATTGGCCTGCCCTACAACGCCATCCTCGGCTACCCCGCCCTCGCGAAGTTCATGGCCGTCACGCACCACGCCTACAACATGGTCAAGATCCCTGGCAGCGGTGGCACCATCACCATACCGTGGTCACGTACAGGACGCCACGCGCGCTGTCGAGATCGCCTACAAGGCCGCTGCCATGGCATTCCCCGCTGACGAGGACATGGAGCCTCTCGAGAGGCCCAAGAAGAAGAAGCAGATTCTCTCAAGAGCAAGCATCTACAAAGAAGGTGTCGCTGAGCACCAGTGGCTCGGGGGCTGAGGCTCGGGGGCTAGCGTCACCATAGGCGCTGGCTTGCCTCCCAAATAGGAAAGCGCGCTCGTCGCCTTCCTTCGGGCAAACTCTGACATGTTCGCATGGACTCCGTCAGAAATGTCCGGGTACCAAGGGAGGTGATCGAGCACCACTTAGCCGTGTGTCCAACGCACGCCCTGTAAAGCAAAAGCGCGGAAACAAGCCCCCGAGAAGCAAGCGTTCATCATCAAAGAAGTAGAGAAGCTGAAAGCAGCAGACATCATTCGAGAAGTTCCCACCCCACTTGGCTCTCCAACGGGTGGTTGTCCCAAAACCCAATGGAGGAGGCCGGCTCTGCATCGACTACACAGACGTAACAAGGCCTGCCCCAAGGATCCATACCCCATGCCAAGGATAGACCAGATTGTGGACTCCACCGCCGGCTGTGATCTCCTCTGTTTCCTGGATGCCTTCTCAGGCTACCACCAGATCAAAATGGCAAGGAAGACGAGGAGAAAACAGCATTCTCACCCCTTGTGGTGTGTATTGCTACACTTGCATGCCCTTTGGCCTGAAGAATGCCGGCGCCACCTTCCAGAGGCTCATGAGGATCGCCTTGGGGGCTCAGATGGGAAGAAATGCAGAAGCTTATGTCGACGACATCGTGGTCAAGTCTCGCGAGGGAGACACTCTCTTGAAGGATCTCGAGGAAACCTTCGCCAGCCTGCGCAAGGTGAACATCAAGTTAAACCCCGCCAAGTGCGTCTTCGGGGTGCCTTCAGGCAAGCTCCTCGGGTTCCTCGTGTCCCACCGTGGCATAGAAGCAAACCCTGACAAGATCAAGGCTATAGAAGACATGCAGCCACCTCGCCGCCTCAAGGACATGCAGCGCCTAGCAGGATGCATGGCCAGCTTAGGCCGCTTCATCTCCAAGTTCGGCGAGAGAGCCTGCCATTTTTCAAGATCATGAAGAAATCCGGCACCTTCAAGTGGACTCCAGAGGCAGACAAGCATTTGAGGACTTGAAGAAATACTTGGCTAGCTCACCAGTCATGGTAGCCCCCAGGGCAGGCGAGCATCTGAAGCTGTACCTAGCAGCCACTCCACAAACTGCAGCGCCGTCCTGGTGGTGGAAAGAGAAGAGCCAGTCTCCCCAAGAAAAGCACTGCCACACCAAGTCCAGAACCTCCCGACGAGGAACATCTCTCCAGACCCAGGCCAGACCCACACAGCCTCAAGTCGAGCCCACACAAGCACCCGCCGAGGCTCCTCCACAGGCAAACCTCGCCAAAGGTCCTGAGGAGCCTCTCGAGGGAGCCGACGCTGCGCACCATCACGACCCTCGTCGAGCATCCAGTCTACTTCGTCGACTGTACTGCGAGATGCTCGCGAGCGTACCCAGTGCAGCAGAAGCTCCTCCTCGCGCTACTCATCGCCTCCAGGAAGCTGCGCCACTACTTCCAGGGTCACCCCATCACGGTGGTCACGTCCTTCCCCCTGGAGCAATCCTGCGCAACCCCAACGCCACTGACGCGTCGCAGGTGGAACATCGAGCTGCAGCCATTCAACTTGCGCTTCGACACCACAAGAGTCATAAAAGGGAGAGCGCTGGCGGATTTCGTCGCCGAGTGGACAGACCCAACTCCTGAAGAGCCTCGTGAAGAAGAAACCGCGTCATCGGAGATACAATGCCAAGCCACTGGACCATGCACTTCGATGGAGCTTTCGCCTGCCGCAATGGTGGGGCTGGCGTTGTCCTGACCTCACCAAAAGGTGACAAGCTCTACTACGCCATCCAGTGTGCTTCACAATGACAAGATCTCCAACAACATCGCCGAGTATGAGGCCTCCTCGCCGGCTCAGAGCCGCAATCGCCCTCGTCAAGCACTTACTCATAAAGGGTGATTCCCAGCTCCTGGTTAACTTCTCCAACAAGAGCTACACGCCTAAAGACGACCACATGGCCGCCTACCTTGAAGAGGTCCGCAAGCTCGAGAAGCACTTCAGAGGCATGGACTCATGCACATCCCGCGAAGAGAACCAAGGCAGATGACATCGCCAAGCGGCATCACGAAGCAGGCCCAGCCGGCCGGCGTCTTTGAAGAGAGACTCTCCAAGGCGTCCATAAAGCAGCCACAAGAAGCAGCAGCCACAAGCACAGACGAAGTACTCCCACCACCTCCTATAGGTGGAGCACCCAACTGTGTCCATCCTCAGGGGAGCGTCTG